>JANPWX010000247.1:929095-1032323 GCA_024734555.1 Trochalopteron elliotii
GTGGGAGTACAACTTCCTACTCAGGACAGTTGAGACTTGACCCCTGTTCAATTTTCCTATGATTCAAATGGTATTTCTTAAAGCACTCCTCCTTCCATTGATTTAAAAATAGCAACTACTGAAGCAGAAGAGACTGCTGACTAATGCTGTACTAGGGGGAGATATCTTTCTCTGGAGAATAAGTTGGTACAAATACCAGTTTTTGGATGAGCTAAGCAGGACTGCCAGGGTTAGCCTGTGACAGCTGACCTACTGCTCCTATGCAGGCTATCTTCTAAAATATAGAAAAGATGACTAAACAGGGCAACTTCGATAAAGAAACTTCTGTAACAACTATATTACAATCTACATAAATGACATTTCTAAGGGATCTACATTTTTAGTGGCAAAAATATATGGAATTCTCAGGTGAAAAGGACATGAAAACTACGGCTAGAGACCAGAGGCCTTCCTCAAATGAACTCCAACTGAACATGGGCACAGCATTTGAAAAAACACCCCATTGTGATGTGTGCCCAGTGACCACAACCTTGGGCAAGTCATGGCAAGGAGAGGTTCCCCTGACTGTGAAAAACCTGGACTTTATTTCCAGGTTGAATTTGTTGAGATGGACCTTCCCTGCTTTTGCTGTTCCTGTACTCTCAGCTGCCAGACTGAGGAGCCCTACAATGTTCCTGGTAGGAGCACCTGTGAGAGGAAGCTTGATTTCAGCAGAGGAAAAGCCCCCACTGTGGGCCAAGGCTTCCAGCACATTCACCAAGCAGACATTTCCCCTTGTGCTCATCCTACCAAGCAGTCTTAGATGCACTGTATCACTAAGCAAATATCCTCCTTCTTCACCAGGTTCCAGCTTTTGTATTGCCTGCAGATGTGATCAGCACAGGGGTCATGTTGATGCCCTTGAGACTATTGATTAAAGCTATTAAAGATGTGGGATCCAGGAACAGCCCCTGTAGACAGGCGCAAACCTACCAGAAAAAGAGACACATACACATACCTATACACACACACACACACAAAAAAAAAAAAAAAAAGCACACACATGCAGAGCATATGCCACGGTTAATGCAGGAGATGAGGCAAGATTCCTCCTCCTGCAGATGACCCAACTGGAAACAGGCCTGCCAGAACAACAATTCCCTAGTTATGATTACACAGGAGCTCTGTGAGTCACTTTCCAACCCACTAAACATGCTCCGCTTGAATTATGTATCATTTTGGGGTTTTTTAATCAAAACATTGTGTTTTCTCGAAGAGAATGCCTGGCTCAAAACTAAATTTAAACACACAAGTTTTTTTACCTTTAAGCACCAAACATTATCTCAGCAAAGAAAGGGACTCCAGTTACTTTGACAGTGTTTGGCATTTATTAACCCCCTCTTCCTTCATTTTTAATAAATAATTCCATTCAGCTCTTCCATTAGTTTGCCTGGACCCAAGACTCATGAAAGGACATCTCATTTATACGTTTTAAATATTAGAACATCACCTTTACTCCACTTTTCTGTCATGTCTCTAGTGCTTCTAGCAACACTGCAAATCAACATCTTCTGTACTCTCTGCTCAAAAGGCTTTTGAGTGACTTTTACACAAAAAATAATTTCCTTGTTGTCATGCAACATTTGCATCTAGCTTTCTCTACAGTCTTTGCCCTGAGTATTGGGCTAGTACCAATGATGTAACTAGTTTTGTCTTGAAAATGTTTTTTTTTAAAATGTCTTCTTTTTCTGTACTTGCGTCTTACAGAATCACAGAATCATTTCAGTTGGAAAGACCCTTAAGGTCATTGAGTCCAATAGTTAACCTAATACTACCAAGTCCACCAATAAGTCATGTCCCTAAGTGCCACACCTATACTTCTTTTAAATACCTCCAGGGATGGCAACTCTACCATTTTCCTGGGCAGCCTGTTCCAGCGCTTGAAAACCCTTTCTGGGAAGAAATTTTTCCTAATATCCAATGTAAACTTCCCCTGGCACAACCTGAGGCCATTTCCACTTGTCCTATCTCTTGTTACTTGGGAGAAGAGACCAACCCCCCCCCAACCACAACCTCCTTTCAAGTAGTTGTAGAGAACAATAAGGTCTCCCATCAGCATCCTTTTCTCCAGACTAATAGAATAATAGAATTATGATTCAGACTATTTCCTCTCTTTTGAGTTTCCTTATTTGCCACCATGCTCGTATTACAGGATGCATCTATTTGTCACATTTCAGGTGTTGCAGGAGACTCTTAGGTACCATCCCTGCATTGGTTTCTTTGCCAAGCAATGCCCATCCAGCAGTTCAGAGATCAACAGGCAAGGGGATATCTTCCCTGGGATTTGCCAGGAAAGGGAGAAGCCTAGCATAAGAAAGAGTCAGGCTGAGTCAGCATCCCTCTGTGGAAAACCACTCTTCTGGTTAAAAAGAAGCAGATCTCCCTAGGGAGAGCAAATTAGCAACCCATATCTGACACTGTTTGTCTTTCTCCTGATGGATGAGCCATTTTTTCTTCTCTCTCAAAGTAATACTTGGCTGTACTTTTCTCTTAATGAGCTTTTGGAGCAAAGCCCAAAATGGATCAAAGCCACTGGATGGAGAGGCGGGGAAACACATGACCCAAACCTTTGTCTCTTTTCATTTACAAACAGAAGCTGCACCTTTCACTATTGAGGTTAATGTCAACAAAGGGGGTTGGTGCTTTGGTTCTGGAGCAGTGGGTGACCCATCTGCCAGTTTACCACTGATGGACATCAAGCAGGAGGCTGTTGCTGCAACCCCATGGGGAGAGCACTCCAGAGAAGGGCAGAGAGAGGGTGTTTACTGCCAATAGGCAGCACTTGCCTTTCTAAGCAAATGCATCCCTGCCTGAGCTAACACAGCAGCTCCTGGGGGAAAAACAGAAGGCGGATTAATGGATGATTTTCTACTTCTTGTGTGACACAAGGGCTCTAGTCTCACGATGGTGAGAAATTGCAGCTGTTGAGAGAGACGGGAGCAAGGCAGGGCAGGCAGGAGATCATGTCACATCTCTCTTCTTCCTTCCCTGTATCCCTGGAGTGTGATTAGTAAGAGTCTATGGCTCTTAGCAGGCAACTTTGAGATCACTGGGTAGAAAGCACCCCCAATGCCAGGAGCTGTTGCTGCTCTGACAGCCCAGTAAAGAGCTTAAAAATGGGAGAAAAATAGTCCTACATGGTTAAAGCCTTCAGGGCTTGGCTGCACTTTTGGAGCCATTTTTCCCCTTTTCCAATAGAGAGCTTTTCCAGGAGTCAGGAAATTTGTGCATGCCTACACGTGCCTGCCATAAAAGAGAGCTGAGCACAATTAGGATGCTGATGAAGTTAGGGAAGGACAAGAGAGACAAAACTCTTATTACCCAGCAGAAGCAGAAACAGCAATAGTTGTAAAGAGCCTGCATATGACCCCTACTGCTCACCAAAAGCCTTGTGGCTGCTGAAAAGTGGGGAAACGACCTGGGCCCCCTGATGCTTGGATGGGGATCATGGCCCCCCTATTCTGCAGAGGTCAGGGAGTGCCATGGAGCTCTCCACATGAGCTGCTGGGGCTCTGCCAGAGGCCCTGGGCCAGCACACAGGGTGACAGGGGATGCCAGGATGCTGCTATCTGAAATGAGCAGTTGACAGAGACTGTGTTTGATGGGGAGCAATGTGCACTGTGGGGTGGGCAGCAGGGCTCCTGGCTGCCACATGGCCTTTTTCTGACCTTCATTCCTAGCACAGTGGGAACTAAGCACCCTCTCACTGGATTTCAGCATTTTTTGCTTCTTGTTGATGTTTCTCCTGCTCTCTGAAAGGCTACCAGGCATAGGGTGCTGGTGGTGCCCCAAGTGTGCTGTGGGCCATGCCACTCCCACACTCTGTGAGGGAAGTACTGATGATACAACTCAGGCTTTTATTTCCAGCAGACCTCTCCCAAGGGGTGGTTGCCCTTCACTGGGTACATTTTGTGTGTTAGGCTACAAGTGTGACTGAGCAAGAACAGCCCATGGCTGCTGGCAGGCCCTGGGTGTACTCCTGGCTTGTTGCAGGCTTGCAACACCTCTGCTGCACAGACCTGCTTGTGGCATATTCCAGATGGCAGCTCAGGACGTGGGGATTAGCTGTATGGAGCACACTCCTACAGACAGTGAAGATGCTGCCAGGCTTATTTGTTGGTGATTGTGTGCAGCACTCTGGAATACACACACTTCGTTCTCCCTGCTTCCTACCTTTGCAATGCCTCTTCCCAGCAGAAGACAACCATCGTGCCTCATTTGCTTTCAGTGCTCCTGTTGCAGGGGGCAGGGAGCTGCACAGACTCATGTACATAATTCTCTTCCTCTTCATTTAGTTTTCCTTTTCTTAGGGCAAAATAAGAGCCATTTGAGCTGGAAGCATAGAGCTGCTTCTCATTCGCAAATCTCCTCCCTCTACTCCAAAATACAGCAATGTAAGGAATTTTAAAAAAATGTTAAAACCTTGCATCTGTCCTCCTCAAATATTAGCTATGTCGAGCATCTAAATAGAAAAGAAACATAATGATGTTCCATAGGGCTCAGAGTGTGAAGCACACCCAAGAGAAACCCATCGCACACTAATGGGCATTCCCCAGAGCTTCTGACTCATGAATATGTTTGGCACTATTTCTGTAGGGCAAGTAGCAAGAAGGGGAAGACAGCCACTAGCAGAGGTGTCTGCAAGCTGACTGCAGAAGTCAGTAATGCCAGAAGACTGGAGAGTGGCTAATGAAGCATCTCATTTCAGAAACGACAAGGGAAGACTTCAGGGAAGTGCAGTAGTGACCTATATAGAGCAGAAAGATACAATAGAAAGGCCTTGAGAGGTGAGGACAGCCAGGAGGAGGCAGAGGAATTGTCAGGGCAACGCAGGAAGACTGTATAAAATAGGATGTAATGAAGCAAAGGAAAGTATTGTTTCTATTGTGAAATAAATGAGCAAGATGCACTGTGAGATGTGCTAATAACTGATGTTTTGATTCTTTCACATAAAAAAAACAAAAATAAAATTAAATCTATGTTGGGAATTCAGGTCAATCACAATCAAATAATGCAGACATTTTGTGCAATCAAAAATGTAGGGGAATTTTTTATCAATTCGAAGAAGCAGAAAAATGATCCAGAATGTTTTGTTTAAGCCTCCAAAACAGTAAGGAAAATTTGTAAATAAAATATTGCTGATAATTGAAAGAATAATTGAAAGCATCTCAACAAAATACTTTTATGATTTAAAGGGCTTTTTCAGGATTCCTGCTTACACAAGAAATTTAGTAAAACTGAGATTCAGCTATAAAATGAGCTGCTTTACCTAACTCTACATATTCCAGAGGAGAGGGGAATGAAAAAAATTAATTCAGCTGCAGCCAACAGCTGTTTCTAGAGTTGGCATTGCCTATTGTAGTTCCCTAAGCAAAACAGACATATCTTGTTTCTGTTGAGTTAATTACAGTGAAAAACAAAATCAAGAAAGTCACTTATTTCTCAGCAAAAACAAGGTCTGCATATGTGGTAGTTTCCTGATGAACACAGAAAATGCAAGGGAGATCTCATGGCAGACTAAGCCCTTGTCCTGTGGCACGGACAGAAGGAATGGCCCAGTGTCAGTGTGACCACTGTCTCAACTTTCAGTGCTGCCTTAAGCTGATGAGGGGAATGAGTAGCAAGTCAGTTAAGGTGGGAGCAACTACTGATTCTCTTCCACTATGAAATAACAAGTCTCAAAAAGGAAGGAGCTGCAGATGGTAAAGTCTTAAATTGCCATGGCAAACTTTGCAGGAGATAGTACCTCTGGTCCCCTCAGATGGAGCTGATTCACAGCAGGTCACGGCTTGCCCTGCCCCACTCCTGAGCATACTCAGCCAGTCAGCACGGCTGACAGGGGTGAAAGAGAGGAGCTGGTTGAAAGCATTTGATATGGCTCTAGACAGGCAGACTGATTTGCAAATTCAAAGCACTGGAAAGTCAGGAAAGACTGAGAGCTATTGCAATGGATTACAAATGAGCTCGGAAACACAGGCGTGAGGCACGAGGAGGGAATGTGGCTGGAGCTGAGTGGGTGAATAGCCTGACGGGTTTTCCAACTGTCTCTGCCCCTTTGCCCTACCTTTCCCTTTGCCAAGCAGATTTCTCCTTTCTGAAATCCATATTTACTTGGCATGAATGGAGCTGGGGAAGCCAGGGACTGAGAGAACTGCTGAAGGAGAGGTCTCAGCTGTTGCAAAAACTGGTAAAGGGAATAGTAGGCGGATAGGCCAGCAGCAAAAGGGAATGCAAGAAAACTATCTTTTCACTGGTTGGAAATCCTTGCTATATTATTACAAAACACAACAGCACTGAGGGAAATCACTGTGAAATATGACCCACTAGCTGTGACACTGTGCAGGAAACACAGCATGATCTTCGTTACAGTGGCAAAATACGAATCACATGCATGTTTGGCTTCAGACTTCATGCTGTTGTTGCCATGAATTTGTGTCCAGGCTATCAGGGCTGTAAAGCCTATAGACACACTTAACATTGTGGGTGGTAAACCCAACACATAACTATAGATAGGGTCTATAGATCATAGGTCTATCTACAGTCTATCCCTTAAAGGCTCCAGCAGCTGTCAGGAGAGGATGCTCAGAAAAGAGCAAAATGAGGTGTGGATAGAATGATCCCTTTGCAGCAGCAGCCTCCAGTCTTCAGTGGAGAGCAGGCTGGGAGCTTTCTGAGCTTCAGGCTGATGCCAGGGTTTGATATCTGATAGGCCCTGACAGACCTACCCTTCCTGAAGTTGTCTTATCACTTTCTGAAGTTTTGCCCTCCACAACTGTTCATAGCAATATCTCATGGTTTTAATATTGGAACTCTTGTGTGGGGGAAACAGACTTCATGTTGTTTGTTTTATATTGGCCAAGGGGTAACATCACTAGCTAACTTATATTGCAAGGGCTAGTGAATAATAATTTCCCACTCACTTTCTCCAAAACACCTGTGACCATATTGAATCTGTCAACTCTACCCCAGTCATCTCCATTGTGAACCAGAGGCTTTTTGATTCTCTGTACAAAGAGCTGTTTCTTGTGTACCATCACCCCAGTTACCCTTGTTAGTGTGCCTCTGGATCCCATCATTCCCCTTGCCAGATTGAAGGACCACAGCTGCAAGTAGATGCACCCCAGACACCAGCACCTATGAATTTATGCAATGGTATTGGGATGCAGTTTTAAGAGAAATAACAAGTGTGACCCAAAGATCCCTTTTCATGTCCTAACTCCATATTAAAATACTGCTTAGGCTAATGGCTGAAAGGCATCATTGCTGGTTGTGAAATTAGTTGCTATTTTCAGTCCACTTCAAAACTCCCATTAGTCCAGCTAAGACTGTGCCAAAGTCCTCAAAAAACCAAGAATTGAACTGGCAGGGAGAAGAAATTGTCCCTGCTATGCTAAGATTAAATCTCTGAATAAAGGAACCTTGAGGATGGGAGACTGCACGCATGCTGCATCTGCTGTCTCTGTGGCTAATGGGACAATACCCTCTAATTCCTACACCTTTTCAGAGGTGATGTAGCCACCAAAACCATAAAGAGTTGAGGTCCCTGAGTATCATGCAGTTGCTCCTACACACCAGCAACATTTTCTTTTTTACAAAGCTATGGACCTCTTCAAAAATTAAGTTTTTCTTTGAAAAATCAAACCATCATCTTCCTAGATACTAATACTAAGCTCACATTTTCCTCTCAGCTTCTGTCCCTGCAGGAATAACATAATCTTCATTGGTTTGCAAATTGCAAACAGCTCTCCTGCACCTACTCCAGCTTCACAGCTCTGTTTTTCATACTGAAACTCTTCTAGGGAAGGGATGGCAGGGGAGGCTTGTTTCCCTTGAAGAAAAATAAGAAAATGTTTGCATGATAAAGCTGATGCCTGTTGCCTGGTGGTTTAAACAAAAGCACCCTACTGTGGACATTTTCTTCTGTAGTGCAGAGCAGTTTGGAAAGCTGTATAATGTGTCTTGACAGCAGTACAAATCACTAAAGGTCAAGGGCTTGGGGATTAACCACATCCCCATATAATAGGCTGATATAGAAAGGGCAGGACCATAAGGGTTCAGATATAGAATGAAAGGTTTTGAATACAGCTGATGAAAAGAGATTTGTGGAAAGGGGGGACTACTCACACCCTTCCAGCACTCAGGCATGCTAATGAGATCACAGCACAGAGGCAAATACGGTGCTGTCCCCATTCTTTATTAATTCTTGATCAATGCAGTCAACATCTGGCTATGGGCATCCCAGTCGTGAGACACCTTTTTCCTTTCTCCTCAAATTGTCTGTAGCTGCAGGTGCCCATCAGTCCAACCACTCTGCTCAAGATGGGTCAGCGACCATAGGTTGTTTAGGACTGCATCCATTACAATTTTGAGTATCTCCCCAGATGAACAACCCACAACCTCTCTGAGCGCCCTGTGCCAGTGCTTGACCACCCTCACAGTAAAAAAACTGTTTTCTTGTGTTTTGAACATCTTATGCACTCCATTTGTGCCCACTGCCTCTTTAACTGTCAGTGGGCACTACTGAAAAGAGTCTTCATTCCCTTGCATCAGGTATCTATCTATACATGCTGGTAAGATTCCTATAAGCCTTCCTTAAGGATAAACATGAGTTTAAGGAAATCCTTATATTTTAAAATCTGATTTAAGATAAGCTGTTGGATTGGAAAACTCATTGCTTCAGATACTGGATCTGAGAGATATACAAAATAGTGCTTCCATGGTCACATTAATATTTAGGAGGGTCTCAAAAGGGAGCTTTTTTAGTTCTTTTACTTCAGCTTTGTGATTGTGACATGTGTCAGCTGCATCGTCTGTGTTTTCTCTGGTATGCGTGCAGAGTGGTCCCAGTACACCACAGTTCAAGCCTTTCCTCTTCTACATGAAGAGAAAACACCAGAGATTGTCTCCTGTATTAGACATCAACTGAAAAGAGTTTGCACCAGAAAAGCCTATTGAAATTGCTGTTCCCTCTCCCACTGATAGAAGTATTTTTCCCTGGAATCAGCAGTGATGATATTATTGAGCATCATCAGAGCGTGGAAAGGACAATGAAGCTTTCAGAGGACACTCTTTTTAAAGCTGTACTCACTGGATAATGAATAAGTTAGTGTTTTTTGCCAAAGGGCAGAGCAATTTTTGCAGCTCTAATTTCAATAATTCTGCTATGATACTTATACTCTTAAAAAAAAAAAGGAAAAAAAAAAGTAAGACAAGTAAAAATACTATAGGCTACATAAGCCTAATGAGGAAAAATGACAGGGAAGATGTCACTGAATGCCACTATTTATTGGCAGCATGGCTCCATGGAAGAATTATTGTGTCGTATTTTTGTTCACTAATTATGTGCTAAATAACATTAAATTATCACCATAGTGCCTCATAATTACAGTTATTATGACAAACACCAAACAAAGGAGTAAAGGAGTGACCTCTTTCATTTGAAAACAGCAACAGAAGTCTCTCACAAATGCCAGATTTCGGAATATGCATCATTAGTGTCAATTTTCATTTGTGATTTGCAATTGGAAGGACTTTTTGATTAGCTTTTTAAAAACCCACTGTTCAGTGAAGGTCTCCCCTGTTTAGCTTAGACAGGAATGGATAAAACTGTTCCCACTGGCTGTCAGTCGTTTTTCATTCTACCTTCCAAGGCCTCCTGCCAGTGAAGTCCAAGGTGCAGCATTCCACAAGCATCCTGGAGACACCTCTCAGAATTTGAAATGCAAAATCCATATTAAAGTTCACATTATACACACATACACACACATACACACACACATTTTAAAATATTTATTTATATTTGATACTAAGTATAAAAAAATACTAAGTTGTATCCAAAATGTAAAGGTAGGACTACCATGGATTTTTTTATTAAATAATTTACTACTGCAAATCCAGATTAGAATTAAACTCCCCTTTTCTTACAGTGCCTTTCTGCCCTCTTCACCTCTATACAAACTGCCTGGTACATGTGTTTGTCAAAAATAAGATGATAGCTTAGAAGGACTGAAAATAAAATCTGTTTTGGTAATTTTCAACTTGCACTGTTCCTTTGAAACATGTCAACAAGGTTCTCTCATTCCACACCTCATTCACAAGAGTTGACAAGTGACACTTCTAAAAAATCAAGGAGGAAGTAACCATCACTTCTGTGCAACTCCCAACATGGGCTTGCTGGACACACACAAAGCACTTTCCATTTGCATTCCACTGAATGCTACTAACACAAAGCACAGTTTACTGGCAGATTTATTTCAGGGAGTTGTGACATTATAGAGAGTAGAATAAGTATTCATTCTTTCAAACACCCAAACATGTACACTGAAATGCAGTTCTTAGATATCCATTCTGTGCAGGCAAAGAATTGCTATTGGTTGATTGACCATTATTAACGAACACCTTCAACTTCAGCTCTCCAGTCATCTCTGGTTGACTAAGAACATAACCTGGAGAAACAGACTCAGCACATGCTAACAAAGAGGTGATCTAAACTCATCAGAAGACATTTCTTAGGAAAGATTTTGCAGAAAGAATCGACTTGATAAAAATCTAGACAGATTGAGTGATATACTTGGAAATAATATATACCATACGTGGCAGGTCTATTTTGTGTATCACCTGGGGTTTTTCTGAGAACCATAAATGGGATATCCTGTAATGGCTCCTTTGTGATTTTGAAATTGCCAGGTAGGTGATACTGTTCCTAGCATGGAAATTTTACTATCTATTATTTATTAAGTCTGTCTAGGCTATTTATTTTAGTTGTATATTTTATTATCCTCACTCAATCCCGTGTTAAAGATACATTCCTATGGCAAAAAGATATTTTGCCCTTTTAAGGGCAAAGGCAAGGGAATCAGACTAGTATATTATAAGATAGTGCACATTAATTTTTAGGTACTTGCACATAGTGTTCAACTATGTAATGTCTCAATGCTGTGAACTTGGCACAACAAAACACTTCTCCTTCCAGAGACAGTCACTGTAATTTCCTATTCAGAGTAATACATTTAAAGAGGTGTTATTCTTGTAATGAAAGATGCTACTGAAAACACACCTGATATTTCATTATCATAATCATGTTATGACCCAGTCATAACCCCTCTAAACTCCACCTGAATTGTCACTTTAATAATTAGTTTCATCTAGTCCAGTACTATTATCTACAACTATTTATGAAGTGTGGGCCAGAGCTGCCATGTCTTTCAACACTGTATTGCTACACTATCCTGATCTGAACATGAATAGGTTCATCCTTCATGACCTCATCAATCTATGTGGTTATTTTCAGGTCATAATCAAATTAAACCAAAGTGCTGTATTGCATAACTTCTTCCAGACTGAAGTCCTGGGGTAACTATTCTCCTAACAGTCACCTGGAACAGCTTCATATAGGGTTTGTTCTCAAGGATTTATGATTTGCACTTCGAGGTTAGCAGAATGAGTTGGAAAAATTCCCCCAAACCTGTATTTTTTTCAGCTTGCTGCTGCCTACATCAATTTATATGTTTAACTTGTGGAAATAAGAAGCTCCAAGACCTTTTTGAGCAGCTTCTTTTCTACATCCTCTAGGTTTTTTTTTTCTGGTAGTCTGCCTTAGTCACAGGTAAGGATAGCATGTACTGCATTTGTTCACATGTAGTTAACATGTCAAATTATATTGTAATATTGTCAAGTATTTACTTGCTAAGAATTAACCATTACTACTATCATAAAGAAAGTGGTTTGTTGTTTGAAACATGGCCAGGAATGTATTTTTGATAATCCATTTTGCAAAGCCCCAAAAGACACAACAGCAGCCAAGAGGCAGATCCATTGGTACTTGGTAGCTGCAGAAACTTAGCAAGAGGAAACCAGCTGCTCATGCAGCAGAAGCAACCCCGTGGAGTGACCCAACAGGCTGTGTAACACCCACTGATGAGGTGACCTGCAAGTACCACAAGGCAGGTTTGCCAAGAGTGTCAAGGTCTGACCGTGCTGTAATGCTCTGGCTACTGCTCAACCCCAGAGATTGGTTGCTGCAGGGAGGAGCTGACACATGCCCCAGGGAAGAACAGGGGAAACTCAGGTGTCTTGCTGCCCTGTACTGCTGGTACACAGCCCTTTTCTGTCATTTGCTATCTTTCAGAAGAGTTGTCTGCTCTTGTTTCTTAGCCATTAGCCACACCAGCAGATATTTTAGGATAAAAGAACTCATTTGAGCTTACTGGAGAAAGACAAACTTCTATGCACCCAGGAGCCCTCAAAGCAAATGATGCAGAATAGAGATAGTCCATTTCCAGTGATTTTATGAGAAACATGCAAGTAATAATATGTACATATGACTATTATACAAACCTCTGTAGTCAAGGCCAACTGGAAGCTCAAAAAGCAAAAAGTGAGGGCATTGTCTGAAAATAATGCACTGACAGCTTGTCAGCTGAAGCATGCTAATATGTCTGTACTTGTGGACTGACTGATGTTTTCATAGCAGAAATGACTGGCAGAGCATGTCCACAGCTTCAGGCCTCCCAACTGCAACATCTGTTCCAGTAACTTAACTAGGCTGTTAAAATCCCTCTCTCTGTTTCATTGAGGGAGACACTGATATGCACTTAGCTAGCAGGTTTTAGGCTACTGTTACGCTATATTCGGGGTTGTTTGGGTTTTTTTAAATCAATAATCCAAAATCTGATGGCTTGGAAATTTTCTTCTTATTCTTATAAATAATGTCAAGGCATGACGTAAGAAAACATCATTAAAGAAAAAAGAATTAAAAACCCCTTGAGAACAAGACTGTTGGATAGACGTTTAATTTCCACTTTCCTGCTAAAAGTCCAAAGCAGGTTGAAGGTAATCTCCCTACCCATAGACAAATGGTAGGTGAATTACACAGTAATTAGATGTATTTAGGGTTTGGAGACCATTTGTTCTGGAACATCTCTGTGGACAGCGTAACACATGGAAAATTACTGTTTAGGGTAGGCAATTATAGTAAAGAAAAAAAGCTTTCTTCCGATTAAAACTGGAAAGGAGGGTAGTCAGGAAACAAAACCACTCTCAAATTGTCTGGGACACGAGACCTATTGGTTTTGTAGCTGTGAACATGCAAAGTCAGAACCTTATCAGGTGCAAGCAGTCAGCCCTCTGTGCATGTGTGTGTGCACTCCCCACATCCCAAAGACAGCAGAGTCCTACAGTACGAGGCCCTACAAACTCTGTACACTACGGTCACGTAGGGCAAGCTCAAAGCATGGCTGCTAAGGATTTAAACATTGCCCGTCTTTCTTCCAGCCCTGTTCTCACATCCTCCTCTGCCTTTACTCTTGGATTTTCATTTGTAATTGTGCAAAATGGAGGTTAAAAGCTCTCACACACTGCAGGAGAGATTTATATTCCTTCACAGCATAAGTGGCAGCAGGGGTGCTAAGCAAAGGAACTGGCAGCTCAGGTGGCCATGAGCAGGTTAGCTGGTGAATTAGAAGCACACTGCCTCACTGAGGGCTTGGGGAGGGAGAGGCTTGGAGATTTGGACTCATTTTGTGCAGCCCCTACCTATTTCATTTGTTCTTACAAAGATCAATTCACCTTTGGTCTTGCACAGAATGCCAGGGCAGCCACAGAGCAATGTAAAGGACAAAGAGGGACACCCAGCCCTTACACGTCCTGACTGGCCTCTGGAGGAAGCATGGGTTTTGACATAAGGTACAGGGGACTACTCCTCATATATTAATAGTTAGTATTTCTCACTGGTTCTTGTCTCTTCATTCTGCAGGTCTTTTTCCTCCTGTGTTCTGTATTTTACTCTCACTCTGTTGGACTGATTCCCAAGGAGTGGCCTTTTGGCAGTGTTGTTACAGCTCTGGAATGTTACTCACCATTTTATCAGTGTTAAAACCTTCTCAAGACAATCCTTTTAAGAGAACTGTCACTCAACACACTCTCTAGTAATTCTCTCTGTTGCAACAAGTCAGAAGAATAAATAAGACCTTCCATTCATGTTACTTATCTCACCTTGTTCTGTACCCAGGTCTGGAGTGACTCTGAGGGCACATGCCCCAGTTGTAAGGTGTTTGTGTTTACATTGCACAGTTCAGTAAATCTGTTCAACTTCCTGTAAGAAACACCTTTGTTTGTTCTTTTAGAACTCTCTGAATAATGCTCAAAGCACTCTGCAGAGACATATTGGGAAGATTTATCTCTGATTTAACTGATGCCATTGTAAATCAAGAATGGCTCCACTAAGTTGATTTTATGTCAGATCTGCATCACATTTGCATGCAGTAGTGATAGGAGCTTTATGAGTACTTAGAGAGAGGAATTAAGACACATGGAAAGTCCTATACAAATATGATAATTAATTTATTGGAGATGGTGATGCCCAAGCTATCTTGACTAAACTAAATAGTCCAGATTAGACTAGTCCAACACAACCATCTCAGGATTTCACAGCATATGTATTTACTAGGGATTGCTTGCTAAGAGAATTCACATGTGTTTTAAATCATTCTGCAGTGGTGAATAATTAATACCCAGAAAAGGTTCAGCATTTTTTTCTATAAGGAGGCTGTCAGAAGCCTACTGGATTTGAAGATGTGTCTCAAATATGAATAATCTCCTGTTGCAGCAGCATTCCCTACACCTGCAACAGCAGAATCCACACTCCCTCTTTCCTTCCTTGCTTCTGTGGTATCCTTCCTGTGGAAAAGAGTTTATACTTAATAATGCCACTAACAATGGGAGTTGCAAATACCATATCTTTCTCTACCAGAGGCTGCTGCTGTCAGAGGGGAAGGGGGAGACAGAAAGCAGGTGACAAGATCCTGCACTGCCCCACAGAATATAGATGTCAAGAGGGAATTTTTATCTGGGACAGCTCTTCAAAGAGAGAGGCATGGGAAATGAGAAAGGCAAAGAATAGCAACACTTGAGAGAGACAGGAGAATACATTAAATTCAAGCCAAATCTCCAGTAAATACTTTACATTTATAAGTGTTTTTATGCATATCTGCTTTGTCTGTCCTAGAGATACTGTGTGAGTGAGAGGAGAGCTAAACTGCATGACTGTGAGCAGAGGCAAGCCATAATATTGCCAGTTCAGATGAGTCGGGTCTTCTGAAGCTGAGTAGGGAGCTCTTCCTTCAATGACAAATCTTTTTTAATTAGCCCCTCTCTTCTACACTATTGGCAGCTTAGCTTCAATTTTTCAGGCTCAGAAATAATGTCTAAAACTTCATGTTGCTCTGCAAAGTTAAACACACAGTGAAAGCATGGTAAAAACTCCAGGAGAAAAGTCATTGACTGACTTTTCATAAGACTGGAGAGTGCATTTGTAGAGGGACAATGTGTGATCCAAGGAGACTGCCATGCTCTCTTTTAACTGAGGGATGCCTCACCAGGGTCTTATCCTTTAATGAGGCAGCTTTTAATTGATATCTGTGTCTTGTTCAGGGAGTTGCCTTTCTGATATGCTGTACAACACACAGCAATGTGATAGTCTTTTCAGAACAGTTCACTGATTTGAAATATGTGCTTTCAAGATAGGCAGTGATTTTGCTTCCAATTGTGTCTCAAACAGAACACCAACTTGAATATTTTTAAAAAGCAAATATTTTATGTTTGTGTTTAATGACATGGGAAACTAATTACATGTGAGAAGACGGAAATGACAGCCTGTCATGGGAATCTCTTTATGGCTATTGAAAACGGCAGTGCAGCACAAAATATTAGTAAACTTTCAGTGTGACAGTTCAATAGTGGATAAATGGTCATGAATGTGCCAGAGCTGGCTCACCCTGACAAACTAGACTGTTTGGATACTGAGTTAGGTGAGTGACTGAGGAATGTGCTTGTGGGAGGGAAGTTTTCCAGCTGCAGCAAGAACATAAACCAGTTTGAATAACAATGAGAAAAATAGTGAATGAAATCATCTATTAGTTTAATGGAATATCGTGAATATAAAATTACCAAAATATTTTTGCATGTCAAACCACAAGATATCAGACTATTAAAATGGAATATACATATTTCTTCACCCAGAGGTGTCGTATATTGTCCTTTAAATACCCTAGATCACAATCACTAGGTTTAAACATCCAATTTACTTTGAATGCTTTTAGGTCATAAATTCCACAGGACACAGGTTTGCATATGTTTTATAGTTAGCTTAACAAAATTAGCTATATATATTGCTTGCCTGCTTTCTTTAATCTGTTTTTATTATGCCTAAACCACAAAACTAGACTGCTCACTTCCTCTTCCTTGTTGTCATTTGTTACCATGCAGTCATCCTTCAAGCTGACAATACTCCAGACATAAACAAAAAGCCACAAAACTAGATTTGATCATTGTCTGGCTAGATGGAAACTGGGGACAGCCTGAAGCATTTGATATTGCCCAGGCCCCTCTTGCCCTGTATGACTTGCATTACCTTTGCAGGTCCAGGACAGTTTGCTGAGACAACAAGGTTTTGGGACACAGTGAGCTGCCCTCTTTGTGCTCCAAGCAGTCTGAGTAGCAATGAGCAAGACTTCAAGAAAGGAAATGTTTATTTGGTTTGCAACTTAAAGGTTCTTAATAAAATCTGAATGATTAAAACATCCCAACACCCCCTATGGTACATATTTTACAATAAAAGAAACTGTATCAAAGCAAAATTGGAAACCTAGGAAAGAAAGAGGCAAAGTGAATCTATGAAGGAGTTTAGTTTATGTGCTCCACAGCATTAAACTAAAGTTAAAACTCTGCAGGGAACAGTAACTAACAGAACTATATTTTTTAATTATTAGATGTACTGACATTCTGACTTCATGAGTCTCAAGTGTACTCAGCTTGCCCTGGCTGTTTGGTGTTCACTGCCACCTAACTTGCAGATTCAGTGAGAAAAATGAGGTGTTTCTTTCTGAAACAAGTGATAAAGCTCTTGTAAATTTAGATCTTTCTGTACATAAGGTGAGACCATACTCTAAGAAAAAAGGAGCAAAGTATAATGTTAAATTTGGCCAAGCTCTGCAATTGGAACTCAGCACAATGACAGAGAAGCATATTTTGAAGGTAACAGTCAATGGTTAAAAAATTTAAGAGTCATGTTTCAGACCCAAGTAATGGCCGCCTCCAAAGTCACTACAGTTATGTCAGTTCTATGTGATTACATTTTGGGCAGGATTTGTCTTTCTGAATGCCAGGCCCCTTGTGCCCATATCTCTCTGTCAGTCAAGTAATTTAGCAGGTATCAACTTCCAACCCGGCAAATCCCTCAGATTCCCAGTCATCCCTGCCCAGACCTCTTGCTCTGTTCCCCTCCCTGTCTCTCCAGCAAGAAGCCCTGAGGGCTTTTTCACTATGTTGTCAAGCAAGTAATGGCTCACTCTGCACACACATCCATGGCATCCTTCCCTAGCAAGGGGCATATATGACACAGGGAACCTGGAATCACAGAAATACCTCCCAAACAATTCAAGCATTTGGGGTGATGCACTGCTAAAGAGGCAGTGCTGTGCATGCTGAGTCTCACTGCTCAAGCTTACCAGACAAACATCACTTCAGAGGCAGCTCTAATGCCCCTTGGGAAAATGGGGCAGAGGGTGAAAGAGGACACACATTGTCCTATTTCTTGCCAATTCTCCTATAGAAGCCAAATCCTCACCTGATCCTACATAGAAACAGGGCTGAGAGTGACAAATGTTCCTTAGATAGTTGGAAAAAAATAACTGATGACCAGTGCAAATGATCACAAGGGCATGCAAAATGAATTTTAGTAGTAATTTAAATATGAACTGACACATTTGCATGGTATTTCAGATACCCTCACAGAAGTGACTCTGACAATTGTAACACTAAGAAAACATCCATGATAGAGTGAAAACAAGGATGTTCAAATATAAGGCAAACCAGTAGGGTCTGAGTGCCCCAAATTCAATTTGCTTTAAAGAAGATTTAATGAACAGTAGGAGTAGTATCTCCTACTGTTCAGAGATACCAGCAACATCTGAGAAGCATAATGCAGTGAGTTAGGCCGAAGTAATTCCCTTTTTTCTTTTATTTCCTTCTTGTCATAATTTCCTAAATTCTTCACTTATTCTGCCACCTGACTTTGCTGAAATTTTGGTTAAATTCAAGTTGAGTTCTCTTCTGTGTTTCTGATTTCTTCTAGAAACTGAAAAAGCTGCAGATTTCTACTAGCTAGAAACTTACAGTACTGAGAATGTATCTCAGAGGTGTTGTAAGAAAATTACGTTTGTAAAGAGGACAAACATCAGAGAAAAATATTTACAATGTGAACAGTTTCTTTTTTAATAAGCTTAAATATATCTTGCTTTTGTGGTCTTGATTACTGTTGTCATAACACCAACGACTTTCTTTCCTACATTATGGTGTGATTTTAGTGGCTTTCAAACATACAAGTAGTCCATAATCCTATGTTAGTTTACTTGGAACTGGTCCACTGAGACATTAAATAACAGAAAAATTATGACCTACCTCAAAAGTGAATGTTATCAAATAGAAATTGTAAGGGTTGATATTGATTTTGGGGCCAGATATAAAGCTCTGGAGAGCTTTATATCAGTAAAACTGGCAGGTTTAACAGGATGGTCTTGACTTATGCTGGAGTAAATGGAAAATTATTCATATCTCCAATTTATCACCTGAACAAAACTAAAATAAACAATCTTAGAATTCACAATTCACTGTATTCTGGATTGGAGAAATCCTTGGAGTAATCCAGTCTACAGAAAAGATGAGCAGCACAGCATTACAAAAGGGAAAATATCCCTACACCGCAGACCAGCTGTTACTCCAGGGTTTCCTTTCCGCTAAAGCTCAACTTGCTTTGCTATTGCAGGGGCACTTTTATATGTGACTGATATATAGAGATCTTTCAGGAAAAGAATTAACAAGAAAAACTACAAGATCTCACTATATTAATTCTTCAAAAGCAAGTTAAAGGGATGCATAGGTCACAAACATGAATAGTTCATATGAAGTTGCCTGTAGCCAATGTGTTGGAGAAACACATTGAGGTTGTTAGTGCTCCAACCTCCCTGTGGTGAGATGTGACAGTGCTCCTTCTGACAGCTGAAAGCTCCCATGTCCTGTGAGCATTGCCAGGCCAAGCACAAGGGCTGTGGGATCACTGGCATGCCAAGCTGTCCTGCATTTCACCAAAAGAGCCCCTCTTGTTTGCAGAGGGTCCTTTCGTGCACATGGCAGAGGAGCTGCTGGGAGCTCCATGGGGACCCTTTCAGCCTGGAGCTGCCTTCCCACTGCCACTGTGGTGGTGGGCATTGGGATTCTTCCATGTTTGTTGCACAGCTGGCAGCAGTGGAAAGAACTAAATGCTGCCTTGTATTGAATGGTGAATATTGGAGCGGGTGTTGTTTTCCAAAATTAGGATTTCCCCGACATAAGCTGCCTTCTTGATTTTCTGGTTCATATCAATCGTTAACTTACTTCCTCAAACAGGTTCTGTAAGGGCTTTCTAGCGAAAAAAGTGTATATATATGTATTTATATACACACACACATATATATATATACATATACAGGATTATAGTGAGAGTGTGTGGAGCAGGGCTGACATTCACCCACGCGTTGGCCGCTCCCTTCAGACACTGCTGCCAAGAGCCTGAAACGGTGCCTGTTTCCCATCACCATGGCAACCTTGAGTGGGAAGCAGTATTTCCTACAAGGCACTGCACTGAACCTCTGTGAGATGCTGCCAGGCTGCGGGTGAGCCGGGACCAGGAGCAGTGCTCACCATGTGCCAGCAGCACCTTCAACCTCCCACAGCTGTCCTGCCTGCCAGCCACTGCCAGGACCTCTCCCGGAGGCTCCTGGGCTCAGGGACTTGGAGATGCTCCAGGCCTGCCTGGTGTGAGGCTGGTGGAAAGCGTGACAGCTGCCTGTGAAGGCTGCTGGGGGTGGAGGGGTTGGAGGGAGGGACCTCAAAGCAGCTGTCCTTCTGTGTCCTACCTGCACTGCCTTCACCCTGACCCACCTCAATGGGCTTTATGGTATGGGGAACAGTACCTGAAAAAACTCCAAGCCAATATAAAAACTCAAATCATGCCAAGCTTTTGACCCCACTTTCCCAAGCTGAGCAAGACCAGACTTCCTCCAAAATAATTGGTTTCCTTGCTGCAACTCTGGCAGGTAAGACTAGCTAATTTAAGGGTAAGCCATACCTGACCAGTCTGGTGGCCTTTTATGATGGAGAGATTTCGACAAGGGAAGACCCACCCATGTCATCAATCCCAATTTCTGTAAGGTCTTTGCAATGTTCCCACATGACATCCTTATCTTCTAACTGCAAAGATATGGATTTGATGGCTGGAGTATTCAGTGGATGAGGAATTGGTGAGATTGATGCAGATAGAGTTGTGGTCAATGTCTCCATGTCCAAGTGAAGGCTGATGATGAGTGGTGTCTCTCAGGGCTCTGTCTTGGGACTGGTGCTTTAATATCTTTATCAATATCATGGACAATGAGATTGGGCGCACCCTTAACACAAGTTTGCAGATGACATGAAGCTGAGCAGTATGGATGGCACAACAGGAAAATGGCATGCCATCCAGGAGGACCTGGATAATTCTCAGATAAACCTGGGCTCACAAGAACCTCTGGATGTTCAATAAGTCTAAGTGCAAGATGCACCTGGTCAGAGAAACCCCAGACATGAGCACAGACTGGGAGATGAACTCATTGAGAACAGTCTTGCAGAAAAGATTTTGGGGGTCATGGGGGATGAAAAGCTGGACACAACCCAGCAACGTTCATTTCCAGTTGAGAAAGTCAGCCACATCCGGGACTGCATCCAAAGCAGCCTGACCAGCAGGCAGAGGGAGGTGATTCTGCTCCTCTACTCTGTTTTTGTGAGAACCCACCTGGAGTGCTGCATCCAGCCCTGGGGTCCCCAAGACAAGAAGGGCATGGACTTGTTGAAGTGAGTCCAAAGAGGACCACAAAGATGATCAGAAGGCTTGCTCAGCCTGCAGAAGAGAAGGCTCCTGGGACATCTTAGAGCAAGTTCCAGCACCTAAAGGGGGATCTGTAAGAAAGCTGGAGAGGGACTCTTTACACAGGCAGACAGTGATAGGACAAAGGGGAATGGTTTTAAACTAAGGAGGGGGGATTTATATTAGATATTAGGGGGAAATTCTTTACTCTGCAAGGGTGGTGAAGCCCTGGCACAGGTTGTCCAGAGAAGTTGTGGATGCCCCATCCTTGAAGTGTTCAAGGCCAGTTGGGATGGGGCCCTGGGCAACCTGGTCTAGTGGAAGGTATTCTTGCCCATGGCAGGGGAATTGGAACTAGATGATCTTTAAAGTCCATTCCAACCCAAATAATTCTATGATTGTGTGATGCTATGATAATGCATTTTAAACAGTATGTAGGTTCACTGAAGTTATTTTTTACTTCCTCCTCTTACTTCTGATTAACATCGAACCACAGTAATGGAAATTTAAAACATTATATGGCTTTGAAACATGTGCACAAGTCTAAAATCTGGGTAAACAATTTAGAAAAGCTCATCTACTCTATATTATACCAATCCACATCTGTAGCCTTGGTAGTCTGATGATTACTGTGACTGCATAAGTTTGAAAGTCAGTGTGACTAGGTATAGTCATTTTTTTTCAATTTAGATATTTCTTTATTGTGTGATTATGTCTCTGAGTGTATGATCTGGTATTAGTGAGCAAAATGAGTGGTGAAGTGAGAAAATGTATTCTCACAGCTACCTTAGGCATCATCATAGAGAAAGCCTGCACAATGTAAGTTGTGGTCTGCAGAAAAATGTCCAAGCCATCCAGTGACTCAATATAAATTAACTGCTCAAAGAAAACAAACACCAGTGCACTACATGTTCCTATCAATCCCCTTCTAAACCTTGTTAGTTTTCCCACAGAGGAGTGCTGAAACTGAAGCTCAGCCCTTACTCAGACACAGTGAATCCACACAGGAAAGAGATGCTGTGAATTCCCAGCTGCTGGAAAAAATGTTGGTTATCAGGTTGTACTGGAAAATTTGGTACAAGGGAATTTAACTGCAGAACATGGATTGAAAGGATTTCATTAACTCTGGCACTGGGCAGAATATTTTGTTTCTTTCCTTGAGCCTCTATATTTATTCCTTATTTCATTAAAGTGACTACCTCAATTTCTTGCCTCTCCTTCTCCATACTCTCCCATGTCTTTTTGGCAAGGTCCTGCAGCATGGTCCTGACACCCCTACAGACCAGGCTTTCATCTCCCCTGGGGTTCTTGCCAGTGGAACATCATGCTCTATTTACAACAGCAATTACTCTCTCCTCAAACACAACTTTGCAAACATTATCTGGAACAACTTCTTAGTTAGAGGACAACACTACTGCGATCTTTGCTTTACTACTCAAAACTAAGAGGAATTCTAGAACACAAAAACTAAAGAAACAATTTCCTAGGAATTTGTGCCTTATGGCTGATGTAAGTCCTGCCTAATAGGCACAAATTCTGTGCAAAGCTGGCTCCAATTGCAGGAAATTCATGGTTGGTTTTTCCTGTGTGAATTCTCTGGTGTATGAAATTGGGGGTTTCACAATGCGTTCCTTCTTCTGAGTGGAGACATTACCAGTGTCTCTCCCCCCCACATGTATGACAAATCACATAAAGAATTCATTGTATCTAAATTCAATGTCAACCATGTCATACTGACTTCAGTTAGATCTGGATTAAAAAGCTAGACAAGGTGAATAAAAGACAGACACCTACCTGTCTCAATGTTCTTTCAGTTAGGAAATCCAGCTGATATCTAAGTTTGTCAGCTTGCCTAATGCATCCTATAATAGCAAAATCAAAATTTACTGGGGGTTGATGAAGGGGTTGGAGTAATGGCACTCTTGTGTTAAATTTCACTGATGCCAGAATTGTTAACCTCCCACCAAAACTTTAGCCATATTGTTCCCAATTATTATGATATTCCTTAGAAAAAGATACAAAAGTATCTTTGAGTAGCACAAAGGACACCAAAATCACAATAATTTTCTGCTAAAAATTATCAACACTCAGTTCCTCATGCTATATTTTTATTGGGTTTGCATGGCCAGGTTTGGGTAGCAGGCAGATATGCAGGGGACTGTGAGAAGGTGCTGCAGCTTCCCCCACATCCAACAAAGCCGATGCCAGGCAGCTCCAGGACAGACCCACCACCAGCCAAGGCTGGGCCAATCAGAATGGCAGAAACACCATGTGATATGTGATAACATATTTGAGAAGGAAAAAACAGTAAACTTCAAAGGGGGAGAGAGGAAATAATCATGAATTGGGCTCACAATTCACCTGAAAATCATGAAATTCAACAATATTTTTATGTTACCAATATTTTTATTTTACTTCCTGGGTTCTGAGACTTCAGCTTTTAGCCTTTGTTTTTTTCCATTTTTCCTCTCTATAATTATAAAAGCTAAATCTCTGTTTTAAAAAAGAAAAATTCACCAATATTTAATTCCCAAGAACTTTATGGATGATTTTGCCATTATACATGAAAAGGTTGTCCTCTTGGAAGTCTAGATACAGCAGAAGGCTAAAGAATCAAAGAGTGATTTGCTGATCAAAGATGCTTCAGCCATTTCTGAAAACAAATGTCTTCTAAACTATCCTCTGGCAACCAAATTAACTTTCAACTTCTTTCTCAAGCAGGGCAGAAAGCTAAGAACTGACATTTTAGTCATTTTAAGAAACCCAAGTTTTAAATATTTCATCCTTGTCTTGCCATCAGAGAAGATTTGGTCTCATAAATCAGATTTTTACTTCAGTAAGCCCTAATCATCCACTGCCACTTTACAGATGTACTTCGATTTCTTTGGAAATGGAAAATGGAGTCCTCTTGGGAGGACCCTTTTTCATAATATATTTAAGTCCATTTCGTGTCTTTCCCAAATAGGTAAGTTCAGGATGCACATAGTCTGAGTAACTCTTTCATTGCAAGAGGTTTCTGCACCTTTATTTTGGATGTAAAATACAGTGAAACCTAAATAAGGACCACTGACAACCATATTTCACCAAGGTATCTGGGATGTAAATACCAAACTTATACATAGAAATTTTTTTGCTTTACCCGAGGATTGCTTGCATATTTTTTTAATAAAACCTGAAACTTCAAAATTATAGATCCCAATTCTTGGCACTAGAAAAAAATTTAATACAGTTAACAGTTTATCACATCTTAACAACAGCCAAAACACAACTACTTCAGTGAATAGTGCCTATTTCCTGATTTCTACCCCAGTCCATTGTATTTCAATTATTTTCACGAGAGAACAAAAATGCCAAAATAGAATAAAGTTAGGGTACTGCCTGGTAGTAGCTGCTGGCTGCTTCTCAGGCAGAAGAACAACCCTGACATGCAGTTAAGCACTCATTTTCCTGTCGACTTACACAAGGCTCATCACAAAAACCACACTTAGAAGGAACCACAACATTCATAAAGGCCAATGAGATTATTAGAGCTATTTAAACTTGTCTCCTGACCAGCATAAATGATGCAATTCCATCCAGGTTGCAGTCAGATTAGTAGTCCATGGCTACATGGTGTTAAAATCACACCAGGTTATCACTGGGAATCTCTTAATCAGACACATTTACCATCTCTAGTTATTTCCTGATTCTTCTTAAAAACCACAGATTCCAACCTGGGTTCTTGTTTGATGTCACACTCAGAACAAATTTCCCTGCTGTTCAGATCTCTCTCTTTGTGTACTGTGGTTAGGCTTTTTGCCTCGTGCTCTTCGTAGGAAACCACATTTATTTGGGTATCAGTGATGACTCCCAAGGGCCATTTAATAACCAGAGGTCAGGGTTCAATCCCTCTTTTTCTAATCAACGCAAAAGACACTAGAGCAGTTGCAGATTATACTTGCCTGCTCACACCTTTGGATGTTGAGGGATTAAGGGTAATCCCTTGCAACCCAATAAAAGTCCACATTTGTCTAAAACCAAAACAATCAGTTGTATCTGTTAAAAGCCTTTGCTTGTATAAACAGGCTTTCTATCTTCCTCTGAGAACTACTGAGAAGCATTGATAGCATAACAGTAGTTAGAATAATATAGACCAATGAAAATAGTATCAGAAATCTACTTGATTTTGTTGGTTTAGTGCAAGAGCACAGACTCTTTAACAGGTTTCAGTGTAAGGCACCAAGCTGTCACCCCACTTTCAAGTAACTGTATCCTTTCAGATGCCAGAGTGAATAGAATCCATGTTTAAAGGGGTAAACTCTTGTAAGAGGGATTTGCTGTAAAGGGGATTGTGCAAGCAAGCCAGTCCAGCAGGTCCCACAAGGGAAACATGTTTTCTATAAAATAAGGCCCCACTTGTAGAACTGACTAAAGATGACTTAAAGCTACCACTGGTAACAGAGGAGCCCTCACTGTGGCATTACAGTATTCCAACATCCACATCCAGCTCATGTGGCAACCCCCAGTGACAGCTGGAACTGGCACAGTCACCTGCTGCAATGGCTTCAGTCTGCGCTGCATTCTGGGCACAAAAAGCAGAGCTGGTAATGCTGAAGTTTCACTCCCCTTCTCCTTCCTCTCCTCTGCTGCAGAGCCCTGATAACCAGGACCCAGGCCAAAGGAAAGTCATCTGTATTCAGCAGTAACAAGGACAAACCTTGTCTCCTTTTGCTGACACAGAGTGTGACCAAGAATGGCAGTGAGTTTAAGAAAAATCCCCATGAAAGCTGCATAGACTCAAGCAGAAAAATGAAGAGCATTTTTCATCTAGCATGCATTCAGCTCCTTCAGGAGCATAACACCACTCTGATGGGTTGTCAAGAGCGTGGCAGCTTCTCTGTAGAGATACTTGAGTAAGCTGAATCAGTAAATTTTATTTAACTGTCAGCCCTTCCTCACAGCACTGTATCAAAGTCAAGAAACAAAGCTTCATCCTCATCTGACTCTCAACAAATACTGGCTGCTGGAATACTTCGAGCAGGCAGAATCTGAGCCAGGGTTTGGAGGAGCACAAACAAAATTAGCAGCATATCAACAGTGTCTGATTTTCAGAAAGAGCTGAGAACATCCAAATAAAGTAAAGCCCCTCCATGGACCTGAGCAGGAACAATTGATGGCAGCAGCTTTTGGAGTTTTTCAGTCTGGAAGTTTGCATAGTGTCAAGTGAAGTCTCAATATTTGAATTTGGTCCTTAACACCAAAATTGAACTCACGTCGGTTTGTTCAGTCTGAACTTGCTGTCTGAGCAATCCATTGAGACTCTCTGCTTCAAAACAAAATATAGGACAGTGACAGTGCTCCATATCTTCAGCAGGTTATCCTGCTGAGAGGTAGAAAAACAGACTGCACAATTGTACCAGCACTTGAATCTATTTCTGGTGATTTATTTATAGGCAAAAAGTCAAGAAAACTGTACTCTTAGCTCCATTCATAAATACCAATTGGCTATAAATGGTCCCATCCAGCTTTCTATCAAAGGATTTTTTTTCCCCTCCTCTCAACTGCTTGCAGTTGGTGCTATCTTGTACTGTCTCTCTTGAGATGTACCCAATGCAAGTGTTCATTGTCAACAATGAAGAAAGTAAACACTCTGACAGGCTGTTCTCCACCCCTTTCATCTATTAGAAGAGAAAAGTTCGTTGTAGTTGGGTTAATTATTACATTCAGTGTTGTCCTTTGGGGAAGCAATGATAGGTTACTACCAAGATTGTTTCTGCAGATAAACCTTTAGGGCTCTTCCACTTACCCTACAGAGAGAAGCCCTAGAGCGGCTCCCTCCTGGCCAGACTTTCTGAAGTATTTTTCAGATGTAAATGCCTTCATTTTGGTGGAATCCTGTTTTTTGCTGGACGGGAAAGTTTTGAATTTGCCTCTGTTTTCTGTGTTTAGTTTTTTTATGCCTCTCAACTGATGGCTTGCAACACCCAGTGCCATTTTTGAGATTAGACTCGCATGACACCTTGCAAAACACAAACTCTTCTCTTCTGAAAATTGTTTCTGCTCACATGTTATTTCTCTTCAGCCAAAAAACAAAGTAATTCATCCCACAAATCTGCAATTTTTTATATACATGAGACACAGAGTTAATCTTGGCATGTTTCAGCATCTGGATATGAATAACTTGCCTACCTCAGATGTTTCTTGAGGTAAAGCAAATCATATGTATTAACAACACTAAAATCCATTTTAACTTATATAGTCTCCAGCCCATTCAAGCAGCCTGTTATCATAACTAAAACATTCAGACACAGTCATTTCTTGCTTTCTGCTCCAGCTTTGTAAGTGATCTCTGGGAGATGGCTTTGGAGAAGAGGAAAAGATAAGAATTTAAAACAATTTTAAGAGTCTATACATTGATCTGGCACAGGTTCAGTAGCATTTTCCTTTAGACTGACCCAGAAATATGTGATTATATAAAGAATAATTTATTACTAATAATTAAATGTTTTTATTACTCTTACCTCAAGCAGGTGTTGGGCACATGTGTAGTGGCTGTTGTGGCTCCCAGTGCTCAGCACTGTGCCAGGGTGCCACACCATTCTGCAGGCAGGTCTAGACTCAGCAAGCTTTTTTAGCTAGACCAGAAAATGCTTTTTCTCCTTCCTTCATTTGGTGTTTCAGCCCAGGCAGTAGCTCAGCCCACAGGGCAGACAGCCCCTCCAGACAGAATTCATAGCCACGGCTACTGACCTCCCACTCCAGCCTTTCATGCCTTGACATAACTACCACCATCTTTTTTCATATTTTCTTTTTTTCTTTTTTTTAGATGTAACAGCTAAATATCAGCTTTTTAACACCTACCTGTGTTTTTTGACAAGAACTATCATGCCTTTTGGTTGTGTGTTGTCCATGGAAACTGAGTTTTACAGATCCCTGTTTGGTTACAAAAGACATCCACAAAATGCACCATATCAGTATGTTTCAATAAAAAATCAGTTTTCTCAGTTTTCTTGCACAAACAACTCCTGCATGGTCCTGGCTTTCTGCCATAGGTAACCATTAATTTGAGTTTTTCTGTGTACAATGAATACACTTGCTCACAGAAATCAAATACTCAGTCATGTTTTCCACTTAGCCACTGCTTTGGGCAATTGCTATAGCTACTAAAATAATTTTGCTCAACAAGGGGTCATTGATGACAAATGTCAGGCAAGAATATAGGGGATGATACTAAAGAAAAACTTAGGTTCTTGTGGATATGCAACAGCATCAAGCAGAATTTCAAAGAGAAAATGGTTAGACAGGAACCTTGTGCTTCCATGTAGAAAACTCAGGCATTTTGGTGGGACACAGAGGTCCAGTGGAAGGTCTTTCTATCCTGCTAGACTAGACAAAATTATTAAAGAAAGTTTCTGGTGTGATTTTGACAGTTATGAATAGGAAATTCACTTCTGCGAATATGCTGCATCACTTAATTAAAGCAAGCTATTTTTGCAAACGTTTTTGTCCATGAACCCTTTTCTTGAATATTCATTGATGATGAGAATGAACAGAATTTATGGGAATTAATTTAAAATCTGAATGACTATGGTTGAGAGTTTTTTATTATATTCGTTTCCTATTTCTTATATGTTTTTATTTCTAATGTTGGTTTGAATACCTAAAGATTGAAACAGATGTGCAGCCACTTGCTCAGAGTAACAATTGTTCAGTTATTGCTGTAAATAATTATTCATGTTATATGAAATCCCTCTAGATTTTTTCTATAGTGAGTTTGTATCATTGATTTGGAAATAATTGGAAATCCAGCTGAACAGAGGCAGGTTCTGCCCTAGGTCTGGTTCTGGTGTATATTTCTAAAGGCACCTGTGGACCAGAGCTGAGTAACTAAGAGACAAGAACAATTCCTGTTGTGCCTCCAATACTGATGCCTCATGAAGTCTAGAAAAGATGGCAGGGATGAAAGGAAAAGCACTAAGAGCAGAAAATATTGTGTAGCATATGCTGCTCTGGAGGCTGTGGGCTGATTTAGGCTGTGGAAGCTACTCTGATGCATGCCAGTAGCTTTTCTGGTCCCTGATATAGCTTGAAATCCTGAGGCGCAATGATGCCTTAAGCTTCCCACAAATCCCTAGGCAATGAAATGATTACCCTAAAGGTTCTTTGCCTCTGGAGATGAAGCATGGTCCCAGCTCATGGTCCCTGCTTCTCTTACAGCACTGGAATAATGCTCAAAAGAACTAAGCAAAAGTCCCAGGGCATTTGAGCAGATCCTAGAGGACTCAGACATCAAGTTAGGACAAAGAGAAAGCTTTTTGATCTTCTCACTCTATCAAACTGCACAGTTTCAGAGCCTGAAATAGCAGAGCAATGCCTGAGGGTACCATGGTGAGGCCTCTACTGGTATTACAATGCATCAGTTATTTCAATATTTCTAAAAATATTTAAAAGAAGACAAATCTCAACACAGCTTGGTATAAAGAGGGGGGCAGGGGGAGAATAAAAAGAGGAAACATTTATATGCTGCTTTTATTTTATATTTCTATGTTGAATTTATCATTATACATATTGTCTGTTTTTCACGTGTTTCATTATCTGGAGATAAGATTATTTAGGCCTGGTTACACGAGCCTCAGACCTGGGTTTGCATGAAACATAGTCCAAGGGCACTGCTGTGAGGAGGTGAGAGTGCTGTGAGAATCCTCATACTGCATTAGCAATAGCAGCAGCCAAAGGGAGTCCAGCTTGGCCCTTGTTCATTTATTTAATTTACAGAAAAGACTCTTCCTAAAGAACAAGAATTCAATACAAAACTAATAAACCACAGTAAAATACAGGACTAGATGGGGACTTCATCTGAGAATATCTGTCTCATTGGACCTCTGTCTGTTGGCTTCTTTACCATGTAAGGTACAGTAGCACCAGCTCTCCCAGTGCTGGGGAGGTGGCCAAAGCCATTAGAGACTGACATGTATCTGAGAGAGAGGCCCTGGCAGGGCAAAATGTGCTGCAGACTGCTCCTGCCCTGGTGGCTCAGTGCCAGGGTGTACATGTGGGACGTGAAAGGACAAGGAGCCTGGGTCTGTGTCTTTATCACTTCTTCAATTCTCTTCTAGATTTTGCCACTCCTGGTCCTACTCCCATGCCATGAGTAGCCTTCCTCCATGAGTGTCCTTCCCTGCAGTCATGCAGTCAGGCCTTGTGCTTTATTTCCTCAGGGTGGAAAGAAAAGAACACAGCATGGCAAGAATGAGCGGTTGAATGCAGGGTGATGCCCCACATTTTCTGAAGGACAGACAGTGGCACAAACTGCAACGCCAGAAGTAGAATTTCATCATGAAAGGACAGAGAAGATGAATTACATTCTGATATGAATGACAAAAATATCCATGATTCTACTAGACAAGACTAAAAACATTTTAAAGGGCAATTTCTTCCCATATTTTTAGTCTAGGTTTAATGTTAAGCATAGAAGAAACCTTCTCTATTAGCAGATTTTTCCATAGCCTTTCAGTACGTATTCCTGTGGATTCCCTTGAGCGAATTGAGCTTTGAATAGGGCAAATCACAGAAGCAGGGTACTGGCTAGCACCTGCTCTGCTAGAGGATGAAAATCTTTATTCCCAAAATCAAAGGGGATCTCATTACTTATCTACTATTTCTGTCTGCATTGTTCCGTTCATAAGTGAAACCACCCGGTTCATCAGGCTGGTGGCCACATGGTCCCATGGGCATATTGGTCACTACTTTAAGACTTCCAGTACCCAGGGATGAACTGAACACATTTGCCAAGATTAATTGGTCTGGCTGCTGTCCGTCTGTCTCTAAAATGTTACAGGATTGCAAAAAACACAGAACATTTATTTTTTTATGTATTCTAGCACCTATATGTCGCTGACTGCCCAGGTCTTTCCGGGTGCCGCGACCTTCCCAGGTGAGTTGCCCTGTAGGGGACGGCCTCAACCCCAGTGGCACAGGCACTCCCGCAGAGTGATTAGCTCTTTTGTGAAGCTGACGGAGCAGCCTAGCCTGTTCCAGGCTTTAGCTGCCCGAGCAGCTTTCCCCAGGCAAGGCTCTTCCCAGGCAGCACAGGAGAGATTACAGGAGTCAGGGATCATCTCCAGCAGCCTTCTTTATTCTGGAACCAACAACTCTCCAGAGACCCCGCAGCGCCTGAGAGCCGGGGTTTTATGCACAACCAAGGGGGTGGGGTTTGACAAAACAACCAATGGGGGTGTGGATTGAAAAGTTAACCAATCAGGGGAAGGATCCAAAAAGAACCAATCAAGGATAGGGTCATTAACATATCAGGAAGTGATTTCACTAGGTGCCTTGAGTAGCAGGGGATTGGCTAACTGTGTTAAGGGCGGGATGCCCTCCATGGAAGCGCTGGGAGCGCTGCTCCTTCTGCGTTGCTCTCAGGGGCCTCCACACCTATATATATTGGAAAAAAAAAAAAGTATTCTCAGGCTTACTAGAGCTTCTCCCAGATGGAAGCATACAAGGAGCAACACACAGAAATGTGGAGCAGCCTTGCACACTTCCTGCCTTGCACATCTGCAGCTCAAGGGAGAAAAGAGACTGAACTCTGTGCCTGTTTTTGAGTCTGTACCTCCTGCTCTCCTGTACCTGCACCCTGTGACAAGAATATCTGGGCACTGAGGGGGCACCCCAGAGCTCCCTAGGAACTGAAGCTTCCAAGCTGCAGAGTCACTTTTAAAAATCCTGGCAACGAAGGAACCAGAAATGCAGAAACACATAAAAGCAGAAAAGGAATAGACACTATGAGATCTGGCTGCCATACAGAAAGTGTCTGAAAAGATTCTGAATGCAAGGTCTTTTTCTGTTAAGATACTCTCCAAAACAACTATAGTTATGACAACTTGCTGTATTGTCAACAAAGTTATGCAGAACACTTTTAATCAGCTCCTTGATTACTTCAGAGTTTGTATGATTAAGCAAATCAAACAAAGTCATCCAGGATCCATGCTTTATCAATACAAAAATATTGTATTGCTAACCCTTTGTTTTAAATGTGTATCGTGCACTGTACCACATTGAGTAGTTTGTGATCTTTCATGAGTAGTTTGTGATCTTTCATATTCTTATTCTAACAAAACCTTATAGGGGAAAGATGTCTTTTTAGTAATACTTAGTAGTTAATTAACATATCCAAGGTCACTCAGCTTCATAGCTGGCCAGGAGCATTTTGAGCATCCAAGTTAGTGTTTTAATCAATGAACAGTTTTTGCAAAAAAGCATATAAACTCTTAAGCTGTGCAAAACCAGATTTTCAAGATGTAATTATCTGCAAATGCCCCCAGTTGCCATTCTCTGTCATCGGTAATGAAAGCAGGTAAAGCAGATGTAGACTCTCTGCAACTAACTTTCCACAAAATCTGTTTTAGGAAAAAGAAGAACTGTCCAAAGGAAAATGAGACCTATGCAGCTTCTAGGAGCTTCTGGAAGCTATGGTTTTATGCTTATATTATGTGTTGCTGTAGTAATGTTCCTTTCCTATTCAAATTCACCCCTCTGTTGAGATCAACAGTGCAATAATGGTTTTTTTGAATGTAAACTCTTTCTATTTTAGAAATAATCAGGTAGTCCTATGCCAGATGTACTGGTCATTGTATTAAGGATATACTGAAGGAAAAGGTAAGCTTCTTTCCTCACAAACATGGTATTTGGCAACTAGGGAATTTTAGGAAAAGAAGGCAACACCCAATGATCACCAGCCACTTACTGGCTCATTCTACTCAGCCAGTTCTTTGGGGTGGTTTCATTTCTAGACAACACAACCTGTAATGTGCTACAGGGATTCAATCATGGATACTCCAAATCTCTATCTCTGCCTGGCACAGCCAGCATTCTTACTCATCCTGTTGCATAAAGCATTGCTGTAGTGTTGTCATTGAGCACTGTAATAAATGGCAGAAACAGCCTCTGCTTTGCTGAGCTGCTCTGAAGGAAGAAGTTGTCTCCCCAGGCCAGCATGGACCCATGTGCAGCCAGATCCTCTGTCTGCAGGATTTCCACTATGGCTTTGATCCTGTTGCAGGGAGTTGTGTAATATATATATATATATATTTTAATTAGTTCCTATCTAAGATCTGTGTTTGGCTCTAAGGCCTTTTGACTGATGGGTATCCCTGCTAAGGGGTATTATGCAGGCACAGTACTCTTCCCCCTTCATGGTGTGCACATCTCAGTGTGGTGAGATGTGGTGCTGGACTCAGTGTTAACATGTGTACTATCCTTGTGTAGTGGAGGTGGGAATATGGCACAACAGGATCCTACAAAGTTTTGCATCATTCTCGTGGGGATAAACCCCATCATTCCCAAAGTAAGCTGTCCCTGGTGGGTAAATATGTAAGTTAAAATACAGAGATTGGCTCACAAAAGAAAATGGTACCTTCAAGAAGTATGGGATAATTAGTAACTGGGAGCTTATAGACCTTGTATACCTTCTATCTAAAACATCCTAACCTTTTGTGTTCCTTCTGTCTACGGATAGGTTTAGCCTGGATCTCTCATGAACAGCTTGTATCAACAGGGAGCCTAGCATGGAGTGCTAAGAGAAGTATTTATATCACTTAGTGTCACTGTGCACACGCTGCCCATGCACTTTGAAGTTGCCGTGTTAGCTGCAGGATCCATCGTGTCCTTTCCACTGCTTCTGAAAGCCTGGCAGACACTTGGATTCGTAAGGATTACATTAGTAATGTTATTCTTGGATTTTTCTCAGTGGGATACCCACTGTTCCCACTAATCCTATCATTGGCAAAAAGCTGCAAATATAGGGCTTGTTTTCCCAAGGAGACACCAGGAAGGAATGGCTGCTGCCAATGCAGGCCATGAACAAACCTGTCAGTCCTTGGTGCTGCTCAGTTTCAGAACTTCCAGCCCATGGGGGCTCATGGGTGGGGTCAAGCCCCAGAAGACCACACCTTCTTCAAAGGTTGTATTTACATGTTTCTGTTCACCACAGTTATTTTCTTGTCAAATTGTCTGCAGCACATTGGTATCTCTGCCCACTGTGAGACTGTAATTTCTATGCTGAAGAGCAGGAGCCTTTTTGTCAGTGATGAGCATGTCATGCTGTGGGTTGGGACAGAATATAACAGTGGAGGTGGGTAAAACTGCCTTAAGTAGATTATTACCACTTTGAAATATGACCTGTACACCAAACCCCATTTCTAGACTGAGAAAACTGCATTGGATATTTAATACCCTTGGGTGGTCATGACCTCTGTTGTACATTTCATAGCTTATAAGGCTTTACTGCTGCCCAGATGTTCCAGGTTCAGGTATTTGATGGTAACTGTAAGCTCAGACTCCACCTACAATTCAGTCTTTGAAGCCACTGTTCACTGTGAATCCCATACAGCAAAGCACATCTTCAGCTTCAAGAAGATGAGTAAGAATTTGAGGATCTAGTACAACAATATTTTCCTTAAGTCAATGGAATTGCTCATGTATTGTTGCAGCAGCCCTCTTGTTAGAGGGCAGAAATGAGCTCAGACACAGACTTCTTGTTCATCACAGCAAAAGGGTTCTGGTTTATTCCTCTTTACAGCTCAGCCATCCCGACTCCAACCATTCACTGACTCTGGCTGCAGCAAGCTCCTGTTGTAGGTTTCCCTTGCAGCCTCTGACTGCTGGTTATTCCTGCTAAATTATGACTGCACGTATTAGTTTGCAGACTCTGAATGCAGGCTTTTACCCAGCTGGACTGTGACTGCAGGTTCCAACAACAGGCTCTGACTGCAGACCCAGACTGACCTCACAACAGTGATCCTCTCCCCGAAGCATCCTCCTTCAGGATCCTCTCATTCCCTCTTCCTCCTCCTTCAGGATCCTCTATTTACCAGCTAACCCACTTCCTTTCATCTCACTCATCCTTGTTGGCTATAGCTATGACTCATCAGGGGCGAGGCTGTACTGGGTAATTAACATGACTGTCACGTATCAGAGGCAAGGTCACCTGTATTTCCTTCTGCTACAATGTATTGTCTGCAAGAACCGGTTTCCTGGATTTCCACTCCATCATGGATTTCTTGTTAGTTTTGAAGGCTATTTAGAGGCTTATTAGCCTCTTTTTTGGAGCTTCTTCCTACAAGCCATTTACCTTGTGATCCTGCCTGTTGTTAAGAATGAAGTCCAGATAGCACAATCTAATATTTCAGGGTATTTTATGCTTTAAAATCCAAGTTTGTTGCAAGGACACTTTGCTAAATTAAAATAAAAGAATAAAATACTGTCAGGCACCCTTAATAGCTGGGTATGTCCCTTTCAACATATTTCTTTCTACTTGTCTGATGGAAAGGATAAAATATGGCAGATTTTTCCATTTGACACACAGTAGGCTCTGAGTGACTTGTTATATAAATTACATTTTGTTTAAGTTCAACTTTAGGATAAAGAAAGACTAAGTAACTATCTAAATGAAGGAGGAAATTTGCAGACTTGTGGGAAATACTATTCTATGAATAAGACCTCACTAGCAGAGACACTATAGTATGCTGCAGGGGCTGATTCAGAAATCTGACCAGAAAGTCAATCTGTGTCATGTATTTTTAATTGAAAAACACCAACCTTGGAGTGCAGCATGGAAAAAAAGGTCTCCTTTCAAAAAAATAAAGTCTCAGACCCCACAGTCCAACCACAATAAATTAAGCTAACAGCTTTAGAAATATATCTGAGTCTTTCATAAGGCTGTATTACTAATAGGTTGTTGAGATGGGCTTTTTCTGAAAAATCTTTCATGAACTTGCTGCACAAGCCCTTTTCAAATAAGAAAGTCTACTTCCCTGAGGATATAGGCATTAGACAGCACTGCAAAACTGCACATTTTGCTCAGCATTATCCACAGCCCACCAACATGTTCCTCCCCCCTTCATATTAGCCTGTTTAACACCCTTTCCAGGATGTTCATGCTGACAGTGGGGGATAAGGGGAGGCATGCAGAGGCAAGGTGCAGTGCATGTTCCAAATTTGCTGTTGTTTCCATCAAAAGTTCACTCAATGTTTACTGTCAGGTAGTGCTGTGTATGTGAGGCTTTACCATGTAGACTGGACAAGGCTACTGGTCAGAGCAACTGGCAGAGATTCTGTGTTATTTATCATAACTCATTGATGTCAATGGTGAGACTCTTTCTGCCCTCAGTCAAGCCAACATTTCAATCCAGACAGTCTAAGTATGATCAAAGCAATTCTACATGAGACAATGCCTGAATTAGCAGAAACTAGCTATGAATCCTTGAACAGATGAAAGAAATAGTGAAAATATTTGGATCAATGCCTATAAAGGCAAGAGTTTAGTCTTGCACTCTGCAGACTGGGAATTCATGAATCCTGTGAATTCACTCAATCCTGTGAAAATAATCATCGAGTGGCATTCGGTAGATTATTTAACCTCCATCTAATACAGGTTTTCCACCAATAAAGTGGAAATTGTAGAATCTGAGCACATAATCTGGACTTGAACCGGGCCTGGTGAAGGGGAAGTGCGACATGGGATTTCCTCTACCCATGCCTTGAGTCAGTACCATGCTGTTCAGATGCAAGTTTTGCAGAAAATATATAAATACCTGTACAGTTCAATTTGTAGAGAAGGCAGCTCTGCATATACCCAATATTGGAACAGAATTCAGGCACCGTTATGTTAGCATCACTGCCTAATCTGGTTTTCATTTAGCATTTAATAAAAAGTCATCCTGGAAAGCTCCACTTTTGCTACCATTTCCTTTCAGACTCTTTTTGGTTCATTTTGCCAGCATAGTCTAAATGTTTGAGATTGTGTATGCAGAAAGGAATTGCAGCTGAGAAAAATATTAAAAATACCTTGATAAGCCCTGATTCATTATTAGTTTGGGGGGGGGTTTTTTTGGTTTTTTTGGTTTTGTTTTTTTTTTTTTTTGTTTGTTTGTTTGGTTGGTTGGTTTTTTTGGTGTTTTTTTTTTGGTTTTTTTTTTTTTTTTTTGTTTTTGCCACAGAACTGTCAAAAAAAAAAAAGACTAGAAGCTAAAGTTATGGCTTTAAACATCAATTTCACTCTTTGTTAACACATCAGGTACAGCTTTTTACAGGACAGTGGTCCATGGTCCCCTGAAATGAAAGCTTTAATGGGGTTCAGCTGAAGCCCTGAACTCTGTATTTTCCGTGCTTGCAATGGACACGTAGAGCTCAACACCAGACAGCACTCTTGTCTTCCCAACTGGTTTTGTTTACCAAAAAAGCCCTCCCTTGATAGTTTAGGAATGACTGCAAATCCCAGTCATTTTCCTTGTCATTTGTTTTTTGGTCTGAAATAGGTATTTAATCTGGTATAAAATAGACAGTCTCACTTGCTCCCAGTTACTTACTGGTATAAATTCTCCATATCTCAGTGAAGTCCAGGGCCTGCTTTTTTCCTGCAATTACAACAGTGTGATTTTACTGATGTAAGTGGAGAGCTGCATCTAGATCACCAGCAGCCCTGCAATTGTGGGAAAGGGTTTCTCACTGATCTAAATCAAATGCAGAGCCAGATTAACAGCACTGACAACAACTAGATTATACATGTACAATGACACCCCCGTCAGTCACTCTGATCTACACCCTGTACATAACAATACATCTCTGTCAATTATATTTCAGTAATGCGTTATTAAAATACTTTCTATAGTGCATAAAGCAGGAATGAAAACATTCAAAAAATGATGTGCAAGGAAATAAAACTTAAAGATTTTAATTAGTTGAATATCATCGTGAATAGTCTTGATCCTAGAAAATTATGGAAAGGTCCCTTTTTCCCCCTCAGAGCTTTAAGCCCTCCATCTTACTCCTCTTTTGTCAACAGCACTAAAACAGTGAGTGAATACCCAGAAGTAGGTCAGGATTGCTAATATCCAAGGATACCATGTTTCTGTGGTTACCTTAGCGCTCCCTCCCTTTCTCGCCCTCCCTCCCTCCCTCTCTGGAACCAAAGCACAGCCCCCATACCGTCACTCCACACCAGTGCTGCATCACCCACTTCAAAACTGCTGCTCCTGAATTACACCCACGCTACCACACGGAGTGTGCACCACAGCTCCAGGCTAGGATCCAGATCTGTGATGCCTGTGGAAAGAGCTGTGAGCTGCAGGGTGCTGGGGCCAGGTGCCACACTGTGTCTGTCAGACTGTCTGTCCTCTGCCATGCTGCATCAGCACCTTCCCCAGATGATGGACAGGAGGCAGTGCAGGAGCTGCCAGAGATCCATACCCTGGGATCCATGGCCCAGCTGCACCTGATGAGGTGCTGGATGGGAACAGGCAGACTGGCAAGATTGACACCCCATCAACCCCACAACACCACCCAAAGCCTGTCAGAGAAATTAAGTGTGATTCTTCTGTGTCGCTGCAGCCCTGATGCCCTCACGTGTGACTGAAGGGGATGTTTATCTTCCAGGCATTCCAGACAGGATGACATAAAATAGACTGGGGCTGTGGACATGGAAACAGAGAGGCAAAGCTAAAGGCATAAACACAAAGCAAATCAAACTGTGGCAGCTGTGTACAAAATGGGCCAGCTCTGCATTTGAAGGCGTGAGAAAGGAGCAAGCAGGCTGTGCTCAGAAAGACAGACTTGTGAGATGTGACAACTTTAGTCCTGATTCATCATGGGGTAAATTTGCCAAAAGTGGAGCTAGGCTACAGGAACTTGAGGGCTTTGCATTGATTCACGTTTGGGCAGGCTTTGTACCAGGCTTTTGTTTGACTGGAATGGTCTTTCCCAGTTTTTTGACAGGACTCATGGAGTGGTAGAAGTAAGACAGGCAGCCTGTCAACTCTGTTCATTTTCAGCAGTTTTATGAAGTATTGTGTCTATTAAACTTGCTGGCTCTAAATTTGGGACATATTTGCCTTTATTTGTTGTTGACACCAAGGCTTATGCCAAGCAGCTCTCTTGTTAGACTATTCAGGGAGCACCCTCAGCAATGGGAGACACGCTGGGCCAAACAAACTTGTTTGCAGGGTTTGCATTAGAGCTCCTGCTGGTGCATACCTGCACTGCCCAGCAGCAGATGTTTTAGGACCATATGACTTGATGCAACTGAATTACTGAATCCAGCCCTGATTGCAGATTTCATGTAATATTTGTTTAATCCAGAAAGATCCAGACAGCATCTACTCTACACCAAGTGGTTCCCAGCACTATAGCAGCCACCCTTTGACAGTACTTGCCAAGAACTGTGTGTCAATTTTAACCATTTTAGGTACCTGCTGAGTGCCAAATTTAAGGAACATTCTGCTTTGACAAATTAACACTTCTCTTCTGTCCAATTTTCCCTCAACTCATATAACCTTCATATCTGCCTTCCTGTTGTTGTCAGCTCAAAAGAATACCCTTGAAGTTAGTCTTGCTTGAAACTGAGGCTGTAAGCATTTTAAATTTTAATTACAGCTATTCACCATATGAATGGGAGGATCTCCAGGATTTGGGCTAACTGCTCTGCAAATGTGTAGAGATCCATCAGCTTTCTACCTATGAACTAGTAACAAAGCATGTAATCAGATAAAATGGGTGGAATACAAAGCTTTTAGCTCTGGTGGATACGTAAGCTGTTCATGGAATTCTAGGCAACAAAACACCACCAAATTATAACACAAACCATCAACTCTCACCCAATACCATCTGCAGCGAATCAGAAAGATTTTGTTTGACTGAACCTTTATGAAAGTTTAATCATCATCTGACAAATTGAGAGGTGAATTAGAATTTCATTCAGAAATAATTTCTTCTGTGAAAAAAGATAATTATTTTTATTTTCTCTTTTAAATTTTTCTGCTCAGCTTTGGATTACAACTATTGTTTCTTATTATGTTTATCTCCACTAAATTAAAGAGTTCTTTAGTACCTGGTATTTTCTCACTGTGAAGTTACACACACCATAATCAGGACATTTCTCAATTTTCTTTTTGATAAGCATAACAGATTAAGTATTCCAAGTTTTTTTTAATAGAAAATATGATATCAAATTATAATCCTATTTTCTCAAAATCTTTTTGGAACTCTTTTCGGCAACTTCATCATTTTTTCAATATTCTGTTGAAAATGTGGACTTTTGCATTTATCCAGCCATCCACTTGAAGTATCATCAATGTCATTTGCAAAGGAAAAATATTTATTATTCCTCTCTCTACTCATTCAAGAATCACATTCAGACTTCATTTTACATTAAGGTCTGTTATCTAATGAGTTTCCAAGCCAATTCTTTATGGAGTTTTACCTATAAATTGTCCAGATACACAATTTAAATTGATAGCTAAACAACATACACCATTTGGCATCTCCAGCTCCTGAAAGTCCAGTAGCCAGTTCAAGGGCTCATTTTTCCATTCATATGCCCCATAACACACAATTGCAGAAATGCAATTGTACATGCCTGTCTGTCTGTCCTCTCTCAGGATGGTGGACATCCAGTCCATTTTCCCCATCATGCCCCAGAACATTCCGTATCTCTGTTTTCCAAATCTGTACATACAATCTGGAGTGTTAATGCAGCTTTTCAGTTTGCATAGTTCTGGCATTACACACAATCTCTGTGATTCAGCCAAGATTTCCAGAGAGGATGTTATAGGCTGCCCATACACAGAGGGTGGGGTAATCCTCTGAGCCCAGGAGGACACGGTGAGCAGGGAAGGAGGCACCCTTCAGACAGAGAAACACTGTGAGGAAACTGGACAGAGGGCAGAAATGTGTAGCAGTAGCAGCAGCAGCAAAAATGGGCAGGGGACAGGCAGGCAGGGAGGATTCGCTGTGCTGGTTGCCTTTTTTATGTAAACTTGTCTTTCTTCCCCACCATCAACCTCATTTCTTTGGCTTGTCACTTACTGTATTACCTTTTTCTCCACCCTACTTTCCCCTACAATGTCCTTTCTTCTGCTGCCTTTTATTCCCAGTTGACTCATTCTGACTTAGACTCACCCTCCCCTGTCAAAGCTCTTCATGGAAACAGCAATCCTCTGCTGCTTTCACACCCCTCTTTTGGGTCCTATGTGTCACCCCCTTGTCCCTAGTCCTTCTCCTTCAGGGGATTAGCATCTTTCTGGGGCAGGGACTACTTGGAGCCGTGTTCACCCAGTCCCTTGCACAACTGGGTCCCTGTGCTTGCTAATTTTATTTTAGCTGCTCTCCTAATAAATGTGACTAATCGCAATAGTGCTGTGATGTCTAGTAGGAGAGACTGATGAAATAATTGTGTAGTGGGGATGAAGCAGCCAGGCTGACGGTGTAGCAGAGCAGGCATTAGCTGTACCAACCTTACATAACATTGCAGGCTGAGTGAGAAGCAGCCAGAAGGAACTCACTTCTTATCTCACCCTTTCCTCCCCCTTTATTATGAAAAAGAAAAAAAAGAAAGAAAAAAAGGAAAAAAAATTGTATTTTCTTTACTGCTTCTGCATGCCTGGGTGCAGGTCCCTGGGCTGGCAGTGGGGCAACAGGGACAGCTGCCACTCTGTGCCAGCTCAGGATTCGCTCCAGCTCTGATCCCACACGGTTTACTGGGCACAGAGTCAGGTGTCACTGTTAAAAAATGGTTCTCTGCCTTCTAATTCTTGATGGCTTTTTTTCATCTTGCAATGGATGTGAAATATAATTTCAGTTTCAATATATAGCTGGGGGGTCAGGGGGAGCTTTCTTCTCATTGATTAGTTATAACCCTTGCCTGTGCTGATGCTTATGTTGCTTTAGATGGCTGATACCTGCTAACCACCTTTCTGAAAGATTACAAAAGACACATGAAAATGAGAATGGGGAGACGGACGGATGGATGGACGGATGAGGGATGCCTCTATTACAAGGAATGAGCACAGAAAGCTTGGATTAGGGTGAACAGCTGGTGCGGATTCGATAATCAACTGCTCTGAAAGAAAAGCCTGTTTTTTCTCATCTCATGGCATTAGAGAACAGGATACCAGAGCTGCCAACCTTACAATTGAAATCTGCCCACACAGAATAGCAAATTTCCCTTGGCTTGCATTTAAATGCTCCTGGCTCAATTATAACTCCATACAGTCTTTAGTACATACATGTGGTCTGCATATTATCCTGCAAACAGAGCACTGCACTGCTTCTCTCAGCATGTCTCTGCCTTTATTTTAACACCAAAGGGAGGGACGGGGCAGGGGGAGGGAAAGGAGGACAGAGAGCTTATCGAGTTTACAGCTGCTGCTGAGAATATTGGTTTGATTTTCACTGCTGCTCAGGATTCATTTCCACAACAGGCAGCAGGTTGGGGCAGTGAGTGTTGGTTTAGCAGACTTAGGAGGTCATTCTTCAGGACAGCCCTGTGGGCGTAGCACTCCCCTCCAAGGAGCCATCTCACAGCTGGGAGCCATCCTGGTGAGCTGTGGCATGAGGAAGGGCTTTGACACTTTCAGCTCTCAGTATCCAGATGGGAACAGCAGAGCTGGGGCAGAAGTGACCATATGAACCATATGAAAAATTAAGAGGCTTGTTGGCTGTTGATTTTCCCAGGTATTTTGGTGATGCTAAACATGGCAGGGTTACCAAGACTTTCTCTGACCCTATTGGCAGCAGCAGTAGCTACAATACAGTTTTCCTTCCCTTCATCCCAGGCCAGCATCCAGCCCTGGGAGGCCAACATAGAGCCCCTTGCTTTGTTTCCACAGCACCTGAGCCCTTCCCTCAAGCTGCACACCTGCCCAGGTGCAGGGGCTTCAGCTGTGATCTAGAGAGCAGACAACCACCTGACCATGATGGTGACAAATGGGGCAGCAAACAGCTGCCAGGTGGGGCCATTTTTCTCTTCATTCTGTCAGAGGTGAATAAGCAGTTAAGAGCTCAATACATCAAACTTGATCCCATCAGCCAGTCTCTTGTCTTTTCAGAAAAGTGGAGGAAATATATTGGTTTTAATACCCTCTTTAGTTTGGAAGATCAGGATAGCAAGTGACCAGAACCTTTGTTATCACATAGTTTTGATCCATAACAGGATACTGAATATTCAAGGGGAGAGAACCCAAAAGCTTGGGCTGCAGGTTTGCAGCCAACCCTATTAATAGCCACATTAAATTCCTCTCTACTGAGTGGCCTTTTCTTGAAGGGAAAACACAGCTCATCCCTGCTGCCCCAAATGCAAGGAGAAGACTGGAAGGGGCTGCATGAAAATGTGTCAGCCTGGGTCCCTCCCGTGCTTCTTGCAGAAAGGAAAGGAAGATATTAATGCAGATGATTTTGTTACATAAATACATGTTGTATCAGGGCCATTTTTAGCGTTTGTGGGGGTGTGAAGAACTTCTTCAAGCTGCGTATCTATTTCATTGGATTCAGCTGAACTGAGGAAAAGGACAGAGAGTTTTAAGGTAAACTATCAAGATACATTTATTTAAGCCCACACAATTCTGTACAGAGCTCCACATGACAGAAACAATATTTCACTAACATGTCCCTGGCCTCAGTAGTGCTTTTTAATGCTCCATAACTCAAAGACCTCTTAATATAATTGGATAAAATTAAGGGAAAATTTGTCATCAAATTTCAAATATTGTGTCTGCCGTTTGTCTTCAGAGAGTTTCAGTTTCTTTAAATTCCAAAGGGCTGTGACACTTAATTAAAATGAAAATTTAAAATCCAGAAATCTAATTTTTAATTTAATTTCAAAGTAATTTAAACTTCAAACAGATAATTTTCTTGTCAGGAAGGAGCCCATTTTTGAACAAAAAATAAAATCTGTGGGCAATTTCACAAATCAAGTTCATAAAATACACAACTTCTCTTGATTTCTGAGCAGTTTTCTATCACCCCTTCCTCTTCAGCTCCATGTCCCATTCATCCCTGGGAGGTACATGGGGCTCACTTTCCCCTTCCTGATGTGCTCATCCCTACAGAAGGCAGAGAGTGAACTATGACCCTCACCAGAGCTGAGCCAGCTGGGAACATCTTACACCCAGCCTAAAAACGAGCCCAGGTTTAGCTGTGGGTGTAGGCCCAGGGTGGCTGGGGCTGGCATGGGCAAAACCAGATTTTTCCCTCCTTCCACACTGGAAGACTCCAGCTGCCAAAGCAGCAAAGAGATCCTCTGAGGAGCTTTGGCTGTAAATGTTTTCAAAAAGAATTTTCTCATACTATCTCAGTGGCCGTCTGAGAACAGTTTCCTTCTAGAACGCAGTTTTAGGGGACTGTGTTTTACTTACAGGAAGGCATTGCCAAAGGGAAATTTTCATGGGATTAATTCATGCTACTTTTTTTGCTTCTCATGCTCCAAAAGGATCTGGTTGTTTTTTGGTTTATTTTTTACAAGAAGGACATAAAAAGACAACATTTATAAATCATCTGATCTTGGTTATCTGGTTAATTTCCACACAATGCCAACACTCCTGTGTTTCTCAGTGCTCGTCACATCTCAGAGCTCTGCAATTCACATGGCAGATCCCAGACTGGCCACAGTGAGCTACAAGGTGCTCAAAAAGAGAAGAAGGTTAAGGAGGAGAAAGGTTACCTAAAAAAGTCTAATTTAATATATTGCACATCCATGCCAGCCTTGATCCAGAGTATTTTAAAAACATGGTAAATAATGTCAGTCTTATTTAATAAAATCAGGGAGAGAGACAAGCCCATATTTTGGGCACTTCACCGTTTTGGAACTCAACTTTTTTGCCATAGGGGTCAAGTTTCTCAAACCAGCATTTTAAATTCATCCTGAATCTGCTGCCACCTATGAATTACTGCTCTAAAAGACAAATTTAAAGTCACCCTCTGAACTGGTGGTTTAAGTGGAAAAGAAGTCTTGAATTAATTTCACTGGTTACAATAGTTCTTTTTGGTGATATAATGACAAGGAAGACTCAAACCCCCACTGTGCCCTATATTTACTCCTCAATGCTCTATTTGCTCATTCTGTTGATGACTTTATCTCAGATTTATTTTGAAGACACTAAACTCCAGATGAAAATCTATCCTGCTGGGAAGGGAAGAAAGGTTTGACATTATTGCTCAGCATTCATCAAAGAAGACAAGATAAATGCAATACATCATAATGATAAGGATTTCTGGGTGACCGGATAGACTCTAGAGCACCACTTTGGTAACAGTGTAGGAGGAGATTCAGGAATTCAGAAGGTCTTCAGAGGGGTCATATTCTGTGGGGAACAATAAAACTGCTAAAACTGTCCTTTACACAGGCTGACTGTCCAAAGCCATGGCCTTTTTTTCTGGAGCAGGAAATAAAAACATTTGGGATATGCATCTTGAGCAAAGAGTAAAATTCATTTGCAGTAATAATGCCTTCAACATGAAAGAAATAAAACAATGGAAGTCTCATCATTAAAAAACACTTGAATCTGGTTCAATATGAGATACACACTGGAAAGAGGCATCCAGTACCAGCTACAAGGACAGCTGATTGGAGAAAGCAATACAGAGACAGAAACCTTTTGTTTCCATTAGAAATACAGAGTATGTCAAAAATGTTGGTTTACTCTAACTGCTTGCCACACAGTAATACCATAAAAGCACTTTACAGCGTGTCACAGCTGAGACTTGAGAAGTTGCAAAACCCAAACCTCACAAAACAACTTACTGGGGCAAGTAGGTTAAAAATTAACAAGACCTGTAAACAATAAAACAAATGAAATCATCCTCTTAGACTGACACTCTGCATTACAAAAGAGAAAGAAAGGAAAATATAAAATGAAAGAAAAATGCAATTCACAGTCTGCAGCATGTGGCTAGGATGCAGGAAGAGATCAATCTGGGATTTTGTGAAGATTTCACTGAATTCAGTATCTGTAGCAGCAGTCCCAGCTCAGAGTGCCCCTGGTACTGCTGGGAGCCACCACTGTGGTATCACCAGGGCATCAGGGACCTCACCAAAGTATCCTTCTGCAGGCACAGCAGTAGTGGACATTCCGAAGGGTCAATCAACACAGCTAAAATCTTTATATAACTACACGTAAGTGTACAAGCCTGTTCTCTTCCACCTAAGGTGCTTAAATCAGAGCCTTTGAAGTTTTGAACCCCCCTTTAAGTAAGAAAGAGAAGTAGGATACTTCAGGAGGTGGTTTTGGCTTTGTTTCCAAGGGGCAATTTTTGCTGGTAGCTAAAGCAATATAATCTCCACCTCCCCTTTTTCCCACCTACATCAGCACAGGTAGGTAGTTGACAGTGGAGCAATGCTCTGAAATTGGTTACAAGAAAACTCAAAAAACCCCAATCAGTAAACTAACACACCAACCAAATAAACCCCACAGAAATTAGATAAACCTACAGTTTAGTGGATGGAACAAGTAGTGATCTGATTATAAGACCATTTGTTCTCCAGAGACGAGTTCATCCTCATGGATTTAAGAATACAGAATCAAATTAAGAATACAGACAGGCACAACAAGTACCGAACACATTCCATGGGGCCTTTCCCCAGGGACCATGAAAGTTTGAATGATTGCATGAGCAAAAAGAAAAGGGAAACACTAAGAACAGGTAAATCCCAAACTCATAGTAAATTTGTGAGAAGTGGAATGACCTTTACTCATCTTCCTTCATCTCTCATCCTTACAAGGAGAGAGAAAAAAAGATGGATTTTACAATGTTATGTTAGCTCTTTTTCAACAGACGCAGTGGACTGTATTTTGTTCCTGTAAAGCTACTGCCAGCAAAGGTTGTATTTGTACTAATGTGCTGCTTTGTTCACAACACTGTACAAGAAGTTACATTATAAGGACACAGACACAGTATTTATTCAATCACTGTAATACATTACATTCTTTCTCAGTGATATTTCAATATACTCACACAGGAGTTTAGAACTGAAAGTTTCCTTAGATAAGTATCTTCCACATTTTTTTCCTCATGTAACTATATTAGATCAATACCCTAGAATATAATATATATATATATGTATATATAGATGTATGTATGTGTAAGCTTGTATTATGCTTTTTTGCTAGTGCTGTACATGGTTGCATGCACACATCTTTGCCTGCTTAAATGGGACCTGTAGCCTAGCTGTATTTGTTAAATCTTGCTTAACTCTATTTGATAAATGCTCCCTTTAAAATCTTTCCTCTATAACATGAAAAGTCAATTCCCTAATTTTAAGTCGCCCTTTGAAAGTGAGCCAGTATTCAGATGGATATTGACTCAGGCCTGCTGGTTGTTCTACAGCAGTGTTTGGAAGGCTGCTGTTCTAATGAATGTCCTAACATTTGATACACACACTAAGAAAATCAATAGCACTATTTTTAAAAAGGCATGCAGCTTTACTAAGTATACTGTCACTACCCCGTTGTGCAAAATTTACTAGAAACCTCCCTATATGACTAAATTGCTGCATCTGGTTCATTTCTCTACTTGCCTGCCAGAATGCATAATACCAGACTTCAAGGACATCCAAAGTCAGCCTCTGAAGCAGAAAAAATATGGTTATTTAAGTTTGAAGTGTATGTGGCAGTCAGTACCTGAAACTCTCACAAAAATGTCAGTTTTTCCTCATTTCTGCCCTGCTGTTTACACATAAGACACCAAGGGGACCCAACAGTTTTCACATCAGAAATTCCTGCTTCTGTGGTTTCTGCATGAATTGGTTAACTATGGGCATAGAATAAAATGTTTTTATAATCACTGCTGAATATATTAGTCCCTGCTCTTTAGCTCCTTGTCTTCACTAGGCAAATGCACTGCAAAGTTCTTGAATCTCAGTGTTAGATCTGCTCCAGCTCATCTAAGTTACCCTGTTTTCCAAGCAGCTACTGAAAACATCCAGTCCATGTGAGTGAATATGTTAAAAACCTGTAAGGGAAAGGAATATTTGTAAGAAGCAAACTCAGATGAAATCTAAATGCAATATATATTCTAGGACTTCTAGTCCTAGATCTTAGTCCTTAGATCCAGATCTTAATTCTAGATCTGGAAATGTACCTTCTCCTTAAGGAACTGATTCAATGCTATAATATGTAGGCATGTACTTGAACCAGGGACTAAATATAACACCAAAGAAGTCAACAGTTGAGGCAAGATAGAAGTTCAAACAGGTAAAAATCTAATAGTACATTCAACTATATCTTCAGTCTCTGAAAAGTTTCAAAATTTAGGATTATAAAGTATGTAAATCAAGCAAAACTAATTACTTTCATAATTTGACTCTTCAGAGCTAGTTAATTGCCAAAATATGGCACCATCCTCATCAGAAGGAATAGAGGTTTCTTCATATGCATTTGTATATGCCTAAAGCAGACATAGGTTAGCTGAGAAAGGAGCCAAGCAGCTTCACCAGAGGAAAAAATCAGAGTTTTTATGCAGTGCACCTATGCCAAAAGATGAGCTGATGACCTTGCTCAAGAGATCTTTGGCTGGAGCTCAGGACAAAAAAGGAGAGTTTACGACTTAGGTCTTTCCCTACTTAAATATTCTATGAGTCTCTGATTTTAAGTTAAAAAGGGTTTTTTTCTTCTGGTTTGAGCAAGTGATGATCATGATAGAAAATATATTACTTGTTTTTTAAAAAAATTACAGTATATAATTCCAATACTAGGGCTCCAAAGGAAAATAAAATACTGTAATACAGCATATGGTATCCTTCCGAAGTCCTGTAGAACTGATACAGAAAATACAGAATATTCTTAGCAGATATTCAGAGAACATTCACCAAATGGAATGTTTGGTAATTCAAAGAACACTTCTCCTCACAATGAATAATTAGACAGGGAAACTCATTGTCACAGACTGTTATCCATGTGGAGAATTGAATCAAAATGCAGATTCAGGAGAAGAATAGGCACTTTAACGGGTTAAAAGTACATCATAAGCACTAACTCAAATATAAATCATGTTCCATGCAGTATTTCACCATGGGGGATTAGGAGTGGGATTTTCTTGGTGCTAGATTACTACTGTTGCCCTTCTGTGCTTCTTCTTGTTTTGTCCTCCTAAATGCCTGGTGGGTGTCCTTACCAGACAAAATAGCAGGCTATCTAGGTCACAGACACCAAATGTCTGTACAGCAGCTCTACCTCTTCAAAACATTCCTCTCTCTTTTGAGAAAGGGATAAAAGACAGCACAGGAAGTTTTAACAAGTGGTTCTTGCTTCTCTTACATGAGCACTGAGAGGCTCTGGTCCACAGGCTGCCAACAGAACCACAGAAACAAGTGCAGCACGTGAGCAAGGCTGGCCACATCTGCACCAGTGGCACAGACCTGCACACAACCTGGAGCAGCCAGCACAGCCAGCAGGCACAGGCTTCAGCCTTGTGGGAATCTCAAAGAGCACCAGTGTGAAAGCCTGGGCTGAAATCTCCTGCCTTGCTACCAGTGGTAGTGAGCTCCGAGTTGGTGATGGCAATGCCCACTGCTGCAGCTGTCAGGTCTGGCCTGCTGTGATCCTACCTATCTAAATGTCATTATCCCCAGTTTCAGAAGTCACCTAAAAAAAGGATACAAAAGGAAATTAACCAAATTATCCCATTTAGCTGTGTATTAGGTGAGGAACTGATCCCAGTGTTCTTAGGCCCCAATGGACTGCTTTAGCTCCACATTCCCTCCTACAAAGACACTATAAAATTAGACTGAAGTGGCCTCTATGCATTTATAAATGTCTTATACTGGGAATGCAGAAAGGAAAAAGACTATTCTGCCCTTCATACATAAGCAGTATCATGTAAACAGGAAAGAGTGGGAAGGCAATCTCCGCTACAAGCCTTTCTAATGAAACTGTACTTGTCAAACTACAATCCAATAAGGAATAAGCAGGAGAGCACAGAAAGCCTTCTATAGATCCATGGCTCTTTCTGAACCCATATAATCCAAGCTAAAACAGTAACCTTATGCAAGAAGTCCAGAGGCTGGTGACTGAAAAGGCACCACATGCTGCTGCCATGTGAGCAATGGTCAATGAAGTGAGGGGAAGCAAGTGGCGGCAGAGCATCCATGAATGTGATGACAGGATGCAGCAGCAATGAGGTCTGCAGAAAAATGTATCTGTAGTTCACTGAGCTACCACAAACATTTGCTGAATTCTTCCACACACTCTTTTGTCTTATAGTATTTAATCTGCCTCACTAAATACAGTCCTTCACCAAAAATCTGGATATTAAAGATTGTTCTGTGGTCTGAGCATAGGGGTATCTAGCACACAGATGCTAGGTTAGCTTCTAGGCAGGTATTCATCAGGTCTAACCTGACAGAATACCAGCTGGTTTTGCTCTTCAGCTGTCATGCCTTTCCACATATGAGAGATCTAAATACCCACATTTCTGCCAGATCAGTAGGCAGTATCACTTAGCACCCAGAACATGGGCTCTTCTGACTCTTTGAGCTCCTTCTGCTCCTGAGGCAGTTCATTCAATTATGATTCATTTTAAGCAGATGATTTCCACCATGCTGGACAGTTTCTCCCTTTCTTATTAAATGATCCCTCCAACTACAGGGAATATTTTGGCACCATGCAAAATTTTGTTACATGCATGGCTATGTCCTGCAGGTTGTAACTAGCCCTCTGGATTAATGATAATCAAGGATGTTCCAGAAAGGGAAGAACTTCATTATTTATAGGCTCAGATTTTTATGAGACGTACATTACTGCTGATAAGTGTTTCTCTAAGATCTGATACTTTACCCATTGCTGCAAGAGAACTAATAATACTGGAAGGCATTGATCTGTCTAACTCAAAATCGTTCTGATTAAAGCACTAAGAAAATGTCCTTCAGGCTCAGCTAAGACCCTTTGTAGAGTGAAACACCTAATAAACTGTACCTAAAAGAGGTCTACAGGAAAGGTGGAGAGAGACTTTTTACAAATGCATGTTATGATAGGACAAGGGGAAATGGTTTTAAAATAAAAAAGAAGTGTTTTAGATTAGATGTTAGGAGGAAATTCTTTACAGGGAGGGTGATGAAACACTTGAAAAGGTTGCCTAGAGAAGCTGTGGATGCCACAGCCCTGGAAGTGTTCAGGGCCAGGCTGGACAGGGCTCTGAGCAACCTGGTCTGGTGGAAGATGTTCCTACCCATGGTGGCGGGTTGGAACTAGATGACATTTAAAGTCCCTTTCAACCCAAACCATTCTATAGTTCTGTGGTATGAGATAAAGGTAACAGCCATCCAATGCAATGGGCCAACCTCTGGGCCCAGTGATGGCTTGAGCAGAGGGATTCTTTGGTCAAAACCAACACAGGTTAGATGTGTGTCTGTGTGAGGGAAAAATCAGCAAGAACTGCCCAAACAACAATGGGCCATGTTGCAAGAACACCCCAAGGAGTCAACGGGAAGGTCTACGGTCACAGAATACAAGGGGATTGGGGTTATGAAAATGGCTTGAGTGTTTTTTACTTGTATTACAATTAGACAAACAAGATTCTGAGGTCATTACCTGTAAATAAAATGCTTTTTCTAAAGATTAAATCTCATCAGAAACTTCCAAAGGAAAACAGAAAAACAACAAACCCCCCCCCGCCAAAAAAAAATTTAAAGGCTCTGAATAGTGCCTAGCCACTCAGAGGGTTTATGGGGCCAAAAGGACACCTAGTCACATCCTCCTGCCTGTGTTAGAGGTACTTTTAGCTGGCAGCTCTTTCCCCAGTCACCTGATGGTGAAACAGCTGCCAGTGTAGGATACCAACCTGTTGTTTGGTCCTGTGGGATTACCAGAGCATGGGCTGCATCAGAGTGAGCAGGATGACAGCACAGATCTTGTTCCACAGGCTGGTTGTGGAATAAAGAATCTAAAGGAAGAAAAGAAAGGCCCTGGGTTTGCTGTATGTGAGATGTTTTAATTTGCACAAATGCAAGTGACAGACATTTTGGAAGTTTCCGCTTTGTATTGTGCTTTCATCTTAATTAGTGTTAACTTATTCTTCCAACAAGGGAGAACCCACAGAACACTGATCAAGAGAAGAAAACTTCAATAATTCTTATAGTCCCCTTCACTCAGCTGTTAATACTGTACTTAGAAGGGTATGTTTGTGGCATATCATCTCTAATGACCAGGTTTCACAGAAAGAAGTTAAATTCATGGTTGTGGCAATTAAGGAAAGCTGCAGCAGGATCACATACAAGATGAATTAAGCCACTGGATGCCTTAAATCTGTTCCCCATAAATTGTGAGCAGCACCTGGTTGCTGGTTCTTCATCAGACTGAGTCCATCTAACCACAGAATCCTCAGGCTTGGCTGTTCTCTGGCTAGCTCCTGTGAGTTTGGACATTCCCCTTTGGCCTGCCAAAATTGAAGGTGAATATATTTCTGCCAGTTAGGTATGCTGAAATGCCAGGGCACTGGAGCTGGTTAGTGTTGGAGCTGTTTGAGGAAGGAGGCAGGGTCCCACGCCCAGGATGTAAGGAAGAGCATGACCATGGCAACTAGCTGATACTTAGCTGAGGTGTTTGTTGAATTACAGCCCGAACAGAGAAAAACAACAGTTTCCTTTCTGTGAAATGAAGGTGCTGATGCCAACTAACAGAGCTGTGGCAACTTCTCAGGTGGCTGCCCATGACCCAAACATCTGCTGCAATAGTGTGATAGAAGAAAAAAGTGACTTGGTCTGACTAGCATCTAAATTACTCTTGTTTTAACTGGCCAAACTTCTTGCAAGACATGCTCACTTTTTTCAGAAAAACATGTAGTGAAAGACAAGCAACTCTTGTGCAAGCTGCAAAATACAGTCACTGCAAGTGGGCATAAGTGCAAATGAAGCAGCCAGTACCAGGAAGCATTATACCCCCTGCCAAAGAGCCCTTCTTTCTATTTATTATAAGTTAAAATAAGTTGCTCTCTGCAAGCTCCATTTCAGAATCTAGAGGTAGGTACAGAATTGACTGGCATACTGTGGATGTGCCAGTGGTATGGTGCAGGAATCCTGACACAGTTTTTTTGCTTCAGACCAGCCATGCCGAGCAAGGGAGGACTGGATTTCAAAAATGATGGGCACTCACAGCTAGTGCCAGTGGCAGGTCAAGGTGCAGCTGCTCTGCAGCTCCTGGCACTGGGTCCTGAGGGCATCTCCTTCTTCCCCCCAACAAGTGCTATCTGGTCAGCCCCTCCATTTCCAATTAAACAGAATATTCTGTGTACAGTGATGTTCACTACATCTGTACCTGTATTTTCGACCCTTCTGCTCCACAGAAACATGGCAGTCATCCTCTAAATGAACCTAACCCTCAGCAGTCTTCTTGGGTAGATACTGTGTCATCAGCTTTCCCAAGCAGAAATCAAGTGCTTTGAAACTGAATGTCCTGCCAAGGCATGAGCATGTCTGTGGCACAGAGCAAGGGGAACCAGCCATGCACCAGGAGGGCAAGGACTCTGCTGTGTCACCAGGATATCTTGGCCTCCTACAGCCCCTGCTCCTGTGCCCCAAGGGTCAGCCCCATGCTGGCTGTTCCTGCAGACTTCAATAAGCCTACTGAGATGTACCAGAATGGGATTTGCCTTTGCTTTGTTCTACAAAATGGATGTAACAGCAACAAAAAAAATGCAGAGAGGATTTTCCAGCCTGTCATTCAAAAAAAGACAAGGAGAAAGTAGAGTAACAGTGAGGGTCAAAATGAAAGCAAGCAGAGAAGATAGGGTGGAAATATACCTTTGAGTCTATGGCCCACATCTGTTGGAGTCCAGGGCATTCCTTTGGTTGCCCTGGATGGTCACAGACCTCGGCAGAGAGGCCTGGGACCCAAGAGAGTTTGAATCCTGGACAGGGGGGTCTGTCCAGGGGGGTCGCCTGGCACAGAGCCCAGGAAGACACAAGCTTTGATTTTAGTCCATGGAAAAAGTTTCTAACATTGAGAGAAGAATTACAAGTCACAAAGGTGTGAAAACAGTAGTTTAGCACTGCACAGGGTGAAAAATTTTGTAGTTTTGGGATTTTTAGAATGGAGGTGAATAGGGGACAAGATGGAGATTTTAGGGTGGTGCCCTGGGTTCTTCTTGTTCTCCCTTGGCCTCCATCTTCTGATGTGACGTGGGCACAAAGTAGTTGAGAGAAGATTGGGTCAAAGTAGAAATGACCTTTTTAGTATAGCTAATAGGCATTGGCACAGAACTGTAAATAATAGACACGTAATTATCTGTATAAAAAGGTAGCGACCTCCCATCACGGGGGGAGTCACCTGTGTCTGAGCTGCTGTGAACATCTCGGCTGGGCACAGAGAGAAATGTAAGATAAGAAATAATAAACACGCGAGAAACCAAGAAACACCGAGACTTTGAGACTCCTCTTCATTCTTGTGCCGAGCTAAAAGGCTTCAGAGGGACAGAGAGCAGAAAAAGAACCAGCCTGAACCACCACCGCCCGAACCACCAACCTGAAATCTCAGGTAAGAAAGAAAACCCAAAAAACCCGAGAATTGGCGTCCCTGGGTGGGCACGAACCACCAACCTTTCGGTTAACAGCCGAACCTCCACCCTAAATCACGGGGGAAGAAAACCCAAAAAACCCGAGACACATCCCTCACTATTTCAGCAACTGTATCATGTAAATCTCAATCTCAGACTTGTTTGACTGCTTCTACTCTCATTGGAAAGCTATTTTGGAATCTCATGCCTCTCATGGCTAGAATCCTTTTAATTTCCAGCCTAATTTTATTCATAAATATATGGCCACATCTTCTTGTGGAACTTAAGCTATACTTAAGATGTAGTCTTAACTAGATCTTAAATAGTTGTCCCTGGATGTTAACCTTATGGTTCTGGTCTTATGCTTAGTTTAAGCTGTTTCTATGTCTGACCTGCTGCCAAACACCTGATAGCAAATATATGTACAGATGTGACCTTCCTTGGTCAGAAAAGTGTCCTTCTGCCTAGCACCTGAATCATACAAACCCTCTTACAGGTCTGATTCAGGACCCTAATCCCAAGAGCTAGAAAATAGGGCTGTCTTCTGCCAAAGCTTCCTCTGGATCACATCCATCATACCTTAACACAATCACCTCCTTCCTTCCCACTCACAACATGCCTGGTGTGGAGAAGGGTGTGTAAATGTTGTGCAGGGCTGTTTTACAAAACCCAAACTCCCTGGTATATGCTGTGACACCTTGGCTGGAAAGATATATACAGCAAATGTACTGCTCAGCCACACACAGTCTAGGCTCCATGTGCGTGATGAGTCTCATATGAGGAACACCCCAGCCACATGTTCACATGCAGCAAAGCTGCTGAGTCTGTTTACAAACCCCAGTGAATCTTCTGGGGTTTTTGGACATCTTACTCTGGATGGAAAAGGAGGGGTTTTCCCTCGGAATATCAGAAATCTTCCTCTTAGACTACCTTTGCTTGGTTACAGAAATAAGTATTTCATAAGTAAAAATCAGGAAACAAGTAGGAAAGAAATAACACTGTTTTAGAAAACCCTACAAATATGAAAATTACCTAATCCATAGATTCAAGCCATGTTAGGGGACCAGAAGGATATAAAAGTACTCTGCTGCCTGGATTATCTGGTGGAGTAACACTCAGAAGTACTGCTTGCCAACTGCACACAGAAACCTGGTTTATCGCATTCTCAACAAAGTAGATTATGTTTTTGCGGTGCCCTTATCCACATGTTCAATCAACAGGACCACATTACCTTCCTCAGTGACCTTCATATTGCTCTTCCAAATTAAACAGCTGTGCATTAGTCTCCAGCTCTAGCTGAGGTACTGGCTGCAGTGTGAGGGCTGTGACCTGGGGAGGAGCTTCATGGTGACATCAAGGTCAATTATCTCAGAGGAGAGAGGAAAAGCCCAGCCGAAGAGACCTTCACCTTGAACCTCCCATGTGTGACCAGGAAGGCTCAGCCACTCAAAGAGCTCTGTGCTGCTACAAGCGGCATCAGGCATCAGAGAGAAAGGGAAAACAAAGGGCAGAGTTTCCCCAATGCTGCTCCAATTAAGCAGTTAATTAGGTGCGAGCTGAGATGGATGTGTTGCTGCAGTCTGAGGTCCTAGTCCTAGTCAGAACAAGGACAAGGGTGAAAATTTTGGCTCTTTTGGAAATGAAGCTGGAAACATGATTTTATCTGGCAAGATTTTCTCCAGTGCTAAAGGACTTTACCAGTTTCACAGGTGGTACAAACCTGTCTTATAGCAACCCATCTCCTTGTTTTCATTTGGCATTTCAAATGCTGTCAAGTCTGAGAGACTTCTGTCTTCTGTGTTTTAATCCACCTGATTTTAGCAGCCTGTGGTTTCCCCAAGACAGACTTTAGTTCCTGGACAGCCTCACTCAGACGCTCTTCCTGCTTACCTGAGTCCTGAAGAAATGCCAAAGGGAGAATATTCTCTATTTTAGGATATTTTATCAGGCATTAAATAAAGAGGTATATATTTTGACTAAGCCAAAAATATTTAATGCTTAAGTTTGCAATTATTGATAACTATCTTAAGACAGAAATCCCTAGATATTTTAAAACTCCAACCATATTGTCCCAGCTGTGTTATCTACAGAGAATATGATATAGCTATGTAAAGCTGCTATGACTGCTAAGTGTATTCAATTATCTCTGCTAGTTTTGTCCCCCCTCCCACACTCTCCATTCATTTAAGTGTTCACTAAATATTTTAAGCTTGTTAAGTGAGTTCATGCATGCATTACAAATAAGCACTTTGGGAAAAATTTATGGCTATTTTATCCATCTCAATATATGGACATGAGTGTACCACTAATCTGCACAGAGCTGTGAGACACTGTCCCTTTTCCTCGTACCCTCCCCCTCAGGAAAGCAAAACCCCAAACTTTGGAAAACGGGTCATGCGAACACAGGGATTTCTATAGGGAGCCCATGGAACAATGCGTGCATTCGCCAGGCATAGTGGGCTCCCATTGTCTGGTCTTTCAGCACATAATAGAGGCTTTGCCAGTGGGGAGGCTAAATGGGGAACAAATGGATGGACAGTAAAGATGATGTCGGCAGAAAGTGCAAGAACCTCCTTCTGCTTCTGTTTCTTTCAAAGGCTTGAAAGTGATATTGTGCATAGTAATTCCTCTCCATTGTGGTGTATGTAACGTTTATATTCATGCTTTGCTTGCTAAAGAAATGCTGGCTGTAGTCAGCAGAGAGGCCTGTACACATGCCTTTATCCCAGCAGCCTCCTGGAGTTCAAACAGTATGGCATCCATGTGTGGGGAGCAAAACACCAACTCTTATGTTAATGAAGATTACAGTGAAGAATGGAGGGATGAAAGCTGGGCTGCTCACCCACTGACAGCGACCGGGGGATTTTCTCTTACAGCAGCAAAGTACCCAACCATAGTTAAGTTTCATCAAAACTTTCTTTACCATCCATTTCAGAGGTTTCACAACTGGGCTGGAAAATTTACATGGAGGTAAATCCTTCAGTCAAGCCTCAAGCAAATGTAAAAATGGCTGTTATCTTTTTGTGAAAGCCCCAGAGATGGAACTACTAAAGCAGTGCAAATACACGTATGAAAATCTACCCATTTAGAGATGGTACACATACAGAATTGCACAGACTTCAGAGAGTTAATTTATCCCAGCTGACAACTTAGATTGTGAAAATGAACACATCTTTTATCTTTGAGCACTTTTAAGCCACATTATATCAATTGGAAGCAAAATAATTATTTTCTGTTAAATTCTGTGAAATGAAGTCTGTAGAGAGGCGATCAGTTCTCATTCACTTCCAGAAGACTCTTCCCCCAAGGATTTGAAGTGGCAATCAGCAGCAATGGCAGTTCTTCCATGCCTTCCTCCTTCAGTCTCCTCCACAAACTTCAATTTGTAAGATTTTAAACACTGCTATTGCTACCAGTGAAGAAATAAAAGACATTACTGAAGTACCACTTTCTGCACCATTCATCAGTCCTCAGTATCTTTGTGGTCAGGGAAAAAACCCACCTACATTAAATCCTTTTTTCCCCTGACCTTTTGTTTTCAAAATGATTGATAACAAGATCCATTCCAAGATCCATCTCAAGAATCCCTTGGAACCTATAAAAATCATCTTCCTGTATCTAGTTGGGCACTAGCAGGAAGATGGAGTGTTTTTAACCTGTATATCTTCACTGGCTCCACCCTGGGCTAACAGTGATCTCCTGAGGATGCCATGGTGGCCCTGCAGAGAGCAGGTTTGCAGCCTTCACCTGTGAAGCCACGGATCCAAAAACTGGTTTCACCATGGAGAAACCAAAGGTTGCAGAGGGGCTGGGATAGCTCTATCCACACTCTGGTTGACCCCTCCAAGGAAGAAGGTAGCCCATGGAGAAACTGACAGCACTGCCAACATGCTACCTAATGTGAGCTGTCTTAATTTAAATAAACCTGCCTTAAACAGAGGAAATTAATACCAAGCACCTCATTTGAATGGCATCTCGTTTGGGAGAAAGCCAGGAAATATAAAGGTTGGTTTGGTCTGTTCATCACTCACATGACTGTGCCTTTTGTTTTTCAACCTGATGAGAGGCAAGGATAGACAATCGGCCCCAGCTCTGAATTTCCTGGCTTTTGTCAGTTGATGTTACACCCATAATATTATTCAAACGGGGGGTTTTGTGTGTAACAGATAAATGTCGACAAAGCCCTGTCTAATGCCTTTTAGGTTGCTAGGAAACCTGGCTCTGTAGCCACCACAGAAATATCTCTGGCTAGGGGTTTAGATAAGCTCTGACTTGTTTTGATTAGGTGAGCTTTATTGCAGAAAAGACAGCAGCATGCTTGACATCGTAAAAATATGACCTGCTTACAAACCCGGGGCACAAAGATCATTTATTGCTCATGATGGCATCCATGGGAGGACACCTAGAATACTTTTCTAGCCTCCAAATCACTTCTCCCTTGAAAAAAGCCACACCTCCTAATTAAGGTCTCCTCCGGTCCCCTAGGACTCAGGGCTGCTGCTACTAACATCTCTGTGTTAGACCATACTGAGGTGAAAGTAATTTTCAGCCTGGCTTTATTTCACGTGTCAGGAGAATGGGGGTATTTGTGGTCTGGTGGGCAGCACAGATAACTAAGAACTAGATTACCTGCCCTCTGCTCTGCAATTTAATGATTGTACTTTGAAAATAAATTTGAATGAGTTGCACCTGTGGCAGATATTTATGCAACCCCATTAATGGAGGAGCTGGAGAGAGTGGGCCTCTCTGCTATTGCTCGTGGTGACCTGAGATCTGCTCAGGAGTGCTGAGTCTCTTTCCCTTTCTGACCCTGCCTGTCTCAGCCTGCTTATGCTGGTCTATGCCCTGCCCTTGCCTATAGCATGCCCAACAGGCATTTGGAGAAATGGTAGAAGCTCCATGCCCTCCTCATAAGTGGTTTCCACCCTTTGCCTTTTTCTACCTTACTGCAATTCAAGAACATTGCTTCTTTTCTTGTTCACAGCATATATAACAAACAGGTTATCCTTTCCTTGCTGCAGTGCCTTTTATATATTTGAAAACAGTTCTCCTTTCTTCCTCAGTCAACTTTTCTCTGAACAAAAGAACCTGAACATTCTCCATCTATTCTCACAAAGTATATTTTCCCTAAGCTCTTTAACTTCTTGATATATTATCTGTGAAAGCAGAGCAGATATTCTGCAAGCTATATATGAAACCAAAAATATTAAGGTGAAAGCACTGGTCTGACCAGGCTCAGTCATGCTGTACCTGTGAGCTATGCAGTTTTTGTCCACGTTGCTGGCAATAGTTTGGGATCACATTATCTGCTCTTTAACAAGGAAGGCATTGAGAAAGGCATCTGGAAATGTCAAAATTACATGACAGAGACCCTGGGTTCATACTGAGGTGTAAGTAGAACTCAGGACGTTCAGTTTGGTCTAAGTTCATGTTTACATATTCACATTTAAAAAAGTACACAGCTCAGTGATATACTCTCGTACATTGTATCAGTCAGAAGAGACGACAAGCTGCATTACTAATGAAGCTTAAAAAGGTTCTCCCTCAATTCATGCCCAATTGCATGAGAAGTTTCATTCACAGAGAATGTGTAATCTGTCCATAATCATAGCATTTTTAAAGAAATTTCTGCTCATCAATCTATCTCAGGTAAAGCTATTACAGGAGCTAAAATATGATCAAAAGGGTGAAAACAATCAGGCTGTTTCCAGCTAACTGGAAAAGCAAGTCTCAGAATAATGAAGTGCTGAGAACTCTGCAGTTGAAATGTTTCAGTTGGGAGAGCTCGGTACAAACAGGTACTTTCCAAACCATTCAGTACATAGGTTAATATTAACATTAGGCGTTGCACATTTAACTCAACAGTCTAAGAAGCAATGAGCTGGTATGCTCCCCTGTACCCCTGGCCAAGCCTTGGGTTTGTGTACTGTGTTCAAACACATCAGTACGTCCTGTGATGCTGCAATGAAGGAGACAAAACACCCTGTTTACACTGTCTGCACCTCACACCTGGAGCAAGCCCAGGTTCCCTGGCAGCCTGTACGGCATGGCCTGTGTTCCTCAGGAAGACACAAACCATGACCACACTGCAGTGCTCTGGGAACAAACCTGGCATCTTAGCAACCTCCACTGCTGTCTGCAGCTGGAAGTGAGCATCTCCTCACTCTCCCAACACTGATGTCAGAATGCACTTGCCCCCGGCATGGCAAATGACCACCCCAGCATCTTCTTCATAAAGTGACCAAGTCAAATAAAAGAGTTCAGAGGCTGCTACAAAAACACACTGTTTGCTTCTGTTCTGACCATGTCTGCTGCCATTTCTTCCTCAGTACATAATGTCAGTCCCACCACAGAAAACATCATGCACTAGTGTGCTGTCAAAGCCAGCTCAAACTAGGGCTATAGATGGCTACACACAGATGCCTGTTAGAGCCAGTCTTGGCCAGATGGTGTTTGTTGCCCCAATTATATTCCTGGCTCTTAACTGTCAGCCAAGTTGTGACACAGCAAGTTGTTATATGGAAGTGCTTGCAGGGCCTGGATGTCATTGTTGGCAAACAAGGGCAGAGGCTGCTGTTGGAAAAGGCTGCTTGTGTGTGTGTGTGTGTACATGTCAGTAGTACCCAAGTCACGGGGTGAGGTGAGTGTCTTGTCCTGACCCCTGAGCTGCCCACCTCTGCTGCAGAGTGGCTGAATCACACAGTGTATCTTTCCTAAGCACAGTTGTATTTTAACACATCCTATTGCTTTTTCAGTAAGTATAACTCAGACACCTACCAGAGCCACAGGCAGTGCCAGAAGCACAGCTTTGTGCCTGGGGCCCCTCCACTTGTCCTGAGCATGGCAGTAGAGATGGAAGGGGTGAATAAACTGCCTCAGAGAGTCTCATCTGTTGCAAGGCTTGTTAAGGTCCCAGACCTCTCATACCCAGCAAGATGCTCAAGTCCCAGGTAACAGTGCAACACGGAGCTTACTGTTATGGCACATCAGTCCTGAGCTGGTGTAATTCATGATGGAGACAAGTCTGCCAAGCTGCTCCAGCATAATCATTGGCATCACAGCTCTCTACATGCACAGCTTTTGTTTTGATGAATTTGAAGTCAAAGTGCTTACTGCCACAGGCCAAACCCATAGCATGAACTAGCCTCAGTTTTATGGTATGTGGAAATCCTGAAAGTGCTGAATATGGCAGCCCTGAAATACTTCTTGCACCCAAAAAGATTGTAGGTTTTTTATTCACAAGGTTCAGTAAAAAGCCCAAGCAGTCAAATGATAAGAGGATTGATATAGAGCTCCCCAGGTTTTCAGGCCAACTGGGAGGCTGGTAAGCACACCTCAGTGAGATTTGTGTGTATAAGTCTAGGGGCACTGGAGAGGAGTGTTGGGAGGAGGGAGTGAAAGTGTCCTGGTCTGTGTAGGTAGTGTCCATGGTGTGCCAATCCCTGAGAACAACCCTCTCAACCCTTTCTAAACAGAGGTAGCTATTTAGCTTGTTTCAGCTGGTCTAATATGGTTGCATGTAGATGACTGGGAGAGCAGGGCCAAGCACCATCGGACTACAGATGGGCTGCAGGGATGCACTCAGAGTCATGGATTGTGTTCACAAGGTCTGAGAGGAGCAAGTACAAATTTTGCAGATGTGCTGTGCACATTAGCAGTTTTGGCAACTGTGTGCATGCTCTTACAACTCCACAGATGACAGCAAAACCTGCACCTTGGTTATACAATGGGCTCTGTCGTATTTGAAAGGACCAACATGGCCAACTGACTATACTCTTTGACATATATTATCCGAGAAAATGCAAACTCCTTGGATTCACAGACACACAGAAAATCAGTGTTGCCTGTGTACTGCCAATGTGTTGCTGTCACAACCTCTCTCAAGACTCACCCAAATGAGATGCCAATCACTTGCTCCCCCATTTTCCCTCCCACTTCCTGCTCCAGGGATGAAATTGAGAATTATGTGAAAAATGGAAAAATCATGGGTTGAAATAAGAACAATTTACTGGAAAGAGCAATGAAATAAGAAAATGAACAGTAACAGCAATAATATTAATAACAAGAGTGTGTAAAAAAAGAGGACGATTTACATGCACAATGCTCACTGAGCCCTGACATGACCACAGCCAGTGATACTCCACCCCAGCTTCTCCATCTGCCGCACTTGCTCCCATCTGGAAACCACACCCCTTCTTCTCAGAAGTCCCTTTTCAGAGAGTCCTTTTCCCCAGCCTGTGACTTAATGTGGTATCAAATAACACAGTGCCTTGGCCATACCCTCCCACTGATCTGGACCAGAACCAGGACAGTTTCCCAGACTCTTTTTGAATCACCTCACCCAAAGAGCTCAGGCAGCGGAGAGATTAGTTGTCAAGAAGATGACAGCACTGAGAGGGGATGTCCCATGCCCACTGTTCAGCTCTTCCTTCCCTGGACAGAGTACATAAATGATCCACTAACATACCACGTACATTCCCCACAGTTTTCACTCTTCATGCTCTTAAAGATGGCACCTGACAGAGAGTAAATGGCTGAAGTTCACCTGGAATCAGTGAAAAGTTTGACCAATTTAGAAATGGGAGTTCTCCTCAGGGACACCAGCCAGACCCGTTCGCATTTGTGAAAGCGTATCTAATTTACACGCTTTTAGCGTGTCTGCTATTACTTTTGCCACGAGGGTGAAGTTTTTAATGAGATTAATGATCCATGGGTCACTGTGACCAGTGATTGATGAGGTTCTCAGCAAAATCAATTTACTGTTTCTTTCCACCAAGGGTTGCTGCCACCCTTTTGCATTCCAAAATGGGTCACAATTAAGACGCTGTAGTTTGATCTGGTTTTCCCTGACTAGACACTTCAATTCAGTGCCTGCAGTTTGTTGACTACGGTTCTCCAATAAGCTCAAGGGAGCCTAATGGTAGCAGTGCATTAACCCACCAATGCCAATTTGCAGTATTGGGTGTCAGGATATGCAAATGAATTAAATTAGATCTTGTTTTCAAAGGGTATCATAAGCTGTCCCTTGAGCTTTATATGCTTTTGGACATAATTTGATACATTAACATTTAATTTCTGCCAGGTGGGGTTCACCTTCCTCTGAGGTAAAGAGCTTACAGAGTAACACAGATCTCATACCTCCCTCCTTCCTCTGCTAATAAGAAATACAAGATCCGGTTACTCTCTCCCTTCCCCCACTGCTTTCCTTCCACAATGTTTTTAAAATCTGACAATAATACGAAAAATAGTTTTGTACGGCTCTGTTTTCACTCAGTGACTCCCAGATTATGTTTGCTACCTTGATGTGCCAGTGCAGTTGGGAGCTGAGCAGCAAGGCTGGTTGTACTGCTCTCCTTTGAGCCCACGCTGCTCTGGGACGGCTGCTTTACCTCGATCCAAACAAAAGAGCAACCAAGAGGAGATTTTTACCCAGTTGTGGACTTCTGCTGATCCCATCACCTGCTGGAATGGGACTTGGGGATACTACCCAGCCCAGTGTGAATATTTACCATGTGTAGGCCCTCAGGACAGTTCATAGCTTTGCAGCTAACCACACAATTTGATTAATGAAGTTCCAAGTGACAGGGGACGTAACAACTGCCAGTATTTAAGATCACAGGTTTTAAAGGTCAGTGGGGACAACTAGCCTTCATTATACCAGAGGCCAAAAAATTTAATCCAGTAAATCCTGCCTCAAATTTCTATCTTGCTGTCAAGATGGAGCATATATTTTCAGGAGCTGCTTCAAACTCAGTCTACAGATTTTTATTTTAAAGAGGTATCCACTGAACTCTCTGTGTCCCTGTAACCCTCCTTGTGTGCAGCACCATGTGGGACAAACATCCCCATTCTTACAGTCAAGTTCTGCTTAAAACATGGCTGGTTTTGGTTAGAGCTGCATTATTTGCTGAGGGTTGCCAATGTGTTGTGCCTTGCTTAAGTCATGGTTTTATGATGTAAATTAGACAGATAATACTGTCTGTAAACCATACTGCATGATCAGATGGCAGACTAAGCTTAGTGAGATAGAGATTTCCTTTTTAATTAAAACTGCAACGCTTCTGTGTGGTGGATTAACACTGAAAGGGTCACTGGAAGAAGTGAATTAAAGTAGGATCTAAACAATGAGGAAAAATTGCTCAAAAATGGCAACTAACAGCATAAAAACTATGTCACTTACCAATGTCTTCCTTGCAGGAAGATTATATTATGTTAACCCTACAATTCCTTAAAGGTAGTCACATGTTATCCTTGCTTTATTGGAATGAAAATTCTGATGTGGAAGGTTAAAATAATAATGAAATCATGTCTGGCTTCTTTTGTCATAACCTTCATCTTGACAATGAGACTTTTGGAAGCACCTGGAAGCCAAGACTCCCACTAGTTCATGTGGGAGTCAAGAGATTTTTTCAACAGCTTCAGAAATCCAGCCCCAGTAGATCTTTTTAGGTAAATCATGTTTTTCCTTCAGAATGTGTGCACTCAGCAGTTAAGCTGCCATACGAACACTGAGCTTTAATTCTCACAATATCCAGTCCTTCTGGCCAGCTTGTCCCAGAAGACTGTCAGTAAGCAGTACTGCAACAGATGTCACACTTACACAGACATATCTTGGCTTTTCAGTGGAAAGAAAATTTGCTTTTCCCTAAACTCTACCAAGCTACAAGTTCTTGATTGAGACTGATACAAGCCCACCTGCACATAGGCCTGAAAATGAATTTCTCTTTATTAGACTATCTCTACTGTTCAGACGACACCTTCTAACAAAACCAAGTATAATAGATGGTTAATTTCTCTTTATTAGACTATCTCTACTGTTCAGACAACACCTTCTAACAAAACCAAGTATAATAGATGGTTAACTCGAAATCTAAAACTTGCACTTGAATTCTTTTGCTAAATACTCTGCAATTAGACATAAGCTGAGTAAGGCAGAGACTGCAGTACTATGTCGCCAGGAAACACGTAAGGAGAAGAAATCCGAGGCATCCTTTTTTCACAAAAAAAAAAAAAAAAAACACCAAACAAAAACCCCAAAAACATATCTGAGAAATACAAGGGGAACTAAGAAATCCTGAATCAGCTGCACACAAAGAACAGAATTGTTATAATCAAATTTCCACATGCATACTTACAGATCAGAAATGCAATGCCTAACAATTCTTACGCAAATACCAGTGTTCTTCCAGAAAAAATTATCTGTTAAAAACAACAAATCCAATGTGGTTACAGATATTACAAAACAGAACAGGTATTTAGTATTATACTTCAAGAAATAATCAAGTATTTCTGTGCTATCACAAAAGAAATGGGAAAAGCATAACTGAGGTGGGTGGGGGAAGGGAGGGACAAAGGAAATGAACTGAATTAATCACCTCCAATTCCTCCAAAAGTGACTTAATCCTGCTCAACCTTCTATATGACACAACCTATAGGAAAACCAAAAAGCCTCTAATGCTCAGACTGCCAGGTCCTTGAAAGGAGGCTGACTTTAATTTGAATACTCCAACAGCACAATGGCATCCTCAGCCTTAGAGAGGGCCTCCAGGCAGAGGCAAGGTTAGTTTATAACAATAATAAATAAAATTATGCTTACCCCTTCAAGTACCTCAAAGGAAATTAATTTTTAGGTTTTTAGAGTAACTGTGAACAAAAACCACATTAAGCAGTATAGACTATACATTTGAGACTAGCACAAGCAATGCAGCTATTCAGATATTCAGGAATTGGATAGAGAACCCTAAAAAGCTGCCAGGTCTCCTTGTATCTGCTGTTACAGAAATCCAGGAGATTGCAGATGCAGGCAGGCTGAGGGAGGACCCAAGTCTCCACCTGCGATTACCTACCCCCATCATTTTATGCCAGTAAACTCTGCAATGCAGCAGTGAGTACTCTGCACTTGGGTAAGTGTTTGCTTGTCTCTCGATGTCTGTGCCAGTGAACGTGTGCAGGCAGCAGGGAGCTTTAATAAAGCAAACTCTGCAGCAGACTGCAGAGCAGGCTGATTAACAGTTTCGGTGGTACCGGGGAGCGTGGCAGAGCACTCTGCCACCCCTCCTCCACCCAGTCTTAAACCTGATAGATCAAAGCTTTGACCAGCATCAGGTGGTTAAAACAGTTCATTAACATGTGGTGCTTTCTGCCTGCTGACCGTAGAAAGGCTGCAGGAGTTGCTTAGGATGATCACATACAAAATGTGTTTACTGGATTTCAAAATGGCTTGTCTCCTTCGTGCCAAGCCCACCCTTTAAAATTATATTAATTAAGAAAGCAGCTTTAATGCAACAGGAAAAGGGCATGTAATCAGTGATTATAGCAGCAGGCAAGGACATGATTTACCAGAGATTCAGTGAGAAGGGGACAAATGCAAGACCTTGTCTTCCCTACACAGTACTACCTGGGGCTTTGACCCGCCCCACTCCCTCTCCCTGCTCTCCAGGCCCCACAGGTGGCATCTGCCTTGCACTGATGTCTCTGAGGGACATCTGAGCCAGGTAGAGAAAAACAGTTTTCTTTCTCCTTCTGTAACAAGTCAGCTGGGGAAGGATATGTGTTTCCCTAGCCCGGTTTCCAGACCAAGGGAAAACAGGATAATGCAGTGACAGAAGGGTGCAGAGTCACAGTCATCCCATCTGACCCCATTGACCAAAGCCAGGGAGTTGGTTGTACTCAGCACCTTGAGGTGGGAGCAAGCTCTGACAGGGTAGAGATGCTGGGTGCAGGCAGGACAACAAGGGGCAGCCTGCAGCATGGAGCAGGGCCAAGGACCTAGTGCAGGGAAACGCTCAGCAGCCAGAGAGCGATCATAAAGCAGATTCACTCAGCTGTAGGTTGTTTATGAGAATGAGAGTGAAACCAAATTAATAAATTGTCCCAACTGCTGTCCCTACACTCCTACTCAGTGTATTTGCTTTTCTCCCTTCTGTCCTTGCTCCTGCCCTCCCACATGAAAAAATAGTTGTTTGTTTATATTCTTTGCAGTCCTTTATAATGCCCTATAAAGCCACTATAGAGGTTTCTGGGCCAAAACCCCATTTTGCAGCTGTAGAAAATACAGCTTGGAGAGGCAGAGTGACTCAGTTGGGATTTTATAGCCAGCCCACATCAGAAACAGCTTTCAGTACTCATCTTCTTTGGCTCCTAAAATGAACCTTCTTCCTCCAGCGCCAGAACTTTCCACTGGAGCTGAAGTTACCCATCACACTGAATTTACTATCTTTAGTCCTTCGGTTGGGTATTTATTTCTTTGCTCTTCAGAGTCCTGGATGTTGCGGGATGTAAAGCTGAGTGTGTACTATTGTTCACTTCAGCTTTGTGCTGATGAAAGAACAAGCACAAAGGAAGGAGAGAAGAGGAGAAAAGGGGGCACCTTCTTGTATAAAAGGCTCTGAAATCCCATATGGAAAAACTCTATAGAAGTGAATAAATTCTAAATAAATTCTCAATAGTGATTCTAAAAGCCTATTGAATTTAAGAGAGAATGATCTCCTTCCCACATGGTTTTCAAACACTGTATAAACGGCTGCAGACTTTGACCATCTAGAGAAAAGAGATCAGACTCTTTTCAATGCTATGGATTTATCTATATAAAACTATTGCTTTAATTTCCACTAGGTACCTTGGGGAAAAGGCCCAGGAAAAAGGATAAAAAGAGAATTAGGAAAGCAATTTTAGTTGGTTTGTTTTGAATTTTGAAGTGGTTGCAGAATAGCAAGTATTAGTATTGCTTTCTTCTGATTCTCAGTGATATTGTATTTGTTTACTTTGTTTATAGTTTGGGATTTCTTGTGGCAATTGCCACTACAATGTTGGGCAGGGAGTTTCTAAAATAGTGTGAATGCTTTCCTAGATATTTTCTGAGGTGAATGGCTTGTCTAAATCTTTATCTTCAGTATATGGAGGAGGCTGTGGTCAGGGGAAGGCAAAGTTGCTCTGCATAATAATTTATCTGCTGGATAAAAAAGGAGCAACTGAAACAATGGTATAGATTATATGATCTAAAGACTCTTAGGGGAGGGAGAGAGCAGAAGGCAGCATTACAAAGAGAAGGCCTTTTCCGTGTAGCTGTTGTGTGAGACACAGGCTGCTGGTCTGCCAAAGAGAGCCACAGCTGTGCCAGATGTGTGGTGATATGAGCACAATGAAATTCAACATGGCATTCAGGTAGACTAATTTTTGCACTCAGAATTCAGGGAAACTATTCCCAAATCCTCCTGCACATAAGTGAGTATGTGTAGGTATGTTATATAAAAGCAGTGTTTATGCTGTATGCCCAGAGGAAACATTAGATGACTGTGTGCACTGCTCATGATGGACACTAGAGAGCCCAAAGGCAACTTTTCTATCATAAATTTATGTCAGTTTTTATATGTTACAACATCTGGGTCCAAAATTGGAGCTAGAAATCTAATAAGACAGCTTGGTTATGAGCAGTCACTCCAATGTCTTGACCCTGATCATCTCCCTTTTTTAGATGATGAAAACTTGGCCCGTTTACTTACAGACTGTTCATTTTAGCCATCCCCAAGTCATGCCATCTTACTGGCAGGGGCAAAGTCAGCCCTGGAAGTCCTTGGCACAAATTTTCACCCACAAAAAAATTCCCTGCTGGTGCCAAGCAAACTATATGTCACGTGCTGGTTTCTCTTTCCTAGTGAGTGGTCCCTTTGCTCCCAGCATGGGTGTGGTGAAATACACATTTCCATCCCTCTGGGAAAGTTCCCCTGTGTCACAGTGACAGGCAGATACACTAGAACTCCCAGACTCTTTCCTGGTGGGACAGCTGGGGTAGGAAAGGCCATGCAAGAGGAAAGGGGAGGTTTTATGGCCTCTGCCTCTTCACTTGCCCATTTGGACAAGGCTGGGAGCAACCAGCCTTTCATCTCTCCAGGACTTTGCTTATCCAGCCATAAAACATGGATAGAAATCACCTTCCAGAGGGATTGGGAAAACATCCACAAATCGAGAGGGATTTGTTTGGAAATGCTTATAAAATGCAATGACTGAAAGGCAGGGTAGAAAGGCAATGTTTTGATAAATTATTGTTGGTCCTTGAAATGTGTGGAGGGAAAAGGCTGCTGCAGGAAACATAGTGGCATCTTGGTAGCTTACAGGACTGTCCTGGGCTGCTTTGCTCCCATGTACACCAGAAAGCCTCTGTTTTCCTTGTGTGCTGGGAGAGTTTCTCCCATACATTGTGTCACCGCACGGCAGCCCACACTCAGAAGGAAACCGCTGAGTCAGATAACCTGCTGAATCATTTGCAGTTTCCCACCGTTTGGATGGCAGTTTTCTACATGTTTGTGTGTTGTTTCCATCTTATTCCAGGTCTCTGGATTGATAGGCTGCTGGACCAGGCTGAGTCCTGCCCTGAGCTATGGGGCCAGGCTGTCATCGCAGGTGTGTAGGGCACTATGGGTCCTGTCACCATGGGTGACGTTGGCAGACAGCCAGAGGAGAGAAGTGATGGTAATAACACTGCAACACAAGTTAGAACATCTTTTGTTTTATGTATGGGGCTCTTTTTGCAGACATCTCTGGGTTTCAGTCAGCTCCCAAGTGCAGCTCCTGCTTTCAGGCTGTCCCAGTTTCCCAATGGCTTTCAGATCTCTTCCAGGCAGCAGGGGCAAACACACCAGGGGGAGGCATTCCCATTCCAGGCCCATTCCTGTGCCATGGAGGCTGCACAGATCTGTTGAACACAGATCAGCACGTTCAATTAGGTGATTAGGCATCTCTCTCAAGCATCATCATCCACACTGTGAGTGCCAATATCCTTGGACTTCAGTGAGCCACTGCTGGGTTGTTGTTTTTTTTTAATGATGGATTTCTAAGGTTATTAATTAACCCTGTTAATTTTGTTGTTTCTTTTCTTAGACAGAAAATCCGAATGAAAGTCTCTGGACCTTTTCCCTGTCTGCAGCAACAAGCAGCTGTGCCCTTGTGGGGTGGAGTCATGGGTTTGTGCTCTGGCTCTTATCAAGGCAAGCACACTGGTATCCATTGCTTTGGTGTTCACCTCTTTTCTTACCTTGACAGGTTTTATGAAAGGCACTGATGAAGCGTTCACCAGCTCCTTTCATGCACTCTGAGAGAGCCACTGTGTGTCACAGTGAGAGCTTGTCTTCCCACCTCTTGGCCCCTCTGATGTTTTGCTATCTGCTTACAAAGGCAAGGGCGTTATTCTGAGCATGCATATTACTGTCTCACTCTTGGTAAACTCCAAAGGATGTCTGTGTATCTCATCATACAATATCCTGACACAATATCCTTCCCAGATACTGTTCTGTTTCATTAATATATTTCTCACTACTGCCAGAGCCCAAAAGAATCGTAGGAACAGTGACCAAAGAGTGCAGAAGGCAGTAATGAGATTTATCTTATGTGTGACTTTATGGTATTGAAGAGCTTTATGTATTCATCTCTCTGTATAGTTTCCTCTCAGGCTGCTGCTGGTTGAACATGTTCTCTCTGACTCCTGCATCAGCCACACTGTGTCTTGATTTCCACTTAAATCAGTCTACTAGCACTTTAACCCTGGCAGCCTTTGAAATCAGGAGGCCACTGGAACAATAGGCAGAATTTATACTGCAGTTTTCATCTTCACAGCAATTTTCAAATACGAATAAATCAATCTTTAATGGTCCCTTATGTGGGACATGACAAAAGACTGCAAGCTTGATTTTACAGACTGGGCTCAGAAAACCTGAGGGATTTGCTGAAAGCCACAGAAAAAATATGGCCCAAACTGCAAAAGAACAAATGAGTTTGTACTACCAATTTTTTACATCCACATCATGTTCCTAGACCTTTAAACTGCAAGGCACTTTATTTTCTGGGTTCTGTATTTCATTACTAACAGCAGAACCAGGATATTTGCTGCCACCTCACTGTGTCAATGATATTCACTGATGTAACATAGTCTTTCCATGGAAAGGGAAATTATTATTGGAAGTTATAGGGCATATGATGACCCAATGCCTGGAAATGTGGAATGCCTTGGTGGAGTGCAGGATGTACTCGGGCTGGTACACTCGGAAAGGTCTTTGTGTGGAAAATGATGCCTCAGGCATTGGAAACACATTCTCTTCCTCCCCCACCAGCACAAAATGCTACCAAGTTGTTTCCTCGTGGTGCTGAACCTGCTACTCCTCACTCCTGTGTCTCTCTCCTTCTGTTAACTGAGCTGAATAATTTGTGGTTTCATCGCTGAACCACAATGTATCAAGATCTCAGTCTGACATTAGTATGTAGCTCTCTCATTCTGCATATCACCATACATGTGCACTGTAGAGATTACCCAGGAGTTTGGATTATCCTTTCCAAACCCTCTCCACATAATTTCCTCACCAGAAGGGCTATCAAGCATTGGAACAGGCTGCCTGGAGAAGTGATGGAGTCACCATCCCTGGGGTTATTTAAAAGACACCTGGATGTGGCACTTAGGGACATGCTTTAGTAGTGGACTTGGTAGAACCAAGTTAGTGGTTGGACTTGATGACCTTAGAGGTCTTTTCCAGCCTAAATTATTCTATGACATTATGATATTTTATATTACTGAGATTAATCTATTGTGCTATGACAGTGGGCAGTGAAAATTTGGTTATGCTAGTAATGTGGTAATACAAGAAATCAGACTCACTAAAAATGGTTAACGAAAGGACTGTTGGAAGTTTTGGAAGGTAAATATGGTTTAAATTCTAGGAAGACACTGAGGGAGCTTACTAACTGCAATTCCAGCTTGGACAACTATATGCTCCTTGAGTTTGGATGAAGGAGTTGTTATGCTTTGCTGTAATAAGCATCTGAAAAATTAGTTAATTTTTCTATGGTTCAAAGGTGGGTTATGAAATGAAATTACTAACCATATAACTATCCTTACCCTGTAAAACGAAAAGCAGATGATTAAAAAAAAAGTTAGCTTTCAGGTCACTGAGAATTCCTACAAAACCGAAAACATCCCCCAGTGGAACCAGAGAAGACAGAGGTTCATAACACAGTTTCTGCTTTATCTTGCACTTGGCAAAAAGGATTTCTATGGAATAATGCAATGGTCTTTTCCTAACCTCCTGTTTCCTGAATACTCCCAAAAGATGAGGGGGCAGGAAGAACAAACAACATTGAGAAACAGCAGGTTCATCATGTTCTGGCATAAGTGGAAATATTCTGGAAATGGCTCTGTCAATACAGTTTTCCCTCAACAAATGTGACCCGGTATTTTCATTTGGGCAAAGGAAATCATTCTAGAGAAAGACAGGGAATTCAACAAATACTTCAGGACAAAATCACATAATTTGATAGACACTAATGAATCACATACATCATGTTTCCCTTTCATTCTTTTTATTAGTGCCCACACCCATGACCCAGCTCACTTCAATTTAATAAAGATCAGAGACCCTGTTTAACCTTTAAAGTCAGGCATATGAGAAAGACCCAAAGCTGTCAGCAAATCCTAAATGAAATGTACTGCTTTTCTCCATTTAAATGTTTTAATTTGCTTTTCTTGTTTTTCATATTTTCCATCAAAGCTGTGGGAGGCAGTGATGCCTTTGGACTATTGCCCTATATCTTTTCATTTTGACTTTTACTTTCCTTTCTGGCCCATTCTGAAACAGGAAAACAATGTGGGCGGCAGAAGGGCAGCTTTCACCACTTCATTAAAACAGCATTTGTTTTTTTTTAATTGAAATGTCTTCTGGCATCTCTCATTATAGCTATTAATATATGACCTAACACCATTCTTAACAGCATTTGGATATTATTATTTTAGATTCAAATCCATGCACTTTTGATTTAATACATTAAACTCATCTAATTCCCATATATATGTATTGCTGCTAGCCAGTCAGTAGCTGAGTAATATATATCTACATCAATGATGTTTTAATGATGCATTGTTCTAATATATCACCAAAAAGATAGTGCTCACATAATAGATTAGTGCCATACATCACTCTAGTGAGGTATTTTTTATGATATAGTGCCCAAACAATGTCATTGGAAAGGAAGAAGAGACACATAAGAAATGGTAGGTTTTAATTTATACAGTTTTAAAAACATTTCTAATATTCTTAACATAATAATAGCTGACCTAGTCTGAAGTGCAAGAGACAGGATGTTAAAAGAGAGGTCTGAAGCAGAAATCTGAAGTGCAATCCAGTAGGTCAGACAGCATCACACAGACTCTTGAGATAAGTCATGTATCTATTTATGCCACCAAACAGAAAGAAAGTGGAATGAGGGGCAGCCTAATTTTTTGTTTTTAAAATGGTTATGCATTTGACTAGAGAGGTGGGCCCTCTTTGGCTCCAGGCAGGATGCCTCAGTGGTAAAAAATCCTGCTGATTCCAGCTGTGTGGATCCATGAAATATTCTCTCACTGGAGCTGGGGGTGAAAGGAGGTAATGGGGTATTTATTTTAATTTTTTTCCTAGTCAAGTAATGCTGATTCACCAGAAAAGAAAAAAGTTCAACAAAAATATGTTTGTGTTGATGAGGCATATGATGAGGCATATATATATTTGTTGATGAGGCAAATGTTGGCTGATTAAAAAGGATGATATTTGAGGGTAAGACTGGGCAAAGTACAGTTGGCTTGATCCAACTCTCCTGCTGTTTAGCTTGGCATGACCAGCTCTGCCCTGATACACTGCCTGCTTTGTGGATGTGAGGCTTCCAGCTATTCACCTTCTCCAGCTCACAGATGTGATGCGAGACTCAGACCTGTGGTTTGCAGCATGGACCAGTGGTGTAACCTGTGCTGGGGCAGACATTTGATTGCGGGACAGCCTCCTTTGTGTGCTCGTGCAGACACTGGGCAGCTGCAGTGTGCACAGCTCTGTGGCTGGACCAGCTCCTACGCCCTGGAGGGAGCAGGATCTCAGGGTGAGGCAGTGGCTCCTATGAGGAAAGTATTTCAACACGAATGCTGAAGGCTCTGATAACTGGTTACATATAGCAAGAGTGTGCATTTGGACAGCAAAAAGATAAAGGTGAAAGAGGAAACAAAAATGAGAGAGCTGAGCATCAAGCTGGCAGACAGCAGTGGGGTGAGCCACCAGGCTGGATGGGGCTCTTGAACAACTTGGTCTAGTGAAAGGTCTTCTAGCCCACAGCAGAGAGATCGAGATGATTTTTAGGTCTCTTGAAATCTAAGTCTATGATTCTGTGATTCTATATGCCAAGTAGGACTTGTGAAATCTGCCCTTACCAAAACATTCACCCTTAGAGCTGTTTATACCTTTGTGCACCAAATGAGCATGTCACTAGACAGAAAAAGCCCATAAGCAACCTAAAAACCAGAGCTGGTGTGCAAAAAGCATTTGTTTCTTCTAGAAAAATACTGCTGCATGCAAAACATGAAGTGCATTGAGTTGGCATCAGCTGGAACATTGTGTGAATTATTAAAAAAAAAAATTATTTGTATTAAAGAACAAAATCCCTGTTCACTATTGATATCAAGTTATGTAGTTAGCTTGTATCTAATGTATAAAAAAAGACTAAACAGATATGCTACTCCAGGCAAAAAATATTAGACTTTAATTAAATGACGTGAACATCTCATTAAAGGTCTATTTTTATAGACAATAATGAACTTTAGTGCCAAAGGGGCAATGTAAATAAGACAATGAATATGTTAAAATGTATTCCTTCACGATTTTGCGTAGTAAATCTTTCCTGTGATCTAACTAGGTACAATAAGAAATCCTGCTATATTAAAATACCCCTAAGAATGTAAGAAAGCTGATCTCTGATCAGTAATTTCAGCTCAGTTAGAAATTACACCACATATTTCCGCCTGGTTTTTTCAAAACTCCTACTCTGATTATAATGCACCATTAGAGAAGATAGCATTATTTATTTTAAGATATTTCACACCAGAAGAGCAGAAGTTTTCAAGGAAACCTTGAAATAGGTATGGACCTTTAAGCAAAAAAGACCTCCATTTTAGATGTTTTCTTTAACTTCTGCTGGCTCTTTTCAGGCAAAGTAGCATACCTTTATTCCTATGTCTTCTTACAGGCTGCATGGTGAGATCTGTACTCATCCTATTCAATTTCACCTGTGAAATTCAGGGCACAAAGTATTTTCACCCAAATTCTGCCTGATACAGAGCTGGGCCTTTCAAGGTGCTGTTTCCCTGTTGATTGTGGGATAGGGTTTATCCCTCCTCATATCAAACTTAGTGTCTCCACCAAAGTTGAGAAGGGCTTTACTCCCCACCCAGTCTCTCTCCTGTCTCTTCCTCCTTTCCTAGTTTCCCTTTTCCACCCTTCCTGTTGTCCTGATATGCCATCAGATGAGAAAGCTCCCTGAAGCTGCCCAGTGCAAGGCATAAGTCTGAACTGAAACAGGGCTCTTCCACAGCTGCTGGTACCTTTTCTCCTGTCCCATCTGTTTTCACCTTTATTTTGCTCCTCGGTTGTAGGGAACATGGCTTTTGCTCTGCATATTTTTCCCACATCATACCCAGCACTGTTCTCTGTCAATGATTTGAGAGTTTCCAAGGAGCTCCAGGAGCTGCATTTATCCCAAAGCCCTGCTGCAGGCAGCCAGATCTCCTCTCCCTGGCAGGCTGCAGCACCAGCAGCTTCAGCCCTGGGTTTTGACGAGCCATAATATTCTGTTCAGGAGGAGACACACCTTTGTACACAAATCTTGCATTGCTCTTCCAGGAGAGCTTGCCTGGGTGGTCACTGGCTGTTCACAGGACACCCTGCCTTTGTGTCATTCCAGTGCTGCTTTTCTCTGAGGTATTTCTGGAGGCAAGATGCCCAGTGTGGGTGACCTAACCCTCTTCACTTCTGCCCTGGAAATCAAGATCAGTTGTGGCTTGTGGTCCTGTGAGCCAGATGGTTAGCAGGGCTGTTGAATTAATTTCTTGGTGTTTCTGTACATAAATCTAACAAAATGCTTTTACCTTCCTACAGCTGGCACATGTGCCTAACGATTTGATCTTTTGCATTTTAAATATTTATTCAGTATTTAATTTACCCCCCTGAGACTAATCCTGGTGCTTTAACTTAACCCTCAACTACTTTCATTGAATCATCTCTATGACAATTCAGTGATCTTCCACAAATTGGCTTTGTATATTAGCAGGGCCGCATCCTTTCTTTATTGGTATTATGGGGGTATTTTGGAAAGAGCTACTGGTGATTTTTTTAAGTATTACAAGGCATTAAACTGTTGTTTCTGTCTTTGAAATTATAGATGGTCTCCATAGAGACACTGAATTTCTACATTGCTCTCTTGAATTGCCTGAAGAAGTGGCACTTAGAATTACATTCGAAACAATGCTAATTAGCAAATGCTGAATTTTAAACAAGCTTCACAGCAAGGTTTTTGTTTGATAGAAGCAGCAAACCAGCAATCGACTGACCAAACTGACAAAGCTGAACTACAGACAACATGCTATTTAATTATTCATTAGACATTGTACAGGGTTAACTACAATAGGCACCATTCCCTTTTTGAGTAACCACCGAGCCAAGTGTAAGTGCCTTAGAAATCCAGCATAATAAATAGAAAAAATCATCAAAATGAAATCTGCTTCCCAAGTTGCAGATTTATTGAGGAGGGGACAGGCATGAACAAACCTTTGCAGCCATTTGATGAGAATGACCCAGCATATGCACAGAATGGAGATAACCTGTCAGGAGCCAAATCCTGCAGACCAAGCTACCACAAGAGAGTTTGGGTGGAGGACAAAACAGACACTCTCAGTATAGGATTAGGCCTGAATAGTGTAAGGGGAAGAAAGATGGAGCAGAGCTCCCCACAGGGCCCTCAGTCTCTCCTTTTTGCCCAGAACTATGAGTGGCTCTGATTCACATGTGTGTATAGGGCCATATGCCCCACAGGGGTGCAGGGGGCCTTTCAAGGGCTGCATGGGAGGTAAAACCTGACAGATATTTTGGTCACAGCAGAGGCTGGAAACTGGCAGTAGCTGAACACAAAAACCAGATGTTGTTGCTAGAACTCATTAATTTGGCAAGGTGCAAGTAGGGAAAAAAAGAAAGCTTTGGAAAAGGCTTTTATATTAGCTAAAATCTTGTCACTTGCAGAATAAGCCATAGTCAAAGAAAATGATTGTAAGAAGGGGGAAGGTTTGTGGATCCATGCAAAAGCCACAAAGTGTTGGGAAACATTTTGGACAGACACTGATCTAGGCTTAGATACACCTAGAAAAATGGAGACTGGAAATATATGTTTATTCTGCTATTTGGTTTTGATCTGTGCTTTTCTCATGTTAGCCAAAGCAAAATCCTTGTCTGCAACAACAAAGCCAGTGGATGAGGACAATGTTCTGCCTCTTCCAAGCCAAAGGAAAGTGAAGAGGAAACACTGCTCAGTGTGACCAGCACTACCAGAACTACCCCAGGTACTAACTCAGGTGACTGTAGTTATCTGCAATTAGATGCATTACAGACCAGGTAAATAATTCTGGGCCACATTTTGACAAGATTTGTGCTTGGAAGAGGACAGGAGGACTACTGGCATGCTGTGCTGTTTCTCTGGATGGCAGGGCAGCAAAAATTGCTGGCATCACAGGCAGAAAGCTCAGACAGCATGGTTATAAGTGTAGATCAGTGTAACTGATGACTGCAGAGAGCTCTGATCCTTAAACTGAAAAGTATTTGCAAAGAGTACCTACATGATGGTTTCAGTAGTAATGTAGTGCAATCACTTACCATCCTGTCTCACTCTCTGTTGTGATTTTATTACTTATGTGGGAAACAGTGAGAGAATTATCATCTGGGATTATCTCTGATGGTCTTGGTTTGTGGAGACTTCTTTCCTTAGGTTTCCTAAGGAAACCTTCTTTCCTTAAAGCCTTTAATGTTTCTGTAACGCTCTCAAATGCTTCTCGTGCATCAGACATGGCACCACTGTTAATGAAGGATTCAGAAATGGAGAAATGAGCAAATCAGTACACCAGACTTCACCTCACAAACACATCTGTCAGCCCTCCATGCATATGTTCAGCATTGCAACAGGAATCTACCTACCACCTGCTCTGTGTGGGGAGAAACACAAGTGCAGAACAGGACAACTTCAAAACAGCTCTGCTCCTTTGGCTGTGATGATGCTTTGTATCAGGTATTTGTATTAGAGGATTATATTTTCTGAGATGAGACAAAAAAGTGAGTAGGATGAAATCTCCTATCTAATCAAATAGAATAAAATGTGACTGGTAATCCCATTCCCAGCTATGGTGATACTTCATCCTACTTATTGTAACTACCTACATATGGGCTAAAATTCAGCATAATAAAATCTTTCTATCTAAAGTGGTTCACAGTCAGTTGTCAGTTATTTTCCTGCTACCACTTTGTCATATCAGCAGTAACTGCACTTGCCATGAGCATTTGAATGACCTGTCATAGGAGAGACTTACCCTGCAAACAATCTCTGTACTCTGCAGTCCTGTTAAATAATGCCTGTACTGAACCTGACTGCAAGAATGATCTTACCCTGTGTATTGTTTTCTGTGTAGTGTCCACCATTATTAAGACTGCATGTCCTAGATCCCAGAGAAAGGCTCATGTAAGGAAACAATTATTTCTCTTTTCTTTTCAGCATGCATATTTTATTCCTGCTAGTTTTGTCAGCAGCGTACAAAAGCTGGGTGCTGAAGCCTGCAGATTTCTTGTTCTCTCCTGACACTGAGTCCCACACATATCTCAGTCAGGGAGCAATTGGTCTCCTTTCATGTGTCCACTGTAGGAGTATACATAAGGGAAAGCCTGAAATTGGACCTTTTAATTTGACAAATGGGAAGTACAAAGACTCTGGCTTGCCACTGTTGCTGGCTAAGACAGCCCCTCTCAGCAGCATCGGGGCTGAGTTCAGCACATTTATATAGGTTTGAGTGAGCATGCAGTTTCTCCTAGTCACCAAAAGGTTCACAAATGATCATGCAAAGAGATGAAAAAAAGAACTTGCTGTTTAACTGTACCTTTCTCTCTCCATTGTTTGGTACCGGCTATGTAAATACCAGCTTCCCCATGATGTGGACTATAATCTAGAGTAAGGTCCATAACCTAGAGTAAGGTCCTGCCTCAGGGATAGCATCCACAAGTGGATTTGCCTTGCTTGCATGAAAAGATAGTCAGACACTGTAATTTCCCCAAGTCCCCAGACTCCCAATACTATTTCTTTTTCACAGAGAAAAAGAAAAGGCCATGTGGAGGAAGAACTGGAATGCTGTTCTGGGACTTCTTACTGAGCCTGCACTGTGCTCACTTTAAAACAGCCTTGGTTGTGTTGCCTTGTGAAAGACATCAGCAAAGCAGCCCTGGTCCACAGGGAGCAGGGAAGAGCAGGGAATGGAGGAAGGGGTCCCAGGAGGCTGAGGGCAAGCACAGGTGGGGTCTATCACAGCCAGGGTCAAGGGTTCTCAGGCTCTGAGGATTTTAAGGGTGTAAAACTGCATTGAGACCCTGCTTCTTCCTGCAGTATTTCCCAGTCTAGGAAAGGAGGGACATAGAGTTGGACCACTTGGCTGAGTGAAATGAATAGAAATGAGAATTAAATGTTTATCAAATAGTTGTATTCACTTTAATGTGTTTTCCTGTTACCTAGAAACAAATTAGCAATTACTTCAGATCTGATACTCAAAGAATGCATGTCTGAACTGACCTGACTGCATGAGTTCTGGCTGCACCTAGTTCTGCATGCAGAAGTTTGGTCTGTGTCCAAAAGCAATCTGAATCCCAACAGTACTTGATGTTTTATAAGAGGGAGTCTAACTGATGAATTATACAGAAATAGGGATAAAAAAAAAAAAGAGTACAAACAATTTTTTAACTGTAATAAAGCCTGTTTGATATTTTCATGTTTAGTATTGAAGTGACCCATCATTTCAATCTACTTTGGTCCAAGAACTATGAAGAAACAATACTTTATAACAGAAGCTGTACTACAATACATTAACAAAAGAGCTCACTCTCTCAGAGCTGAAGATGTCTCCTTGGACTCATGTTCAGCTCCTGTATTTTCTGGCTTTTGGTTGATTTATCCATGCAGCCATAATATCATTTTATGTTTCATTTCCTAGCTTTCTAAAGGAAACAAGAAAAATAAAAAAGCAATTTAATGCACTCCACAATGACTATTTAAGCATTACATCATCAGAAAGGCTGTCACTAACTAGTAAGTGGTCCCAATGATAAGACAGCATTACCTAGCAACTGCAGAGAAGTTTTTAACCCTTTTGTGCTTACTATATCTGCCACTGAATCTGGAAATAGCTTGTAGCAAACAAATGCATATATCCAAATGCCTGCAAAAAATCCCAAAGCTCCTTCCATCTTGTGATTATGGTGTGAACATTTTTCTCTGTAATTCTGAAAAGATGCCCAGTTCAGTTCTGCGAAAGGACATATGAGGACCACACGGCTGTGCAGGCAGCTTCTGAGAGAGAAGGGAAGCGTGATGAATCATTCTACTGCTACGTGTGCAGACATAGGGTGATACAGGGTTTTTTCACTAGCCAGAAGAGGGATGACTAGTTAAAATATTACCAGGACTCTCAGGAGGCTTACAGTTATTATTTGAACAGGTCATGAGTCTTTGCAATGCTCCTGAATATCATCCAATGTTTTAGAGAACAAGTTATGCTCATCCTACATGCTGTAAAGTAGAAAGAGATAGTTAGCTGTAAGCCTTAAATTTTACTTAAATTTATGTGAAGAAAGCGAAATTAAACCTAAACCCTCATATAATTTACATGGGAATGGGCAGATCCTGAGGGATGAAACACCTGGGGGCTACCTCCCAGGTTCACGTCCTCTCCTGATGAATGCTACCAGTCCTTGAGTTTGTGCAACTTCCAGAAAACTCCCGGGATGGCTTTTACTGCAGGACTGAAATCTGAAATCCAGACTGGGAAACAGAGCAAGGACCTCCACTGCAGTTGCAGTATAACTGCATGCCAGGAAACCAGCAGCAGAAGCAAGTGCTGCAGAGAGGGGGAATGTGGGAGAGGCACCAAGAACCAGGTCTGCACACTAAGGACTAGACAGGCTCCCAGCAGGACAGCATCTCTATGGACTCTCACCTTCTTAAGATTCAGGAGCATGCCATCTTTTCCATCTGTGGTCATGCACAAAATGTTCACGTCCAGGAGACTGCCAGACACAGTGAGAGCTCAAACCCTGATGTTTTCTGTGTCAACAAAGATTGGAGAAAAAACTGCGTCTTCCTGTTTCCCATGCCTCATTTGACTGGTTTCCAGGTCCTCAGAGAGACCTCTATGGCCATACCAACAGACTCTGTCTATCTTCAAATACTGCCTATTTTTCTTTTTTGTTTGAATACATATGCATAATAAAAAACACAACAGCCCAAGTTGTAGGGCTTTTCTTAAATTGCATGGCTTGCAGTAGCCATGAACCAAGCAAGCCAGGAGATTAAGAAAGTGTGAGGAGAGCAAGGAAAATCCAGAAAAAAACAGCAAGAAGAGCACAGTAATTGCTTTTCAAATCCCACAAAGATGGTTTGGACAAACATCAGTCTAATTGGAGCAATTCTTCAGTATTTTATTCCAAATAAATAAGCCATCCAACTCTATTATATATGAGGTTATGTATTTGTTCCAATGATCTTTAACTTGGTAACGGGACTGCACTGCTTTGTGTGTTTTCATTTCAAATGACTAAAACAAGCTTTGTAAAATCTCCCCAGAAAAACATGATGTCCTGTTAAATCACTACTCCAATATGATTATAAAAAACCCTGACTCTTATTACTCTGTTAGTTTGTCATAAGCTGTAATAAAGCAGAGCAGTAACTAGCCAGCACAAAAGAGTGAACATTCCCAGGAAAAGTTCAGAGAAGCAGATAGGAACTAATTTGTGTTCTGCAAAGCCTCAAGCCAGCCAGAGGCTGTCAGTCTCTCTCTTGCTGACTTCATTAGAAATCTCTCAGCACCTCACAGGATTGCAGTGCACCTGATAATATCGACCTCATCAGTGCAATTCCAGGTACTCAGTGTTCACATCAGCTGTTAACATAAATTATAGTTGAGGCGATACAGTATTTTTAAGAGCTAATCCAAACACTAGTGAACACCTTCACTATTTCACTGGGTCAAAAAGGGTGCACCCACTCAGCCATCCATGAAGGTATCATATCACAGCCATGCGGATCAAGCCATGTAAAATGATTTTGCAATATTTCCATATCCTGAAATATGTACATACATTGAATCCACCAATCTTGTTGCCTACAAATACTGCTGATGTCTAGGGATTTACTAAGCCATCCACAGAGCTTTTTGACCTGTCTTTAGGACCTGAGCCAAACCCCAGATCCTGAGCCTTCTTTGATGCTAGGATCACTTTTATAGCATCCAGTTACAATTGTTTCTCTTATTTTAATTTACCAGTTTCTTAATAGCAACAAGATACTTGTTAGACACACATGCATTTCACTGTGAGGAGATTATTGCACAGTATATTTTCAAAGTTCATTTGGCCTGCAAGCTTGCATCCTCTAACATCATCCAAGTAGGCATTGGATTTACGGAATAGCACTGCATTGAAAAGAGGACAGATTTTTTTCCAAAATACTTGCCATTCTGCAGTTTCTGTTCTCTTTTCAACTGAGATATTACTGACTTTGAAAACCTGGTCCCTGGATAGTTTGCAAGATATAAATTAAACTAGAGAAAATATTTCATATAACTTTATATTAACCCTAGCATTGCACAATGAGGTGATTAGAAACTTCTCTTGGACATATCCTGGAAATTGTCCACTTGAACAATTTGCATTTAATTTCTTTGTTAATTTTCTTTTTAAAGGGAAAAAAGCCCACCACTTATTGGTGAAGGCATAAATAGTGATAGTCAAATTCCTCCATAATATTAATCTTGGAGAGTGACCAACCCAAATATATTTGATCCAAATTTGATGTTTCTCTTTTAATTTTATTTTCTAAGTTAGAAAGTGGTGAGAAAAGGAGATCGTAATGGAAGCTGGGTTTCATTCTTGACCACAGCAGGTACTGGGAAGTTCTTACCATGATTTATGTGCATATATCTTAAGTTTAATTTCCTTATCTTTTTAAATGGGTTGTGAATAATTCAGGCAGTGACTGTTTGGATAACAGAGTTTGTGCACCCCTGAAGATTGAAATCTTCTAATTACCCCATAACAGATACAGCTTGGAACTCATAACACCAGGTTTGCTTATCCCACCTACCCACAGCCCAGGGCTCATCCCTATGTATAAGCCCTTTGCTATCCAGCTCCCAATTAGGTCTCAGCTTGTCCTTCAAGACATCCAACAAGTCTGACAGGGAAGATAGCATCCATAAGAGGCCACTTGCCCTGGGGAAAGTCAACTGTCACTATCAAACTTGTTCCAGCAAAAATTAAATATTTGGCATGTGATAATAGCATACCTGTCACTATTGCCTCAGATCACCCTTCAACCTCACCAGACAGAGGGTCATAAATCCTTTTGAGCTCTTCTTTTATTTCCCAGTAAGTCCTCCTCTTTGAGCATTAGCTCTTGAGCTCATTGACCAGAGTACACACTTAAGAAACTCAGTTATCCAAAAAAAGATGAAATGAAGGCAGGCAGAAGCTGAGTTAATCACTTGGATATATGGAAATAATGTGACAATGCTGTTTATATGCAGGCAGGCAGTTCCCTAATAACATCACTGCAAAACACTCAGGGCTTTTTAACGGGAAAAAGAAAAAAAAACCAAAACAAAGCAATGGAGCTGCATAAGACAGCCAGAATTTAATGGATTTGATTGAAAGTTCTTCTTCTGCTTAGTTTGCTGTGAGCATAATGAGCATGATCTGTAATTGCTACACAATATATAAAATTTACAGCCAAATTCAAGCCCAAAAAATGAGACAATTTTTTAATTAGTAAAGGGAGACAAAGGAAAAACAATGATTTTGCCATAAAACTCTTATTGAAATGTACTATAATAGACAGTCCTGGGTACTTAACCTCTCTTCAAGGGCTGTAATGGAGATGAGACATAAGCTTGGTTTTGGTGCTTGGATCCAGATCACCACATAGTCTATTCCATTTGGTAAGGCTTGAGCAAAAATTAGCCATTTTTTTCCCCCATGGCTACTCAGAGAGAGTTGGCTCCAGAGCTGTGGTCTTCCAATGCCAGGAAAACTTTCATTTCCAAGGAAGGTTTACCCTGGGACCCTCCTACCCATTTGTCCTTCTAGAATTATCCTTTGATTTAAATGACCATTCTTTTCTGCCATTTGTTTTCCTGGTAATTTTTATAGAGACCAACCATACAAGTACTAAAGATGATCATACTGATCCAAAAAGGAAAAATCAGGAACCACTGACTGACACAATATAAACGGCTGGGGGATAGGGAGGTTTAAAGGTGTAAAATTTCCCTGCACACATGAATATCAAATATACTGTATTTGAGGATCAGAGGGAGATAGAAGTGTTTCATTTGATTAACAAGGCCACTAATAAAGTTTAAACCTGAATTTCCCAATTGTTTTTGATGGTTCAACTGCCAATGTTTCATTCACAAAGCTGCGTACTGCCAGCATCCAGACATAAGATGTTTCCTTCCCTGTGTTTATATCCCAGGCAGCAGCACTGGGATCTGCTGAGCAGAGACCAGTTTCCTCCAGTCCTTCCCACCCGCCAACATGCAAATGTCCTGTCACGTTTCCCTGGGCCAGGCAGCTGGGCCAGTGAGCTGCAAGTGCAGGGCTTGGGGCAGCAATCAGATGGCCACAGGATCTGGGCCAGTGTCTGCTCTGCTCCTGTGGGCATAGTGAAGTTTTGGCTGGATGGGAAGGAACCGGCTCCATAGCTGACTTCCTTATGAAGGACAATAAAAGCAGTGAGTGGGGACCTCACACCAGCCTATTTGCTTGAAGAATGATATCAACAATAACAATAAATCTCTTTTTTCCAGCTCAGTCCTGTGGAGCAGCCAGAATGGACTTCGGGGAAGTGATTCCCAGCAGCTGGAGCATTGTGTGGGGCTCTTGCAGCTGGTTTAGGCTGGGCTCATCAGCTGCCTGTGCTGATGGGAGCAGCAGAGTGCTTGGCACGGGCTGCAAAACCTGCCCAGGAAGTGACTGGCACCCAGCAGGTACTGAGCCCAAGTCTCCAGCAGGCCAGCATGTGTGTCACCACAGCAGTGAGTGCCTGCCCTTTCACAAAGGGTGATAGTGAGGACACTGGGCCAAACCTTGCTGCTCGAGCAGCCCCTGGTTGCCACTGCAACACATGGAGCCTTGGGCTGTGTTTGCAGGGTGGCCTGCAGAGCCATGTCGTTAGAAGTCACTGCTGTGTGTCCTCAGCCTGCTGAAAACAAGGACATCTCTTTAGCAGCTGGAGTACCACCAGACTGGAGACAGGTCCCCTGCCATAGCAACACCTGGGAAAGGGAAATAGGCAACCATAGGTAAGGTAACATTACAAGGAGGCGTTCTCTGCAGACTGAGAGCAGATATTTGCTGGCAGTAACTCAACTTACAAGTCGTACCTGAACCAATGAACTTGGGCTGGATGTTTCTGCACTATATTCCTTTCTTTAGACCATTTCCTAAACTATTCAAAATTAGGAAAGTTCTTGCATTTGATTTTGCCACAAAGTGTTAATTTGTGACCTGATATACTTTTTTTGTAGTCTCTGTTCCACTAGTTTCAAAACTGGTGGTATGAAATAGAAAAATAGGGCTAGAGGTTAAAAAAGGAGCTAGAAAAGATAGTTTCATCTTTTAAACCACTCATAACTGTTCCATATATGTTTTAAGCTCTCATCTGACAGTTTTCGATCGCCTAGTTCATATTCAAGCTTAGTCCCTTGTAAGGTTTTGGTCCTAAACTGTGGTCTGCTAATATTTTAAAAATGGAGGAGAACTGCATGTGGGCAATGACTGGATATAGAGAAAACACCCTAAAAAATAGCAGCCAGCTTGGAAACATGGATTGCATCACAAGAGACAGAGTCAGCTTTGAAGACTAGGCAGAAAGCCAAGCCATCCCTAGTCATGCCTGGAACTGGAAACACAAAGGATTGCATCCCACTCCTCCCATGTCACTGTTCCCTAAACCCTTGCTCAGCTTAATGCAGGCTGTGGCAGCTTTGCCTCTGCAGCGGGGCTGCTATCATTTGTAGTAGGTTGCATTCCCAAGGCCATTTGCATGTTTCACATTTTTATCTATTTTAGATCTTCCCTCACACACTTCTGCCCCCACTTGCCTCTATTCTCTGCAGGGATTCTCCCAGTGCTGGCTCTACAGAAATCTCTCATCATCCTTAGCAGAGTCCTTCTGTGAGAGTGCTTTGCCAAACACACTCATCTTTTATTCCTCCCTAAGTCCATCAGTCAGGCTTTTCTACTTTTGTTTATATCAGTAACACCTTTTTCCTTTAAGCCCTTTCTTCTCTTTTTATAGAGGGTATAATAAAAAATTAAGTTAAACCACAAAGCCTCATTTTATAAAACTTTGTCTGACCTAGATTGCCAGAATCAAAGAAATTCTGAGCTAATGGTGAATCCGCCTTGTTCAGCTAATCATGCCTAATTGCCAGAGCTCATGGGCACTGAGCTTTCAGCGCAGGAACAGAACAAAATGATCACAGAGTGGTGCTTTCACTGGTTTGTGCTGAAGAGAGTGATGGAGTTTTCTTATTTGGAAATATAAAATTGAGATAAAATTTGCTGGAAGGTGATAAATTTTCAAAATGGGTCAAATCCCAGAATGAAATATTTAACGCCAACCTATTCACTCAGCAGGAAGTATACCAAATTCGTTAGAAAACCTGCAGGTAAGAGGACTTTGCCAGTCTAATAGAGTAAAACTGAAGAGATGAAATAAATTCCCAAACTAGTGGTCAACAGTGTGCAGCCAGCAATAGCCCTAAAATAATGGTTCCATTTTCTCACCAATTCAGCTGTGTGGCCTAATGCTGGTTCCAATTGTCATTGTATTAACTGTTCATATTAATTTGATCAAGACAATACCTGGCTTGTTGTAAATCACTAGAAATACCTACATTGCCATACAAGTAGATTATATGACCTCTGGGTAGTATCTTAGGAACTAAAGCTGCATGTGAGGTTCAGTATTGTTCTAGTAATTAATAATCTGCAAATAGATAGCTTCATATTTCATCCTTGAACTCATAACATCATTTGACTGGCAGTGTGAAGTAGCTTGCATGTGATGGACATTAATTGTGAACAAGAATCTGAATTCTTCCCTATCCTATTAAAAAGAGAAACACTAAATTACATTCTGTTATTTCATAGTAAGCAATGTACTGCAAAAGCCTGAAAAAGGTACCTAGCTATATATATATTATTAGATATTACCTTTTCATTTATACATACTCAGTAGAGGCAACGGCTTCCCTATGAAAAAGCTTTTTGCCACATCAAAAAAGGAAGGTATTTTCCCCCAAATAGGAACTACCTACTGTATGGAATCAGGTCTAATGTGTTTAAGTACAGAGTACTAAAATGACATTACTATAAATATTGCTTCATAAAACTTCAAACTACCACAATAATTTAATATCAGTGCAATTAAACTTTATGTGACTTTTTGTGCAGGCATACTTCTGTAATTGAGAGCTTCTTACTTGTACTTTTTCTGTGTAGGTGCTCCTACAGTAGATTAGCAAATAGTAACTGATGTCCTAATCTAAAGCTGCCTATTAACAGAACTAGCTACAATGAGGTGGGCTTTGTAGAATAGGTAAAGTGTGTCATGACATATAAGAAGAGAAGGAGATTAGGTAAGAAGGGAAGACGAAGGTAGAGGAGAGTTGGTAGGAGAAGAGGGCTGGGAGGGATCTCTGTGTCAGTCCCTGGTATCACTTTCGTCCCTGTCTCAGAGTTATTCTGCACCACATTACAGCCCTAAGTTCAGAATTTAAAGCATTGGTGTCTGCTGAGAACAACCCATGTGCAAAGGCTGTCTCTTATAAATCTGCCACATTTTAGGCTCAAGATGGTTGAATATCAGTGGTGGATGAAGTGACTGCTTAAGCTTACACCTAGTATGATTCTGCTCAGAAATGGACAGCAAAGCTCTTCTTCAATGCAACAAGGCATGAGAGTGGTGCAGAAGATATGAGTGGTGCACTCAAAGTTTAAAAAAGCAGTAACTCCTCTGAGACAAAAGCAGTGTTTCAGGAAAGTGATGAGGCAGAGCAGTGGACCCTCACAGCCAGCACTCATGACCAAAGCAGACTTCCAACAGCTGATTCAGCCTAAAGTAAGCTTGAAGCTTGGGGCAGCCTGTACTGTATCTTTTATTGTGCAACCACACCTTTCTGCTGCTGCAAGTCAGGAAAGTCAGGCAAGGCTCAGATCCTCACCTGGAGCCTAAGCAGAGCACAGGAAAACTTCCATCTGTGTCCTGACCTGAGTGATCACCTTGCCTTAGGCAACACAGAGAATAAAGTTGTTTGGTGAGAAAACAATTAATTAGAACCAAAAGTTGTGGGAATGGAGATCTGGAAAAAGATGTATCATTGGCATCCCTCATTAGTGAGAGAAATAGGGGGCTGATGTACTGGTTTGGGCTAGGGTAGAGTTCGTTTTCTTCATAGTTGCTCATATGGTGCTCGGTTTTGGCTTTGTGACACAAAAAAATATTGGTAACAAAGGGATGTTGTAGCTATCACTGAGCAGTGCTTGTGCAACATCAAGATTTTTTGGCCTCTCACCCCAACCCACCAGCAAGCAGGCCAGGGATGCACAGAGACTGCGAGGGAGCACAGCCAGGAGAGCCAACTTCAACTGTCCAAAGGGAACTGTGGGTGCCCCATCCCTGGCAGTGTTCAAGGCCAGGCTGGATGGGGCATTGAGCAACCCAGTCTAGTGCAAGAGGGGTTGGAACTAGATGATCTTTTAGGTCTCTTCCAACTCAAACCATCCTATGATATTCCATACCATATGGCATCACGCTCAGCAATAAAGTCTGGGGGAAGAAGAAGGAAGGGGGTTGTTGTTGGAGGTATTGTGTTTGTTTTCTCAAATAATCATTATGTGGGATGGAGCCCTGCATTCCTAGGGATGGCTCAACACCTGCCTCCCCATGGGGAGTAGTGAATTAATTCCTTGTTTTGCGTTATTTGTGCACATGCATGATCTTTCCTGATCAAATTCTCTATATGTCAACCCACGAATTTTCTCATTTTTATTCTTCTGATTCTCTCCTTCATCCCACAGAGGAGGGGAGCAAGCCAGTGGCTGGTAGGACTGAGTTCCCAATTGGGGTTAGCCCATGAATGCAGAAATTGAAAAGGAGCAAGGACTGTAGGACAAGGAATCGCAGAAAAGTCTGAGAGGCACAAGCTGGGCCTGACATGGGTAGAAAATAAAAAGGAGAGGAAGGGACCAGGCAATACCAGAAGACAACAGAAGGCATGGGGTCACGGTTACAAGGGATGGGTGGAAAAGCTTAGGACCATTAAAGCACAGCCTCCTGCAGAGCCCTGAGTTGATCCCATAGTCCTGAATCCACCTTTCCCCTACAAATCTGTGGGCAAAGCACTCCCTCCCCCATGCTGGGTTTGCTGAGGAAGCAGAAGAGGTTTGCTTGCTACTCCTCTGCTACCTCAAGAGGTCACAGAGGTCTGTGCAGAACCCAATGGCAGCTGCTCAGATGATGACTCACTGGGGTGTCACCATGATGCCACACAACTGACTTTCCTGTGCTAGGGGCGTAGTTCTGATTTCCTTTTTGTGGTAGTAAATTACAGGACTGAAACAGCAACCGAAGTACAAGGTTATTCTGGAACGCAGCAAGTGCTGCAATTGAGAGGGTATGCCACTTTAATTCCCCTATGCTCCTGTCACAAACCATCACCACCACCAGCACCCCCCTATTTTGTGGTCCTAGCATGAAATCACTCTGTTTTCTTCAATTTGTTCTCTTCACTGCTGCTCTGGGCATGAATTGGTGTGATGCAATGAAAGAAGTGCTGCATAGTTGATGTCTTTTCTTCTTTTGCATAAACAAGGCAATGCACAGTGAGTGATGTGGGGGCTGCAAGAAGGAAGCTGACCTGCTGAGCATTGCAGGCCAGGGCTGCCCTGGAAAACAAGAGCTCTTGGTCTCTGCATGGAGCCCTGTGTGGAGTAGGATTGACTGCTCAGACTCAGCTGCTGCTTCTTCCAAGAACGTTAGACAACAACGGCCTGACCCAGAGGCTTAGACTGGTTTTCAGACTTGAAAGATGCTCTTTCTTACTGACAAGGTGTCTTTGTACCACACATAAGAATGATTATGATTATGATTATGACGAAAATGTCTCAGATTGAACTCTCAGAAATACTGCTATGGACTTCAGTGAGCCTCATTTCCTTTTGTTTGGTGAGGATAAAGCATGTCCTCAATTCACTGTGTGTCCTTAAAAGAACGTAGTATTTATGAGGCACCCAGACATTAAGTGCCACAGGAAAATAGTATTCTGACTATGGAGCAAGAGCTGGGTAGTGGGTAGTGACTAGGGTATGGACAGAATGCTGCAGTTGACATGAAAGTTGCAATTAAATGTTTAATACACTAATGGAAAGATGCTGAGGGCAGTATAGAATGAGATAAGACAGCATCATGATGTTTTGCAATCACATTTGCAATAGGCCAGTCTTAAGTTTCATGGATAACCTTAATTGTCTGGGGGGGGGGGTTTGAAATTTTGAGTAGTTTAGTTTTGTAGCCCTAAGACCATTTTTCTCCAACAGTATTTTCCATGTGAGCAAATGTTTAATACAGAGAAGAATTCTAACCTGAGCTACTTAAGAAATTGCCTTCCTCTATACATTAATTTGATGGAAAATAAATCAGCAAGGCTGTTTTCACACTTTAGCTGTGCTTTTGTAAATGCACCATAGTGCAAGATACCTTCTTTGATACTAAAGATCTGTTTTACTTACAGACTTAATTTATCAATTGAATCTACTTGTCTTTAATTCAACTATGTAAGACGGACAGCATCATACACACTGATTGTCAGGGCATCTGGTATATTTGTGTAGGAATTTTTATTTATTAATATTTAAAGAAACAAGTGGGTTATTAGGAAATATCCATCAAATTTTATGTCAAAACCCTTGAGAAACTAATTTTGTTGAGGTTGCACAGAGATTCCTAGACAGCTAAATACTCTGGGCTAAAATTTCACTTCACAAGGTAGTCAGTAAAACTTTTAAGAAATCGTGGTCATATTTTATCTCCTAACAGAATGTCTGGAGGAAATTATTCCTTTAAATATATTTTTTAAAAAAGCTGAGAATAAGCAGAGCACATTTGGCAAGTTCTGAACAGCAGCAGGCTGACAGCTCTTCCAGGCTGTATATTTTCAGGTAAATGTGAAGTTAGCATGGAGCAGGGGGGAGCTATGAGGATGCAGGAAAGCTGGACAAACCAAGGAACAGGACCACTGCTAAAAAACCCAGGGAGCCCACAATTAAATATTTATAGCCTTACAAACAACAAATACTGGGCAGGACAAGACTACAACATAGTACCATCCACAGGTATTCTTTTTACTCTCCCTCCATCCATTTCTTTCAGCACATCCTTTTTCAGAATACTTGCTACACTGACAGCATTAGTATTGCCAATCCCACTGCAAATTAGTAAAATGGGGAATGCTTTTTAATGCCTTTTTATGGATTTCTCAGTTGATTCAGTTGGTTCGGTTGGTTTCTACTCAAATATTGTGTTCATTTAAAATGCTGCAAATTTTAGGGCAAGCATGACATTTGTTGAAAAATTTGGTTTTGAAATATACCATATTTAGAGACCCAGAAATAAGTAATACTCAGAAATAATTTTGATTAATTTTTAGATGATTAGAAGTTCTCATATTGTACTTCAACCCCTATTTTAGTTGTTTTTTGTCAGGAAAACGCTGCACTATGAATAATTCTTTCAGTATTTCTGTGGATGCTGACTTCTAAGGCAACTGAAATGAAAGGAGCTCTTCAGAGATTTGTGCAAGATTTCCTAGTCAATGAAACTTCTATGAAAGATCAAAGCAAGAAGACACCACAAATGAGGCTGTGGTAGCCACTGCCAGGCAGATTTTGCTTTGTCGCTCACCTACAGGGATGCGGGAAAGGACAACTTGCAATCTCTTTTTGAGGGTCACTGGTGGTAATGCTGGGAGATCTGCTTCTCAACTTTGTACACGGTGCTGGTCTCCACAGGGGTATGGGAGAAATTCAGCCCCGTGCTACAATACTACTTTTTGTATTAAATGTTTGCAGGTTTTTCTCCTGGAGTTTTAACAGTTTGAGGGTCAAAAGGGCTGTGCTCAGGTCCTGGTTACAGTCATCAGTTGGATAGAGAGCAACACACTGATTTACTGCTAGACTGTAGGAGACTGTAGATTTTCTTCGAGTCTACCTAATCAGTAGGTCTGCCATTTATTGGGATACTTACTCACTTCAGTTCAAAACCCAGTTTATTACTATGAAAGAAATTACCAACTCTTTCAAATACCCTAGGATATTCACTGATAGGGGTTCTTAGAAAAGATAAAATCCGCTAAGTACTTGAGCCTTCATGCAGAGTTTCTATAGCCAGCAATATCAAGAATCTTTGGAACCCCAGTTCTTTAAACAATCCATCATGTAATTCATTACGTCACAATCTTGTATTTGGATTTAAAAAAAAAAACCAACATCATTAATATTTTGGAATTGCAATGCTGTTAGGAAAAAAATCCCCACACAACTTGATATGTTTGTCTTGCTGATTTTAAAGATCCACCCACTCTACTTGAAAATAAAATATTTGGTTTCCTAAATGTCAGCCAGGAGAACCAGGGCATCAGTCTTCACTGCCTATGTTCACTTCACAGTTGTATGTTTGTGTACCAGAAGAACATGCTGTGGTGCTACCACAGTCCTATGTCAAATTTCACTTAGTAAATTGAAAAAAAATCCCAAACAAGAATAAAACACCATAACCCAAACCAACCAAACACCCCCCCCCCTTCCACCTCCAATGAACAAACAAACCCCAACCAAAACAAAACTATGAAATAAAAAGAACCCAAGCCCTAACTGGACTGCAGCAAAACAAGTGTTCCAATTAGTTTCATGGCAGGGGAAAAGCAAGCTGTATTAACTCTGGTATTTCTAAACCCCAAGGCTGTGGTTTTAGTCTAGGATGTTGTCATCTAGGAACAAGAATCTGCACTCCCATCACACCCGTGCTGCAATCCAAAGCTCAGGACACAGCCTCAGCCTGCTCCACAGTGCCCTGGGCAGGGCACAGGGACTGGCAGCCACAGCACTGCCCACAGATCAGCCCCACACCCTCATGTGCATCTATGGCATCAATAAGTTGTAGGGTCCTTTCTTGAAGAGTTTTTTATAATGTCTGTACCTCTGAAGCTGTGCAAGTATGACAAATGGTTGGGTGTTAAGAATTTTCTGCATCAGTAACCCTCTCCACCCCTCATTCCAGCCCACCCCAGCAAACAGAACAAATGCCCCATACCTGGAGATGTTTCAATGCCTGAATTATTAATAAAATAAGCATGATAATGAATAATCTATGTTAAGCATTTTCTTACCCTTTATTTTTTCATTATGATCAGAAGAGGAATATGATTAACAGCAGTTTAAACTTTAGCAGTACAATTTCAGTATTAAATATAAAACTACACTGCAAGTTGATGTGTTTTAAAAATGGTTATGTATACTCTAGCCTTAAATTTATGTATCAAATACAAGTAACTCAATTATTTCTTGCCTTGACAATTAACATATCTAACAGGTTTCAACAAGCCAGACATCCATCTTTTCCATTAAAAAAAATAAGCAAGCACACCAACTCTTATTCATAGCAAGAGGGGATAAAGACTCAACACTTTCCTGAGTGTTGTGCAAATAATAACAGGTTCAAGAAAGTCAGTTAAATAAATGTAATGATAAACCTAAAGCTAAGCTGGAGGACCTTTTGATTAACTTCATATTTCATATATTATTTGCATCAGTTGAGAGCAACATGAGTTACAGAACTTCCATGAAAACAAGCCACTTACAAGCAGGTGTTTAAGCTTGATCAGTTTATTAAAAGGATTATATGACACGGTTGCCTGCAATAGCAGGGGACTGGATCCGATGACCCAGGAAGTTCTTTCCAGTCCCATGTTTCTAAGCCATGCACCAAGTGTATCCAGCCCACACTTTCACATTTGGAAAAAGCCAAAGCCACACACACACACTCACAGGAAAAAAAAATTTAAAAAAATTAAAAAAGACCTTGATGACACCATTTCATTTTTCTAGTTATTCACTACGCAGAAGGGAACAGAGCTTAAGTCCTGTACAGAGGATACATTTACTCGAGGTTGATGTGGTACTGAAGTCAGTTAATAATTAGATACCTCCAGGCAGATTCGGTTACAGGGCATACCAACACTGCACACTGCCAGACAATTTCTAATCAAGCCAAGAACCTCTTGCAGGATGAGGTCTCTGCTAGCAAGCACAGAGCACACTGAGTAAGCTAAAAGCAGCTGTTCTTAGGTGAACTACCCTACCAACCATGAGTGAATGACAGATAGATGGTAAGAAGCATTTACCTACTAGACAAGATCTCTGCACACCCAGGCAGAAGAAATTAGTTCAGAGCTGCAACCACTGTTCCTACCTTGCCTGTCTCTTGAGTACGTTCTCTTTAAAAAGCTGGTCTACAGAATCAGTGCAGGCATTCTCAAGCACTACTCTCAGGGAGCAGTTTGCAGCTGCTGTGCACGACTCTACTTTCAAACTGTAGTCAGATATTCCCATCACTGAGGCCAGCTTGCTAGGACAGCATTCACAGCCACAGTAATAAGCCTTTACAACAAATTGCCTACATTCAGCCCATCTAACTTTTAGGCACTTGGTTAAGGTGTCTGGGTCCCTTGTCACCCAGAACTCCCCCCACCCCCCAGGGGAAAAAAAATAAAAATCACTGAAGGCAGGTAGTCTCAATTGCCTTCTGGAGGTGTCTCTTGACCCCCCGCTGAGCAAACCAAGTTCTTAACACACGCACCTCAGTTAGACAGGATGAATGGAGACTTGCCATCTCTTCCCAGAGACTGTATCAGTACTCTCCAAAACCAAATGCAATCAAGCAATTACGGTCTGCAACCCCTTACATTTTGGAACAAAAACTTGCAGTCAGTAATTACGCTGCAGTCCCTCTCTCCCAAGCATAAGAGCCTTCCACATGGAGGCTCTGCTTAAAAAAAAAAAATAAAAAAGAAAGAGAAGAAGCATTCTTCTTTCAAAGAAGAGTGCACACAGCTGCTTTGCCACTCATTCATGGGGAAGCTGAAGGATCAGAGAACACTGATTCAGAGAACTGGAATGACTAAGCACTGCTAGTGCATGCAAAGCAGAAGTAACAAGATCGTTTTTAAATTAACCCTAGTCCTCTTCTCCACCCCACAAAATTCATGCAAGTGTTTGAGAAGTCAAGACACAATAGCCCCAGTTTCCAAAAAGGCTGAATTTGGTTTTTTTTAAAATACATATTGTAAAATGTCCTTTTGTTTTCTTTCAGCGGGTAGATAAATGCATTTTTGGCATGTTTGAGAATCACAGATATCTTTGAAGTCCATGCTGTTTAAATTCTCCAACTAGTTTTTATAACCTGTCAAAAAAACATAAGCAACCTATACATGTTTCCCCAGTATTGACATGCATGCTCAGAGCTCTCCACTGTAGTGAAATGAGGTGTTACTTCTGTGCTGATAGTTGACGAGTCAGCATTACACGACTTTGAGACCAACTAAATTAACATTGTCGTAATATGAAAGGCAAGCACAAGTTCATTTATTTATAGCAAAGGTCTTGGGTTACAGGAGGTCAGTTCTTGCCATCTTGAAAAGATAGGGGATAACTTATTGCATACATGTGCATTATAATTTAGCAGCAAGTCATTCATAGAAACACTTCCTTCCTACTGCTTTTTTGGTTTATTATCTCAATTATATATATATATTTTAACTTTACAAAGCATTTAACACCACCTTTAAGTTAATGGTCTTTTATTGGAAAAAAAGACTAGCATTTACAACTTGGAATGGACATAAATTGTAATATCTTGAACAGCAATGTTGATAGTTGTGCTGAAGTCCACAGGCTACTCCGCCAGCTCCAAGTCATGGTACAGAAGGTTTTAAAAATATGAGAGTCCAAAGATGCTCCCTTGGTGAAGGTTTCTTTTAAAAATTTTGTGAACGGTAACAGCCTGACACCCGTTTCACTATAGTGCAATGCAGACAATGTTAAACCAGTATTTTAACACAGACATGTCATCCATAGTTAAGATCATCCTATTTTTGGAGCACACTGCTACGTACAGGAGAACCATTCAACCTTTAGGGCATTTTCCTTAAGTTTTGCATCCTTCAACCATTTTGCTGCATACCATCCTGAGGTATAAACCAATTTTAAAGTAAACCAGCTATGACAATTTATACTACAAATTGAACTAGAATCCACTGTTGAACAAGAGAGTGGATCCTTTAGGTTTTTTTTTCCTTTTAATACACATGTCTGACTGTGCTCAATTGTCAAGCTGCATGCATGAAAAACTGGCCAGCCCAAACAGTGTAATAGTCATTAGCAAATGGAACTTTTGAGTTCACTAAGTGCTTCCTTTTTTTTTTATTTTCAAGGTAGTACAATTATTTATATTGTAAAACTGATGTTTAACTTTATCTTTTAGGGACAGGACCACCAACCATTACATGCAGTTTGTGGACAGAAGGTAATTTGACATTCAGTTTTGCTATACAGAAACAGAATGAATAAATGAACATTTTTTTTTTTTTGCAAGAGGTAAGTAAAAGATTCAATTTGATTCTTCTAGAGGAAAAAAGGTGTAAAGGAGGTCTCTTCACTTTGCAGTCATCATCTGTACGAATTCTGAAAAGATAAAAAGTCACTGTGATTCACTGTCTCCAGTGTACTTCGACTCAAAAGTGTCTAAAACACAGCTGGCATAAAAAAAGCACCTTTTACTGCATCTAAGGTTTTGTCCACAGAAGTGCACAAGCAAATAAACTAGTGTCTCAAAAATTATTAAAAATTATGCCTTATGCAACAGGCTTTCCTCAGTCTGAATAATGGTTTTGAGTCAAGACAAGCATCTTTTTACCTTCATAGTTGACTTGCCCATCCCCATCAATGTCTGCTTCTCTGATCATTTCATCTACTTCTTCATCTGTTAGCTTTTCTCCTAAGTTTGTCATAACATGACGTAGTTCTGCTGCACTGATATAGCCGTTGCCATCCTACGAGAAAAGAGTTGCACAAGACCATGAACAACAATCCTGACATTGACTGACTAACTTGGAAACTACACCTAGGTTTCCAGTGACTGCTTCTGAAAAAGCCTTATGGCACTTGGGACAGAGGTACAGACCTGGCACACTGTACAACTGCAGTATGTACTAGTCCCACTGCCTTCTGAGGCATGCATGACACCATATCCTTCCATACAATTATTGTGCTGTAATAACTGCATGCCTGACTTGTAGTTGTGATAAGGTAGTTTTAATGCTTTTAAAGATTTTTCAAAAATAAACACAGAAACAAAACCAAAAAAGCTTTTGTTTAGTCTCTGCTGCCTAAACAAGGCCAAAAGAGACCCGCTTCTCCACCAGCAAGAATGAAGTCAATTGTCTCTTCTGTGTTAATACCACCTCTATAACCAGACTGCAGCTGGCTATGTTAGGCTTCTTGGATGATATATAACAAATCAAAGAAGGCATTTAAATGCTAGTCATAAGGAGTTTTTGAGAAGTTTTATGGCAAAATTAAAAAGAAGAGAAATTCTTCTTGGAAGAGACACTTCTAAGCCAGTGTCCCCATTTGCAACATCCAAACCTAAAGCTCAGTCTGATCCACTCTAGAAATTCCACTGGAAGGATACTTAGAGAAGGATATGGCCATCACCAGTAGATAACCTACCTCAGTGGCTTTAAACACTAATCTAGCCTGCAGAAATACCCCACATTTTCAGCCAAGTACTAGAGACTGACACTTTTTTCCTATAAAAAGTAGTAGAAAAGTCATCTTCCATGCATGCATGTGCATTAGCTTTACAGCTGCACCAGCCACTACTCAACAATTCTTCTATAACCTCTGTCATATTCAAACAACCCAAAGAGGGGAACACCTGTTCTAGAAAACTGACATATGCCCAGGTATTCTTAAACAAGGTCAAGCAAGTTGAGCTCTTAAGATTTCATGAAAGCAACCTCAAAGTTCACCTTTTGAAAAGAGAACATGCATTACTTTGTATTCCTCCAAATACTGATACATCATCTTGACTTCAAAAGCTTCCATAGGTAGTATGAAACTTGGTGCATCCATGCCAATGTTTCCCCATTCCCATCAAAGTCAAAAGGGTCCAGAAAAACCCCACTCCTCTACCCACAGGTCACAAAAACACCACCCCCACCCCCAAGCATTGAAGTTCTGCTAATCTCTGTTTCTAAGGAAAGGCCAGAACGTTTTCCTCATGGATGAGCCTAAAGCTTAGACCTTCCTGTATGAAGCAAGTATAACCAGGCTGCAACAGTCCTGGGTTCTATATTCAGAACAATCTCTGCTGTGTTTCAATTCCTCTGCTTCTACCAGAGGACTCTTTCTGCTTCTAGACAAGAACAGAGAAAACACTAATGAAAACACAGACATCATTATTGCTTTAGAAGAGTAGCTGTACTTTCAGTAATACCTTGTCAAAGACTCGGAATGCCTCACGGATTTCTTCCTCGCTGTCTGTGTCCTTCATTTTTCTGGCCATCATGGTTAAAAATTCAGGGAAGTCGATAGTGCCATTGCCTTAATAAAAAGAAACTTCCAAAAATTAAACTTCCATGCTTTTCTTCATTAACAAACAAACAAAAATCTGGCATTTTACTTAGCCAGGGACAAGATTGACAGATGTTCTATTAACTGGCCTTATAGACAAACTGATTCTTCTCTCTAAATTGCTACCACTGCCTTTTCTGTTATTACAACACGCAGCAGCCAGAGCAGCCACTGTTTCAGCACAAAATCAACTGCTGCCTTCTTTCAAGGACAGGCCACACCATTTGCCACCCAAGCTACAAGTAAAATGTCAGTCTGATGCTTCAAGGTTAACCAATAACGAGACTTATCTTTACTTCAAATAACTCCCACAAAATTAACCTTTTAATTTCTATATAACCTCTCAAATTTTGTGTCTTCCAGGAAGAAGACACTAAGTTGCCATTACAATCCCAAGTTATCTAATATTTGGGAACACCACACTTCACTAAACAGTTCATAAATACTTTTTTCTTTCTAAAAATCAAGTGCTTTATCAACCAAAGTCGCACACCACAAAAGCAACAAAACATTCTAGGGGACAACAAGGATCTGCAAACTCCAGTGACATGAGAAAAGCTGACATTATTTGTTGTTACTGATAAGCTTGGCTGTAGGTGTTCTTACATGTATTTTACTGCAAAACTGAAAATCCCTGCTGATATCCAGGCCTCGCCCCTAAGATTAAGCTTTTCATTCAAAGCAAGGATTTAAATTTCAGGCTGCTCAAAACTAGGAAAAAAGTGGTAGGGTGAAGAAAATAAATTGTGTAGTCAGCATTCAGCTCTATATGCCAAAAAGGCACATCAAGCAGTTCACAAAACCACATTAAACAGTTCACTGTGCAACTAAGATCTACCCATTGATTTAAAGAAGCATACAAATTCACTGTGCAACAAATGAAGTTTAAGAAAATCCTGGCATCCTAGGGATTCCAGCCTGAGACATACACAGCTATTTATCAACATGGCCAGCTTTATGTACCAGTGAAATATGAACACAGGTCTCATGCTCCATTTTGAAAAAAACCTCAGTGAAGATGCAGAAGACTAGCAAAGCATTCTGCTGTAACCCAGATTTAAACAGTTGGGCAGGCATACTTATCTGAAGTCCTCTGTCTCCTTCTGTTTTAAATCCACCAGTGCAGCATTTGGTCTGCAGCCTAAAGAAGCCACTATACACAAGATCTACACACCACTGCAGACACTGAAGCTTTTCAACTGGCAATTAAGGTCAACTTACACTTCTTTTAAGAAAATACTTTAATTAATATAGCCTGATAATCCAGTAATTTATACCCTTGCTAATACACTTTCACTCTTCTTCTACAAAAAGGCTAGAGAAAAATCACTATCACAATCAACACAGAAAACTAAAGGTTTGATGTCCCTTTAGTCAAGCAGGGGAAATATTTTTCCTTTTTAAAACTGTTAGCCTATGTGGAATTCAGAAGCACAATATGTGTTTCAATATGGGCTTTATGGTGTTCATTTAAAATAATTCTGTTAGCCTTGATATGGGAAAGGTTTTCTGCCTTTGCCTCCAATATCCCCTCTTTATCTGTTAGGGATTTAACACATTAGACAGACTATACAGTCTTCCCTGCTGTGCTAAACTTCCATTGAAAACACTATTCCACTCCTAACATGTTTTTTGCCTTAGCCAAAACCACAGACATTGGTAAAGCTGTTAAAACCAGCACGGGCTGATAAAACACATACAGAAAAGCTGGATGGAAAGAAAGGTTAATGGCAGGTCAGGGCAAGTCAGACAGCAATAGGAAGCCTGTGACCCATAAAATATTAAAGACAAATAGCATAACTTTGTCTCTGCCCATTGTCTGTTTTCAGTCTCACAAACACTGCTAGCACCTTTGACATCCTGCTGAATTTAGAGTGTATCCAGCATTCTGAAACTGCTTTAAGAGCTCTATGTCACAGTCTTCCCTATGCAGTTTAAGCCCAGGTGTGGAGGTCATACAGATGATCACAGCACCTTCCCAACACTTACCATCAGCATCTACCTCATTGATCATATCCTGCAATTCTGCTTCTGTTGGATTTTGACCCAGTGACCTCATGACAGTTCCCAGTTCTTTTGTTGTGATAGTACCATCACCATCTTTGTCAAACAGGGAAAAGGCTTCCTTGAATTCTAGAGGCAGAAACAGTCCCAGTGTTTAAAGACAACATCAGCTTGAGAAAACCACAGACTAAAAATGCACTCTACTGACAAAGCCTGGAAAAATTCTAAGGAACATTTTCTTTTTTTATTTAACTGTCCCTTTATTGAGAGAATTAACACTCTCAAATACAAATTAAAAATTACTTACAATACCAACACATAATTTTCACAGTAAATTCAAACTTATTTCATGTGGCTCTTTATTTACATTACAACTCTGTAATTCATTTCCATGCATCTGCATCTTGCCTGAGGCACAGTTGCTCCACAAACAGCAGCTGTCTGAAACAAGTGAAAGGAGCCACTGGGTTCCCTTTAGAATTAACAGACTTATAGGAACAAAAGCATTGTCATTTACCACTTATTTTTAAGTCAGCAGACAGTAAGAATAAGTGTCAGCCACAAATGAGGGACTGGTCTCCAGAAGGTCAAATAATGCTCCTTCTCCTGACCAGAGTGAACAACAGGCAGTCTATTAAAAGATTTATTCGAAAGACTTGTAACAATGTGCAAAAAACTCATCTGAGGTTTATTTGTTGCCATTTCATTTGTACTTCATCTTCACTCTATTAAAGAGCAGCCACATCTGCTTTTAACTCTAAGTAGTTCATTTGAGTCCAGCAATTAATTCTGTTTGCAAGAAATGTAGGAGAACTTGGCTCAAGTCTGAACATCTAAAAAAATATCATTATTTGTAGTCCAAGGAATAAGTCTAAATTAAGAGGCAATGAACCAGTAATCTTCCAGAATATTTCTGTCAGGTTTTTTTTAGTTTGGGATATTTTTTAAGTGAGTGCTTTTCAAAAATGGTAGTACAGATTTAAAATTGTCAAAGATGTTCTTTTCCACTATGCTTGAAATGATATATTTTCTTTTAGTCACAAGTGCTAGCAAAAAAAAAAAAAAAAGAAATTATCAAAACACTTACCAGCAATCTGTTCTTCAGTCAGCTGATCAGCCTACACGAAGAATAGAACATTTTAGAATACTGTTTACCTCTAGCTCTGTCAAGCCATGAGGCACTTCCTTTAAATTTCAGAAGTGATTTATCATTGTTTTCATGAAGTCACTTTCAAACCCTGGAACTCAGTCCCTCCAAGGAGACTGCACTCACCTACACATGCAGCTGTTTCCAAAAGCATACAGGCTATCTTGGTTTGAAACTGCACATGAAGAGCCAAACGCCATCCTGCAACTGGGTGAACCTGATTTGGTCCAGTGAAGGACACAGGGCAGGCTCCTTGCAACTGGTCAGAGAGGCACAAACCCCCTAATGCCATGTGTTTGGGGTTTCACAGCACATGCCACTCCCAGCAGTGCAGTGCCCCAGCACAGCGTGGGGGTACCACACAGGCGTGGGCTGAGTGCCACCCACTGCCCCAGCCCTGCCTGCCCTCCCTGCCTCACCACAGCAGCCTCCAGCCCTCTGCCAGCCCACACAAGGGGCTCTGCTGCCAAATTACTAATTTCATCTCCATGTTATAGAGATTTTTGCCACCTCTGACAAAGAAAATTACAGTTTTCACCCACCATATTATTTTTCCATTCAGCCAAGCAGTTTAAGATGCCTCATCCTGACATGCAGGTTGTTTTATATATAATTTTAAGTGGCAAGAGTTAAAATACCTGCTTATGACCTTCTGTACATCAAGAGGCCACTGAATACAAAGGTATACAGCTCAGTGGGCAATCAAAACGGCTTTCTAGAGCTTAACTGCGATAGCCACATCCTTCCAGAAGCCTCTCCCTACGTATGGATAGAGCATCACAAAAAGCTCCACTGTTTGGACTCAAAGGAGCTGAGAAGTTCTTTATGGAAAAATATGCCTTCTCCTATTAAAGGAAAAAAAAAGAGGATTTTACACGCCTAATCACAGATACTGAAGAATACGAGCTACTAATTTGTTTTAAACACATT
>JANPWX010000247.1:1037317-1201562 GCA_024734555.1 Trochalopteron elliotii
CCTTCACTTGTTAAAAAGTGAAGGGATTAGATTTATCTGTTGAGGAGAGACTATAAGACAAGTAATTAAAATTTATGTAGAGTCTCTTACAAACTATCAGCATTACAGCATTTGGACACATGTAATGAAACTTGGAAATGTGAAGTAGAAAGCCACTCAGTAACATTCAGTGAACGTTGCCAAAGATTAACAGGGCCTTTGAGTAGAAGGATTGCTGGGCATTTATTCCTATTTATTTTTTTTCTTTAACCTTTTGTGTCTACTTTTCCTAACCCCTGATGGTTCATGTTAATAATTCAATTATATTTAAAATGAAATTTCAAAATCAAGTTACTTTTAAAGTAGTTTGGAATATAGTTATCTTGCTTTATTAAAAAAAAAATCAGGATGATCAAGTTAGGTGCCACAGTTGAGTTCTGCAGTAGTTTCTATTTAAATTGCATCATTCTGTATTTGAAAATATTTCACAGTTCATGCTCCAAAATACCATTCTGACTAAGGGAATTTTTTTCCTAATTTGACATATGGCAACAATAAATGTAAACAAAACAGAAAACTAATCCTTTGCTGCTTATTTAATGCAAATAAAAAATCATCTAAATTGGCATCTGCCTGCTCCTTGTAAATTTGCTTTCACTCCATCATACAGCTAGACCTTGATCAGTATTCTTTGTTCTCTTAAAATTTACATTCAGTTGTGGCCAGGCAAGAAATGCCCCTGTCATTCCAATGATATACAATGTCAAATGATTTGCCAGGATCTTCTACAGCCTCATTCAAAATCTCCTGAATCTCAGCAGGAGCTGGACTGGGCCATGGAATTACTTAGTGTTTGTGCCTGACACCAGAGAACTTGGCCATCCCATTGCCACAGAGCTTTTCTGTGAACAGAGGGCTATGCAATAGCTATTAAAATTAATTTTGACTGGATAAATTTACTGTTTTAAATTACTGTACTCTCTAAGCATGCTCTTGTTGACTTGTATTTGAACTGTAATAGTAAGAAAATATTATTTCATATTTTTTTAATATAAAATAAATAAAATGGTTGCAATGGAAGACTTGCAACCATTCTAACTAGTATTACATTCCTAAATTTTGCCTTGCTGTGAAGGTAAGATTACAGCCTTACAGTTGGTCTTTGTTTTAGCAGAGAATTAACATGTCCATTCCTTGGGAGCAGCCCACGATATAAGGAGGAATTCTGGTGAGAACCTGACAAAATAATAAACCTTACTACTTACATACAAGGTGTGCTTTTCAGCTTTGGCTGTTTGTTAACATGAGCACCAAAGAACACAGCCTCATACATAACAATTTTCTTATATTTATGTAAGTTAAAAAACCCAGAAAGATAAATTAAAACATTCCACAGACGTCTGTCCTGAGAGAACAGATGTGAGAACACATGGACAGAAGTTTGTCATATCATTTCATGCACAGCTGGGAGGCTGATATTAGGGCAATAAGCATAGATAACCAGTTTATAATAAGTTAGAAGTGCAAGAAGCCAAAATCAAGTATATATGTGCATGCAACATCTGTGCAACTGGAAAAAATTAATGGTTGGTTTTCATGGGTATAATATTGCCAGTTGTATGTGTGAGCTACCCAAACTAAATTTGTTGTACTGTTTTTCAAGTCAACTGGAGTTCTGTTGGTATAACAATTTTTTATGCTGTCTACAAAATTCTATTCAGACAGGTAATGTTTCTGGGGAGACCTATTTCCACAAAAATTAATGATTCTAAATGCCATTGGCAGCTGTGAAAACCCAAGCAAATATCTTTATAAACTATAAGCATCACTAAGATTGCAAATAAGTGGGTGGAACACCATTGAAATAAAAAGCTAGAACAGAATTTATTTTTACAAGAGGTGAAAATAAAAGTTGCAGTCATGTTAACATTTAAAGTTCCAGATCTTGGAGCATTTTAAAATGGGTACATACATAATCCTGTAGGTAACTGTTTCTTTTCTGAGAGAGATTTTAAAAAAAAACCAAATTCCTCAATCTTTTTCACGCTTGTGATTTTATTTACATTTGGCTCATTCCCACTGGTGTGCATCAACAGTCACATACAATTATGGATTTTCACTGAGCATTTAGTGTTTGAAGGCCATCTATGTAATTGAATAATCAGTGGTTGTTACCTGTGTTGAGTGCCTGTTGTCTGGTAAAGTTTTAGATGTTTATATGAAACTAATTTAACCATTAGTTAAAACTAAATTATTTACACATTGTAATTAAATTAGAGAGTCCTTTATCATGTACCTGTGTAAAATGGCATGCTTGAGACCCAATAATTTGAAGTTTCATGTTTTAAACTCAGCATAGTTTGAGTTGGGAAGATCCTGTCTTAAAAATACTTGGAAATATGGGAATTACAGACCTGCATCCACATATAAGTCTCACTTTTATATCTTGCAGATTAAACATCATAAAAAAATTCTTTTAAACCAAAGGTTTTTTCCCTACTTTTTTTAACACCTGTGATTTAAAATAAAGGAAAAAAAACCCAAAACTTTTCCACGCAGTCTTAAAATCCCCAACCTTTCTTCATAGTCCTATGAAGAGTTCTCTAGAGACACTGGAATATGTGAAAACAAGATTTTCCTTCTCAGTTTTTGCAATTGCCAGTTTCATAGAAAGGTAAACATTGGATGATTCATGATATAAACACTTTACTCGCTCCATTTTTCTGTGTTTTGTTACCGTTTGTGTTTTTACAGATAAAAGCCAAATTGTATCCACTATTTTTCAAGAATCAAATGCAGAAAAGGAAAGGATATTTATGTATTGTGTGTTTGCTAAGTATTACATATTTTTACGTAATGTTGTCAAGCATACCAAGGTCTTGGTTTTTTCACTGATAGATTCACATATAAGAACTATATTCCCTGATGACGAAACCAGGTAATACATCTGTCAAAGGAAAGTAATATCTTTTTACCATATATATTTTTTTAAATATTCTGAACAATACTTACAGGAATGGTTATTCTAATGATAGGAAAAACTATGTTTTTAATTTCAGTAGATGGATTCCTCAATTTTTAAGTGATATAATGTAACAAGCATTTTTTTATCAGATCCATCTTATTAGGAATGTCTTGAGTTTGCATTTTATTTCTTAAGAATACACTGGAAAAATGAGTGGGCCAAAAACTAGTTTACTTTATATATTAAATTTCTGCATTAGAATTTATAAAAGCTGAACAGCTGTTGCCATTAGCTACAGATTTTGAACTTATAATTTTGAACTATATAACTTATAATGGTACAATAAACAATTGTAAACAAATGTCCTTCAGAATTTAAGTGCTGAAGAAAGGCTGGAAATCATTTTGTTCAGCCCCAGTAATGTTGTTCCTCATGTCAGTTTGTCCTGCTTAACACAGGAAAAAAATCTTCACAGATACTTAGGACTGCTTTTTTACATGATGGAAATTATTAAATGAGCTGTTTGCATTGTTTTTTGTACCTCCCCTTTGACTATGAGTAATTGATTTTCATCTGAATACTCCTGTGGGGCAAATTGGGATATCAATTTTGCAATAGAAGTTCCAGATAAACTTAACAAATATAAGAATATATATGATATAGGCAGAAGGTATTTAAAATCCACAGATACCTCCTTTAATGGTCAAGCCTCCTTTACTGAACTCGAAATGGTAGTTTTGTTGTAGGTCTATGTTAAATGAAATTTCTTTAGGTCAGGTGGAGCTGCCATAAATCTTCATGCTACATGCTAATGATAAAAAAAATCAACAACTCCACATTTGTAGTTCAAGGGTGATCATAATTTTAAATCAGAATCATAATTTCTGGTACAGATTTTCAGCAATGTAAACATGCCCTGGAGTCAATAAATCCATGTTAATTTGCATGAGATAGAAATTTCTTCTTCTCTTCCTTTCCCTCACACACTTGAATCAAGGTATTTCAATAAGTTTGGGATAGAATCTCACCTAAGGATAAAAAGCTTCAAGATCAAAACCACCTGAGTTAATAATGGATGTCAAATACTGTCATCCAAGATATATCCAGCATTCTAACCTGCCCTACTGCAAAGCTGGTCTGAGGTGGGAAGTATAGATACATCCCAAATTACAGATGGAAGCCAGCACCATTGCCAAATGACACTTCTTCCTTTGTCTTACAGGAAGAAAGTTATGGAATCATTGCACTTCTTTAGATAGCTATTTCATGTTGTTTGTGAATGCACCAGTAATAACCCCACCTCATAATGAAATAACTTCTCCAACTTATCAACATTTCTGGGGAGAAAAAACCCTATGTTTTTCAAAAACCTGGAGGAAAAGATTCATTTCTAGTATAAAACTCTAAATTCCAGTCTCTGTAACCTATTGTCAGAGAGCCAATAGACTGCCTCTGCCCTGGGAACATTCCATGGCAGTACCTAGGAAGTCCTCTCCTGAGGGCTCATCTCTTTTAAAGTTTTTTGGTGAACAGGGACATCTGATGCCTCCAAAATGTAGGTTCTGATATCCCCCTTAAGGTTTTCCCTTTGATCCAGTTCTTTGTGTAGACCTTTAGGGTTTTAGTTTTGGGGACACTAGCTCATGTGAAACTCAGACTCTTAAAATGTCTAACCCTCTGAGTATGCGTCTCTATCCTAAAGCAACTCCCACCATTGTTGAAACTCCAGAAACTGTACCAAGAAAAGCCATCTTTTTTTGTAAACTTAAAAAGTAGAGCTGTCCCATGGGACTTCATATTCTTCCCACATTTTTGTGAGGGTACAGTTCATATCAGCTAATTAAACCTCTGTTCTGCCTGCTTTATTCTGAGGCTATCAGCTTCTGTGGAATAAAAAATATGCCTAAAATCGGGTCTGTCCCAGGCATGTAGCACTTTGTGCACACCTTTCCTGGCAAGCAGCATTGACCTTCCCCACATTATGGCTATTTGTTGGTTTTTTTGTGGTAGCAGAAGTATTCTAGATGCTAATGAAGTACTTATATTTAGTAAGTGCACTGTTGTGTACTGGCTGTGAAGCTGTCAGCAGCGCCGTTAAAGAGCACAAGCCTAACACAAAGGTGCACTGCACTGAGAATGGAGGGTTTTATGCTATATAGAAGGGAAGTACATTTAATGAGTTTATTTTGGTTAGCCTTTGGTTTAGTTTCGGGTCTGCCAATACTGACATCATTTTTCCAAGCAGGGAGCACCATCTAAGACTTCTCTGCATCACTATCCTCGGGGTGGGCCTGTGTGTGGGCTGATGCAGTGCTCAGCACTCCAGATCATTTCACTTTGGCAACCATTCTGCTTCTGCTGTCTCTATCTCCATATTCTATTTTAGGGGCTTACGGAGCACCAATCCACTCAACTAAAATATAACTGAAACAAGATATTCAGCATTAAATAAGCAAAAAGCAGAAGACTCAAAATAGGCTGTTTTGTTATTAATGTTATGGGGTTAAATCACTTAAACATAGATATCTTCCTACTCCTCCTCCCACATCTTTCTTTAGTTTGTCTCCTCTTGTTCTCTTAGGACGCACTGAAGGCCCACAGGCTTGTGCAAAAAAAAAATGAACTCTGTTCTGTGATGGGTCCATGGGTGCCAAATAGTCATCTAGCTTAATTCTTGAAAAAAAAAATGTTATGGCTAGAATTTTGTCTGTCCTGAAATCCTCGCAGTAAACCCTCAGTCACCAGTGGGGCCAGGGAGCATCCTTTAAAGAGTGAATTCGCATGGCAGAGTTGTGTTGGCATGAAAGCACAGCTACACCTGAGCCTGCATTTCAGAGTGGTCAGCGGGTATGGGGAAGCAGGTGGATTTTCAAGCAGGTATACCTATGGTAGGTGTTTGGAAGGATACAGAGGAATAGCTGTCCATATGCTGGGGACTTCAGCTTGCCACAGAGGATCCAAGCTATTTGGTAAGACACCAGGCTTCCCTCACGCCCGGCCCCTCGCACACCTCTCCCCGGAACCGCTCAGCACTGCGGCTCCTACCGGCGCTCCCGGAGGAGCTGTGGCGGCACCCGCAATTAGCCGAGCGCCGCTGCAGGGCTCTCAGCTGCGCCTCTCGCAATGCCCTTTGCCAGCTTGGCACAGGCAGCTCTGCAGCTCCTCTGGAGGCACTCTGGGATGCGTCTGAACCGAGCCTTTGGCTCGGCTCGGCGCTGGTGATTCTTTCTCCCGCTCTCCACGCAGGAACTGCCGATGGCGATTTACATTACACCCGCCAGCCAGTGCCCGGACGGCACAGCACAAACCGCTTCGCTTTGCCGGAGCCTCCTGTGGCCTCCCGAGGGACCCTGTTTCCCCCCACTTTCCTGCAGGCAACGGGGCCGCAGCGGGAGGGCTCTGTGCCGGACTCGGCGGCTGTTCGCTGCCCGGGAGATGGCGGCTGCCCACCATGCGCTGCCAGGTCCCGCAGCGCCAACGAGTGCAGCGCCGGGGCGGCCGCTCCGAGCCCGGCTCCCTCCGTCCCTCGGCGGGCAAGTGCCGCCCGCGAGCCGCTGGCCGGCGCCGGGACCTATATGCTCTCGCGGAAGGTTACCGCTGCCTGGCATGGCGGCGCCCGACGGAAGCGGTGCAGAGGCAGCACTTTGTCAAGGAGCGCCTGATTGGCTAACGGGACTCTGCAATGGTTATCTGGTAAGAGTCAAGGCCTCTGATTGGTCGCGCGGTACCTGCAATGCGTCAAGTGAGGATGCTGGGGTGCGCGTGCCAGAGCGCTGCCGGGGGGCGGCCGCGGCCCCGCCCGCAGTGGCCGCCTGCAGCAGGCGCTGTCCGCAGCACTGGCCGGCTCCGGACGCGCTCGGCCTTTCCCGGCAGCATCAGCAGTCCCAGCGGCAGATTTCCCGCCTCTTCGCACCGCTGCAACTTGCAGCCATAGCAATTGCTTGGCTCATGAGCCAGAGCTGGCAGGAAGAAATTAGTCCTCAGTCACTGTCCTCTTTAGAGCAGGGTTTCTACGTGAAAAAGCAGCAGAAAGACAAAGCCTCTTTTGTCAATCCTTTTCCACAACACAGAGTGCCAGAGGTGCAAAATGTGGCAGAACAAACCTGCTTATGCTGCCCTTCCAGTGCCCGTGTGAGAAGCGTCTCTTGGGCTGCTGCTCCAAGTGACAGCTTGAGTGGCAGCTGGGGGAGGACATGCACGGCAAAGTGATGACTGATCGCTGAAATATCTTGCTGCAACGCTGAAAAATCTTTCAACACAAAAGAGATGCTTCTGCAAAATTAGCCCCGAACTGTGAAGCGGTGCTGAGGCACGCAAGGTTGGTCTGCATCCATGTGGGGCTGGTAGCCCCCCGAGGCCTGGCCAAAACCCATTACAGCCCTGTTGCATAAGGAGCTGCAGAGATACCAAAGCCACTTGTGTAGGGTTTTTTGTATGTCTCTTAATTGAAATAACCATAGATAAACCAGAAGCAAAGAAAGTCGTCTCTGCACCAGTAAGAAGCTTACAGGACTGCTTTAAAAACGATGGGGGTTTCAAAACGGCAAGAACTTCCTGGCACATCTGTGAAGCTTGATACAATAAGTGTCTAAAGGTAGAAGTAGGTTACAGACACTCATTATCTAAATTCTTCAGTATTTCTGTTACTGGAGTGTTTTCATTGCTCTTTTTCAAAATCCCATTCTTGACGAGTGAGTCAGCAAGAAGCCTGTGAATGTGTCAGGGAGCAGTGTTTTAAATAAGCTTTTGCTGCTAAGCAATTATTAAAGAGCATGTTTACATATGAAAAAATTACAAATTTACATATGAACATAACAGCCCAATTTTTTCACTCTAGTGAAAGTTTTCTTCCTAACTACAGTTTTCAGGATCACATTCTTGATGTGCAAGTGTAGGGATTTTGAGTTAACTTCCTTGGTAATTTGTTTTCTTTGTTCCATTTGGTTACCTGGAAGTAGATCAGTTTTTAATTTAAAATTACCGTGATTTCCTTTTCAGAGCCCTACTGAGTACAAACTGCTTTCCTGCTGGCATGAACATTTCTTACTGTCTTTTTTCCAGAGAACTCTTTCAAAATATTAAGAACAATCTAACCACTTTTCCTTGTAATCCTAGCCAAGTGGAACAAGTGCAATGAAACCTTTATGGGCAAATTATATGCCTGGGTAATTATAATGTTTACGAGTCCAAGTTTGCTAAAAGTGAAACATAAAAGTGAGACTGCAAACTCATTCTGTTTCTTACCTGGTCACTTAAAGTATGATAATGTCTTTGAAAAATTCTTGTTTGAACATCTTAGGTTTAAACCAGCTTGACATCTTAACAAATGGAAAGGAAATTGGTATAAAGCATTGCTAAAGGCATCACCTTGTTCTGGAGTATCTTTCAGAACAATCTAATGTGACTCATAAGATAAATTTGTTGTGTTAATTTACTATAATAATACTATAATGACTGTACAAATAATAGAAGTACATTAATGTCAGAGAACCTGAAAAAAGCTTTTAGAAGTGACATCATCCCATCATTCAATGGGAGATAAATATACCAATTTCAGGGTTAACAAGTCATTGTTGCCCCAAACAGTCTCCTGTAAAGCAGACTGTTAAAGATAACCTCAAGGGCTTTGGTGTGTTCAGGACAGCAATATATTCTTAGAGTTAGCTTACAATGACCAAAAGTTCTAGAATGAATCAATGGGAATAAAAACCAATTAAACCAATGTGTTTATTAGAAAGAATTACATTGATCAAGTCATGGTAATTCCCAATCAATCAGCTCTGAATGATGATGTTACTTTTTTTTTTACGGGTGCTTTATGTGGGCCGTGTCCAAAGCCATCAGAGCGCATGGCAAAGGCAATATGGAGTCATAACCAGAGTTTGTTACAGTTCTAAGTATGCCACATTCTAAACATTCTGAGTGAAAACATGCCCCATCAATTTAAAGCAACCATTGTAAAAACAATGTATTTACAGCAGTGTCATTACACCAACATCTGTTAAATGTATGCAGGTCTGCCATCTTATGGAGCCTGAATGGTACTGCCAAATAACAGAATGTGGAGCTCCGTGTTCATATCAGGGGAATAGTTTGAATTTTTCCTTTACAGGTAATGCGTGCTTTCTTCTAAAACTTGCACGATTTGGATGCACTCTTTCCATTTGATTTGTATATTTGTGGGGTTTATGTGTGCATGCAAGTGTACATGAGTAAACATAATCAAATAAATGTATTACACTGCATGTTCAAGCATATAAAAGCTGGGAAGAGTTGAAGTTAAAGTTGGTTGTTTACATTAAATGACAGCCTGGAACAACGTAATCATATGCAATTTTTGGGGGGAGCTCCTTCTGATCTGTCTGATTCAGCATTCAGGTTAGATGGTGCTATTTAGTGAGTGGCTGTTCAGGATTTTGTTTTAGCCTCTTTGTTTGGAGTGTGACTGTGCTGTATTTGCTGCAAGCTAGTCAAGTCCTGTTCAAAAGATAAAATTATTAATTCCTCTATGGGCTTTTCTGCAGCTGTTATTATTAGAGTGTAATATGAACAATTTTGAATTAAGTTTGTACAGGCCAAAGCAGACAATCATCATGGCAATTTTCAGCCCAAGTGATTAAATTTTGGCACAGCTATTAAAGTCGCTAAAATAATGCTTGTTTGTTTGTTTTTATTTTCTATTTTTATAAAAGCTGATGTCAGATAAACTTGATAAGTGACTTTTGGGTCAGCCAAGAACAAATGCACAAGAACATAAGAATGTTATAATTAGTACATCAAGTATTATTATACATTATTTTCTCTTTAACTGGTGCAAAATTTATTTTTAGGTGAAAGGGATTCTTCAGGAAAACCTTATTACTTTGCTTTTGAAAAGTTTGAGGTGAATTAGGAAAGTGGTTGAGGTAAGTGGTTGCAATACAGTCAGATACTGTAGTGGAACACTTAAGATAAGCAAATTGTCTGGCATTCTGTGAAGTTTTGCAGAGTTTTACCAGCTGCTGGAAAATCTAGTAGTGCCTGGAATCTAAACACAGAGGGTGCCTGATTTTTCCCAGTTGTAACTGTACTAGAAAATACTCTACATTATACTTCTTCCATTTAGTATCATTTGCAAATATTCATATCTACCCTGATACTGTTGCTGGAAAAAGACATTAAGCACAAACTGCCATTTTAGATTACCATCAGCTGAATTTGATGATGTGAAGTATTGTTTACCACCACAAAGAAGTCTTAGTACATTTGGTTTTCACTACTTGAATCAGTTCATTATTGTCATATATCAATTTTTATTTGTGTTTCATCTAAAGGTTTTCCAGTTTCCGACAGATGTTAGGTAACCTTGGCATTTTGTTTGAGGAAGTTATCTTGTGTCTCAAAGGTCATGCCACATGTTACTGTGTCTTAAACAGTATAAAATAAGAATTTTTTTTTTTCAGTCAACAAGACATTAACCTGTAAATCTGTAAACCACATATGTTATATGATAGCAGCAATTTTTTCCGTGTCCAAAATTTACATTATCTTCGAAGTGGATAGTTTTGAAGGTGTGCACATTCAAACCCATTGTCATATACACCTCTCACTGGGGACCTGCTGCCAGGTGCAGATACCAGAGGAGTATTTCATACTATGTAATTCTGAGCTCGAGGTGTGGTCAGCAGGTGCATCCTCAGCATGACAGCCAGTGAGCATAGTGTTTGCTGAGTTCATTGATGGCATGTGTATTCCAATGCAAACAATCTCCTGCTGCTATAGGTATCCACGTCTTTTTATGAAAGACTTTACGAATGACAGCAAATTGGCATAAGGGTATGATTTTTATGTGAGTGGCACTCATCTGACAAATTCCTAACAGCTGCAATATTTACTCCTTTGCAGCTGCATTATACAACCCTCAATATTATATTAAATAGTTTTAAGCCATCCTCCACTGAATTTGCCTCTTACCAAGTTAGGAATATAGTTTCTAAGATTTGTCTTTGACTATTTTCAATGGCTATCCAAATTTGATTGACCCGTATATGCTAGTTAGTTGAAATAGAATACAAGATAGAGCACAGCTGGCTTCTTGTGGTATGGTTTCAGAGGTTAGTGATGGGCACCACAGTGATAGATGTGTGTCACTAAAGGTGCCAAGTACCTTGCCAGTCTTGTATGGAAGTTTGTAAAGCTGTCAGTAGCCAGCTTGCAGTTCTTCTGGTTACCACAGCTTTCAATTCTTACAATATTGAGAATTTATTTGCTAGAATTTCTGTATTAAATGAATTCAAGGTTCACAGTCCTACACCAATTCCACCCAGCAAAGTTTGCATGTTACCTCTTGTATTTCTGTATCCTGTTGGGGTGTGTTTTTTGTAGCCAACATAAAGATGCTATATTCAGCACAAGTCTTGTTCCATGCGCCAGTTGGCTAAGTTCACATTTATGTTCATCTCATTAATTTTGGAGCCATAATCATGGGCTCTCATCCATCATGCAGTTGCCTTAAATAAAGGAGTACCTTTGTTAAGAGGTTGTTTTGATTGTTGTATAAGCAATTCTAGTTGCATGTAAGACACAGAATCCGGAACAAGTAGTATCTTAATTTTGTCCATTTGCATTGACTTCCTATTGATTATTAGTGGTGTTTATAGAAAAATTGCTGAATATTATCATGTTGTTCTCATTGTTTACACTTTCAGCGTAATTCTTAGGAGCCCTTAAAATATGATTGGTTGTCCTATGTGTCTGTAGTACCCACTTCATTTTATTGATAAAATAATTTGCAATTTCCCATCCAGTATTACATATAGCTAAAGTCAGCTTAATTTTAGACTTTAGGATTACTATAACATTGTCACCTAGTATCAGTTCTTGACCCAGAGCTTATCTGTGAGATAAGCCTTCAGGAAGAACCGATATAATCTACATCCTGAGTTCCTCAGCAAGTTTCTCTGAGTTTCTCAGAGTAGTTTACCTTCCTTGACGTTGGCAGCCTGTTGTTCTTTTAACGGGTACTGTCTCATTTTAAAAATAAACAAACAAACAGGCAACCCAAAACCAACACCACCAAACCCAAGAAGGTATGCATTTACTGTATGTATTGCCAGCACTTTTGCCATAGGTAATCCTCTCCTTGCGTCCTGTTGAAATAAATCATAACTCCATATGTGTCTTAGCCCTTCTGATAGCCACTTACTAGCCTTTTTCAGAAGGTACCTGAATGTTTTATATCTCTATCAATACAGATTCTGGGACAGTTTTGTGTCCTCCCATCCATCAAACTGCAACTTCTTGACTTGATCCCTGCCACGTAAAGTCAAAACACTACTAATTTAATTCCAGAAAATGCCTGATGGAGCACTAATATTTAATTCCAGTGAATGCTGGATGAGAGCATTCATACTTTAGTGAACCATTTCCTCATGTACTCCAGTTAGAGTGTGATCTGTATACTGTAAAATTGTTACTTTGGTGGGAGGATCATTGATTCCAGCTGTTTAGCTAACATGGCACAGACAAAGATGGGGCCATGGTTAAAATCTTGGGGTATGTGATAAAGGTACAAACTTGCACCCTGAGTAGATGGAACTGTGGTTTCTCTTGCTCTTGTATCAGGATCATAAAGACCATTTCTTGGGTAGCTGACACACCCACCCACAGAAGAGCATTTACTGTGCTGGGAAGCAGGGTCTGTTAAAGAGCCAGTTGTTTTATGGAAAGCCCTACAGTCAATAGTTGTATACCATATCCTGTGTGGTTTCTTAAAACTGGGCTGTTATACAGTGAGCTTTTTCTATAGTACCCAGTTGTTTGACTTAATTCTGTCACAGGTTTTATGGCAGGGAGTTATGGCTCTGAGCCTTCTTTCATTGTGGTGCTTGTTTGATCAGTCTCAGCATGTGATTGGCTTCCTGGATGTAAACTTTAACTTGTTTGTTGTCCATCCTAGCATACATTCCATGACAACAAAACAGACTTACATAGAGCAGGGGCTCTCAGGATTAGTCCATGGGATAGGGGCAGGCATTTGGTGCAACTGGAAGCATCAAACTTCTGTCGCCAGGCTGATGTGCTGGATGTGCAGGAAGATAGATACATGCTTTCACACCAGCCCTCTTTTGCCACTTCTGTACCTGTGTCCATGCATCATATACTGAGGTCCCAAGCTTTAACTTGCTTCCCTCATCTCCAGAAGAAGAAGCTGGTTTCATTTCCTCATATGGCTACACTCCACCCATGTCACATTTCTGAACTTGTCTTGGTCCCAGAATCTTGGAAAAGCTGGCTCTTAGCTAGGTTTCTACAGTGATGGTGCAGAGGCAAGAGCTGCTGACTGGACAGCAGCAAAACACTGCCCATCAGCTGGCTGGTCTTAGCTGCTGGTCATAAACAACTCCAGGGGTGGAGGAGCTTCAGGTTGCAGAGAAACTGCTCTGTGCCGAAGCATCCTGGAGATACAGGAAGACTTCACAGTACGAATGGTTAGTGACGGCTTGGAACGACTTCTGCAGAGGCAATTGCTCCACAGTTCATGTATATTCTATTTGTGGCCTTCTTTGCAATTAAAAGAGTGTTAAAAAGGCAAAATAATGTTGTTAATTAATGGGATTATTGATCTTGTCTGAATCAGAGACCACTTTAGAGCTTAAACCCTCACTGTGTGTCTCTGCTTAAAGTGGTCAGAAGCTGGCCCCAAATGCAATCAAATGCAGAAGGTGGATGAAGTTTTTGTGCAGAGCTGCTTTTTAAAAAAATCTAACTGCAGAGATTAAAACATAGTTGAGTTACTATGTTGAGAAAAAAAATCTACAAATTGGTGTCATTATTTACGTGCCTTGTTCCTAAAATGGTTGTTACTGAAAAAGCAAAATGGCAAAAAAAAATCAACTGAAATTGGCATCCACTCTGCTTTCTTCAGCTGCAAAACAGCAGGGAGATCACAGGAAGCTCAGAGGTTGCTATGTAGAAAATACTGTTCCACGTCAGACTGGAGATCAGACTGGGTCAGTATCTTTCTACATCTATGGTAAGATGAGGTCCTTGAATGGAGTACTTGCTACTGGTAAGAGGAATCAGTTCTTCCCCATGAAGGATTGTATTCTAAACTTTAACAGTGAAAGATTTTCTTAACTTTGAAGCATGACTAGTTAAAAGGCTTTCAGAATTATTGTGAACAACCGCAGCTCCAGGTAGTTTGGTATTCACGTACATTTTTAGAATTTACCCAGTTCTTGACCTTGGTGGATTTCTGTAGCAATATGTTTCACCATGTAATTACTTATTGATTTGGCAAACAGTAATCAAGCACTTTCTTTCTTCTACAAAAATGATGCAAGATTTTATGTACCATTACAAAGGAGGAAATATTTCAGCTCTCTTGTTTTGTCTGAAAAACCAACATACAGCAAACTGCCTTCAGCTGGCTGTATCTTTTAGATCAGATTATCTTAAGATGTCATATTGGGATTTTGGTGTTAATTTGCAATGTCAACATGTCTTAAAGGGGATGCTTAGTGTTTTTCTGAAACATAATGTTTTCTGGGTTTTCTAATAATTCAAACCAGCTTTATCTAGTTATTTTCAGCTTTCATAATTATGTGTATTTTTTTACCTTCATGTATAAATCAATGAGTATCATCTAGTCTAACATTTAGTTTACTTCTGTTTAACAATAGAAGCCTGTACAGATGGCTGCAAAACAGAACCCACAGACACAGTTGGATTTGTACATTTGTGCTGATTTCTTGCTTAAGGGAACTCAGTTCAACATGCTGTACTGCCAGATCTGTCCCTGCAGTCATTCTCTTGGCTTCAGTGGATGGCCACATGGGATTGCTGGTGCTGTCTGGCTAAGCTAAGAGATTCTGTACAATTCCAAAGGGACTGCTTGACAATATGAAAAAATGAAGTCTGAAGAGCATGCTAACTGTGTTGGGCTTTGGACAGTTCAACCATTTGGTTCAAAGTGGGGGCCATAAGAGCCACTTTCCATTCAGAGACTACAAGAAACAATTACAACTTTGATTTACATAGTGGGTAGTAGAAAATATTGTGCTCAGACTGCGTCCTGTGTAGGTGCAGACAATAGGAGGGTCAAAGAGTTCAGCTGATTTTCTGAAGATTTAGAAATAATTTCAGAACTGAGGAAGTCATTGGGAAGCTGCTCTAATTCTGTCTGTGTGGCATTAGAAATGCTGGAAGGAAGAGTTTTGGAATATAGCTGCCTACAAAGAAGTCTGGGAACTACAGGCAAATAAATTGTTCCTATTCATGTAAATTTCTTTGTGCTCCATAAGTCAAGTAGTAATGCCCATTATTCCTTAAATAACAAGGATCATATAAAATTTCATCAATTTCTTTTCCTAATGGAAAAACCCTTAAAGATGTAGAAATCTAAGCGACTCTTGGGGCTAAAAGGAATTGACACTTCTAGAGAATATAATATTCTACAAGATTGCAACATAGGAACAGGCCAGCAGCTTGTTTGACTTTGTTTGGTATTGCTTATACAGGACAAGCAAGACACACAGAACTGCAAGTCCTGAAGCTAACTTGTTTCTATGAAGTTTGCACCTTATCTGAATTTATGCAAAGTATGAAAATAATTAGTTGTGAATTTTTGATCCCCCATTAAAGGCAAACTGTGGTAGTGATTATGTTGAAGTAAAATTACTTGTGCTCACTTATAAGTTGGCTTGCTTTTCTCTGGCAAACGATGTTCTGTCAAAATAATCCAAAATGGTAAGCACATTTATGGTGCAATACAAATAAAACAGAATAATCAGCTACAAAAACGCCATCCAGAATTAAAGTGTACTTCCACACTGAGAGGTGATCATAGTCTGTCGGAAACAACTGTGCTTGTAAACAGTGCTTAGCCCCTTAACAAACAGCCAAGAATCACCTTATAACTTCAGCTGAATCCTCAGGGTCATGCAGCACAATTGGGCTGGAGCTGACCCAGATATGGAATGCTTCTCAACACCCTTCTCCTCCTAATTGTCATGTTTCCCGTTTTTCTTTTGCAAGCAGTACTTTATAGTGTAAATACCTCACTGGTGGTGTCACCTACAACATTTTGGCCTTTTCATTTGCTCCCACACTTTCTCCCAAAACTGGCCAGGATTCTTGTTGTTGATATTTCAATGCTATCTCCCCAGTTGCCTGTAGGAGAGTTTGTTGGGTCAGATATCCAAAGCAGATCAGTGCATGTGGATCGTATTCACCTGACCTAAAAGGCCTCCCATAATCCTGCCTGCTGGGGATCATTTCCACATGAAGGCGCCTGCAGCTGGCCTGAAGCCCAGCTAGGTTTGAGCTGTTCCTGAGGGGAAGCAATGTGGTGTGACTGCAGCATGCTGTCTGTCACTCCTGGTTCTGGGAACACAGTGAGGAAAAACTTCAGCTGTTTTTTCACAGAGGCCACTTAGATTTGCTAGAATTTATGATCTCTGGCTCTGTAGGAAGGTGCATATATTGTTTCCAAGCCAGGCACAGTCTTGCAAGAGATGTTTGTACAGCTAACACCTGTGATGGAGGCAGGGTGGTTGGTTTTACATTTGTGGCACAGATAATCTGCAATGAAAATAATCTAATCATAGATAATTAGGAATTGGCTCAGTGGGTGTTTCAATCCTGCTCTCAGTTTTGATCTTGCACAGGCTGTTACTTTGCTGCTGTCCAGGCACCACTATCAGCATGAGGTATTCCTGCTTCCCTGCTCCTGTTCCTCCTTCTGCCTGTGGCATGCCAGCCATTCAGTTGTGCTAGCAACTGAATGTGCTAGTGATTATCACAATCAATAATTCTTTTTTAACTCCAGTCAGTTCCTTGACTTACTGCTGACAACTTTTTAATGAACCTTAGTTAAGAAGCCCTGCAAGCAATTTTCTTGGCACAGCTGAGGGCACAGGGGTGTTAAGAAGGTTTTAAGCTCTTACTGCCATTTTTTATCATGAAAGAGTAGCCACAGTTCAGCTGTATTTCTGTAATTTCACTGATTTTATTAACTATACCATTGTAAATTAGGAGTAATTGCAAATAAAACAATGCTTTCACAATCACCAAACATGTTTTGAGAAGGTGAAATAATAAAAAAAAAAGAAAAGTGATGGTAGGTAGTTGGAGATTTGAGAGAAGGCTTTTTCTCCCCTGCAAATAAAATAATTTAGGAATGGCATCAGTAAACAGAATTATTTGATTTCAGCAGATGAAAAAACTATTATCTTCATTTTAGTACTGAACCACCACTTAGAAAACTGCAGGGTTACAGAATTACAAATCACACACAGTACTCTCTAAAAAACTCGATTGCTTCACTGAGCCATGTACCACTGTGCACTTCATGGCTTGTTGGGAATGAGAAGCAATAGAGCCTCAGGTTTGCCAGTCATCTTTGTCATCAACTTCAGTGAAGGAAAGGCTACAAATGAAGTTGCTGCAGAGGACCTCTACCCCACAGCTGGGTGTGGCAGGGCCAGACATTGCAGAGAAATAAATGACTCTGTCCTTGGAGCTGCCTCTGTCGTGCCACCCCGCTTGTGGGGTGGGGAGAAATGTACAGAGTGGAGGGAGACTGATGATCATCAGGCTTCAGAAATCCCTTCTAGGAGTGCCATCTGATGGGTCTAACTGTGTTTTTTGTTGAGAGGTTGAGAATCCTTGTGTGCAGAAAACAATTGAAAAGGAAAAGAAATCCAAACAAAGGTAATAAATGCAGAGCAGGCACTTTAGCAAGGAGCAAACAGATTCTCTTTTGACAAGCAGCAGAACTGATGACTGTCAAGCTCTTTCCTTGACAGGAAAAAAAGATGTCAGAATCTGCTGCTGGAGAAATCTCCCACCCAATCTGACTATCAAAACATAGCTGGCAACCCCAGGGAAGATGATCCCTGAAAAACAGGGGAAAACCACTCATGAAAATACTCTATTTCTTTTGACTTGAGAAGAACAAAGTCTATCACCAGAAAACTCTGGCTACAGCCATTAATTGATATTTTCTAACTCTGGCCTTTCTTACTACTTTCCTCCTTCCCTCCCTCCTTTTCCTTCCTTAGTCTCTCCAAGCACCTCTCCCCATCTTATCTATGTTTCTGACAACTCACCAACTCACTGTGCTGATTATCTGAATGTCCTTCTCTCTGAGCTTGTCTGTGACTGCTAGTCCTAGTAATTTACCTTTCTGAAATAGTTATTTACTGAATAGCAATAAAAAGTAATTACTTCTAGCAGCCAAATTAAAACCCCGGTCTTAGCATTTTAAAATAGGATACTTTACAATCAAGGTCTTAAAGTCTTCAGGGGTCATATTTCTGTAGTGGTACTGTAGTACAGGGCCTCCATTAATGATTGTGGCTGTTCAAGAACTTCTATAATGTCAACATTGGGATCCCTTTCCTTTCTAGTATAGTGTTCGTGTTTTTTTGCTAACAAATATGGGATACCAACTCACAAACTAAAGGTGCAATGTTCTATAAATGAACTTGGATGAACCAAGCAGAGCCTGGTTTATGTAGCTCTTCCTAAATGCAGGCTGCTCTGACAGTGTTTAGAGATTCCACAGTTCATATGAGGCTACTGTGTGCTCCTGCCAAAGGCCGTAACATAGTTTGGGGTGGAGTGCAGCTTCCCCTTTCAGTGTGAAGGTGCCAGAAGTTCTTGATTTAAGCATATGGTGTACTTGCTTCATTAAAACAGCAATGTGCTTAGCTCAGAAGTACTTTATTCTAAAACTCACTGATACCCTTTTGATAGCAGAGTTGGTGGAATGCCATTTAAGTGTTATTGAGGACTTTGAGCAGCCCTAAATATCAGGAATCAATGGTTGTGATTCCTAGAAAGTACAGCTGCAGCATTACATTGCTTTCAGCACAAGATTGTCTACCATGATTAGTTATACTTTAATTAAATTGTTCTGGAGATACTGATGAACACTACCAATAATTTCTTCATCATTAATTAATTGTGTACATTGTTATCTGCTTTTCTATTTACTTCTATATGGATTTTTATTTTTTATTGTTTTATATATATGTGATTTCTAGTTCAGAATGGTAACCTGATTGCTAGGCTAAATTATAGAAAGAAGAGCTCATATCCAATGTGGATAATAATGAAAAGAGTAGACAAGAATTGTTTGTCAGAGCAAAGTGTATGGAATAAGAAAATGTCACTGAAGCATCTTAGAAGTTGTCCATATTTACATGACACTTCATGTAAATAAAGTGAAGTAATGAAAATAGGTGAGAACTCCTGTGTCCAAAAAAAACTTATACAGCCAGATGGGTAGAAAGTATTTCAGATAATGGCTGCAGTTGAGAAAATGAACTCAGGGTTAATGAAAGCCTAACAGCTTTGAACAAAATTTATGATCTGAGAGAAAATAATGAAGAATCTGTGGGGAATTTTAAAAAAAAGTGACATTTAATAAAGGAAGAAAGAGTATTTGGGCTAGACAGTGAGATAAATGATTGGTGTACAATACTGAGTGTCTGGGAAAAGAAAAGGAACAATGTATGCCTGGGCATTTGTGAGCAGATGGTCATGTGTGGTCATGATCATCCTGAGTGGTTTTTTTTTCCCACCAAAAAAGGGAATAAATGTATGGGAGACAGATATATGCTACGAGGTTTTTGACAAAGGGTTGTCATCTGGTTTTGTGCATGTCTGGGTGTGGAAAAGTGGTTGTGAAGAGAGAGAATTCATACAGGATCATAGCCTGAGTCAGCCTGGGAGAGCCTTCAGAATATCTGCTAGTCCAACCTCCTGTTCACATTGGAATGAAGATGGTTGCAAACGTATTGGTAAAGTTGTGCATATTCATGCTTGTGGTACAGACTAACAGATTTTTGAAGTGCTCAATTTTCTTGGGAATCTGTAAATTTCAAACTGCTCCATTCCTGTATGTATGTATAAAATAAGCTACAGAATATAAAATTGCGTATATATTTTCACTCTTACCCTGATGCAGGTGTATGGGCATTCAAATTATTTTGGCTTAGGCTATTTTTATTTTTGCACTAAGAACTAGGTTTGAACTGCCATCATCCTTACTTTTCCTCCTAATACATTTAATGAATGCACAACTGGTTCCAGCCTTCTGAGCCAAAATAACTGCTTTTATGCAATTTAATGGGTGTAGCAAAACACTAAGGGACAGGTAAGGTGAAAAAGAAGTGCACGAAAAAAGCACAGACATACCTTTGAGGACATACCTATGGTTCTTTGAGGAAGGAAGAACCATAAAGATAAAATTAATGTTCTTTCTTCTCTACATGAAAATTACATTTCCAATTGCAGTTATAGAGCTTACCAAGCATACTATCTATGCATTCTCCTCTTTTCAAGGTTGTGCAGCATACTGATGCTTTTAGGGTAGAAAGGAACAGCACATCAGCTGAATAATTGCAGTCTGGATGATAGGACTTTCACTGCTAGTTAGATAGAGGATTAAATTTTAATAAATATATAATTGATTAGTCCCAGTTAATACAGTATTATGACTTAGTGATGCCATCCATAATTTAGGTATATTAGGTTGGGTTTTTTATAGGCTTAATAATCTTCAGTGTGCTGAAAGAACAGTGTAATAGTTGAGGACAGCAGGATTTCAGGTTATTATACTGTATATTTTTTTAACTGTGTATTTATCAACTAGCTTTAATGCCCATCATATCAGTTGTCTAGTGACAGCAATCAGCATTCTTGCAGAGAGGTGACATTGCATATAATTCAAGCATTATACAAATTGTCTGATAATAAACTTTTCAATACCAATAATGGATATCTGTGTGATATTATTTACAAATTGAAATTTTCTAGAAAACTGAGGAAAGTTTACAGTCTTGTTTGCAGCTGAATTAATGTAATTTTGCAGCACAAATGGAGATTGGAAAAAGGAAAATCAATAGGAATTTCAGCTCAATTGTTGGCAAATATGGGGATGAGGAAGATTTCTGACAAGGTTGAAGAGAGATTAAAAAATGCAGCTGTACAGTGAAAAACATGGGCTGCTAATGCCACTACAGCTCAGGTACTTGTGCAAGTGACAACAAAAGCTTTTTTTTTTTTACTGGTAAAAATAAAAAGCTTTTTTATTTTTTACAAACTGATGCTATTTTAGACTAATTTATGTAGGTAGGAAAGATGGGGAGGAAACTGGTTGTGTTTAAAGTAAAAACAGAACAGTCCTCTCTCCACTCCCACCTGGCTGAAAAATCCAAGTGTTATGGAAGAGTAAACAAAACCGTCCTGACAAAGTTTTACAGGGCTTTTTTAGTACTATAAGAACAAATATTGGTAAATTAGACATAGTAATTGAGGTAATAAATCAGAGGCTTAAACATGACAGAGATCTGGAATTTATCTAACACAGATACAAAAAATGTCTGGAATTTACATTCCACCTATGAAAGAGGGATGACTAACTACCTTCACAGTGAAAAAACAAAGAAAAGCTCTGTATAGAATGGAGAAGGGAAATGAATGAATCAGGAAAGCTGATTTGGAGTCTTGGAAGTGCAGACTCAGGAAGATTTGCCAAACCTAACTCAGAACTAGATGTTGCAGAAGACTAAAACAAAAAGACTATTTAGCAATATAGGCAGAACATCACAACTTTAGCACATAAAGAAGGGAGAGCCCTAAAGGTTTTGTATAATCTAGTTGCATGCCTCAGCCTAATGAGTAATTTTTGCAGCTTTCAGAACAGACAAAGATGCATAAAGGAAAGGCAATGCCAGAAGAGAATATGCACAAAGTGAAAAGAACTGTGGGATGGAAGCTAAACTAGGAGAGCTCAACTTGTTCAAAGGGGCGGGGAGCATTACTGACTAGTGAAAAAAATGGGGAATTAAGTTTTATGGCTTGTGGTAGAGATTTTAATCCACCTGTGGTATTGAGGTGGTGCTATAAAACAAGCTTCACTTTTATTTTATAAACATTTGCTATATTTGCAGTTATTCTGTTAGTCTACAACAACACACAAAGCTTTAAAATAACACTTGAAATTAATGAATAGTATTGAAATAAATGGAAGATGGGATAAAATGCAGTTCAAGTTTACCAAAGATAGACCATGAGTGTATTTTAACAGCAGCAGAATTTTTATGATGGAAACCTGTTAGATACAATTAATTTTTATCTCAGCAAATCATTTGACAATGTTGCACCTGTGAGATTATTAGGTGAAATGGGAAATAGCACAAGAAATGTAAGTATTAAGAAATAGAAGTGTCTAAAAGAGGGAAGAGAATAGGTTTATGCTGGAAAGGGGATTATGAGACCAAAGAGGGAGTTCACTGGGGGCTCCTTATACCAACATTTGACCAATATTATTTAACAAGTCAATGACACAAGAATAACAATGTGCTAATTAATCTTGCTGATGGCAAAACCAGAGGTATTGCTCACAATGAGCCATATCAAAAATTTAAATTTAAGAAACAGGTGATCTATGAAAGTAAAGCTGAATTTAATGCAGAATAGAAGGCCATGTCCTTAGGGATTAATAACAAAATTTTCTGGTATAATAGGGGGAATTCATATAAGGGAAGCAATTGTTTGGAAATGCCCAATTATAAGTATTAATTATGGTCATTATGAGCCACTAGTATGATTCAGCCAACTAAATGTTAAATGCAGGGCTGTAGAATATTTCCAGTAGAGACTGAGAGGTACCACTGTGTCTTGAATACTGTGTACAATTCTAGTTCAGAATATGAACTGAGAAAAATGCAAAAAATTCAGTGAACTGAGGAATGAAAATTTTTAAATTGCTTAATGTCAGAAAGGCTGAGTGGCATCTGATTGCTGTCTGTGCATAGACTACATCCAGGTTAGCACCCTCATGAAGCAGAGAGCTATTTTAAGCCATAGGAAATTGCTGGCCCAGAAGCAGATGGATATAAACATAAATATAATTAGGGAGGAAGTCAGGATGTTTCTAAGCATTGGAACATCGTGGTTCTGGACCTGTCTCTCTACAGGAGTTGTGGGTAGAAAAGCCCAACAAATTTCAAAACTGAGTACATGAACACACGTATTTGGTGAGGTTTTCTGCAGAGAAGGCTGAGCTCAGTGACTCAGACCATCCCTTCCAGACATATGTCCACAAAAGGTTAGAGACTAGGGATAAATGGCAAGACCAACTTTATTTTGGGGAAAGGTCTAATGAGAAATTAGCATGGATTTTACATGAGAAATCATTAAATCCAGGGAAAATGCAGAATGGCCAAATGCAATAGAAAATGGAAAATCCTGACTGTTGGTGTAGCTTATTTATTTTTTAAATACTATGGTAGTATTTAAATACTACCATATTATTTATTCATAGTAGTATTATTTAAATACTACTACATTAAATACTAATGCAGCAGGCTGTATTTTGAAAGGTTCATTAGGAATATGACTCCTCCTCCAAATTAGCATCTGATCCTATGCTCCTAAGACACCAAAAACCCACCTCCTTACAGTAACTGGAAGCTTCACCTGTGGCTGCACAATGAAGCCATAGTCACCTCAAAATTATGCAGTAAGTTTAATGTTTTCTGACAAAATGGCATGTAACACTTGTTTTGATATGAGAATAAAAGAAGTATGTCAAGTGCATTTTTCTTACAGGAGGATCTATTCCTGTGGTATTTTAAAAAGAAAGCTGGCAGAACTACAGGGTACAAAATATAAAAATAGGCCAAAAATAAGGGTGGATGTGGGGTGGGGTTTTTTGTTTGGTTGATTGATTTGGTTTGCTTTTTTTTGAGGGCCACAATTCCTCACCTTTTTTCTCTTCAAAAAGAAACAGCATAAAATTTTATGGGTCTGGGTATATACAGGAAGTTCTGATCATTCTGAATTTCTTAAAATGTTCTAGTCTTCACCCTGAGAAGTCCTGTATAAGATGCTAGCGGGCCTTTCTAGCAAACAAAATGCTGTGTTCATGTCTGCAAAACACCTCCTTCCTCTCCTACTGTGTTTTGTTCACAGGAAAGGTACTGGGAACAATATCAAGACCCTAATTTTTTTTGGAATCTATATAGAAATACAGACTTTTATTCACACATGCATACATGAATACATAACAGAACTTAAAATACTTTACAAGTCTGAGGTGTATGTCTAAACACCCCGTAGACCTTCTAGACTATGGCTTTGATATAGAGTTTTAATATTAATTTTGTTGCTATTTCTGTTTAGTGTAATGGAACAGTGTATACATATTTCAAACTTGCCTACAGGATCAGTCTGACCATGGCTTCAATTTGAAATTCAAGGCCAGCACTGCTGTGCAGCCTGAAAAGTTCAAGTAAAAAAAAACTCCTTTAGCTTTTTGAAGTGTAGCATCAGAATGTGTATCTGAACTGAACCAGTTATCTTTATTACATATGTCCATCACAAATATACCTGTAATAACTGATCTACCCAGCAGGCATTTGATAGCCCAGCAAGCTTTTCATCAGTGAAGATTTTACTGATTTTTCATCAGTCCTATTTTACAGATAGGTCTTGGATCAGTAAATAAACCACCAGATTTATTAAAGTAATAGAAAGATGGCTTGACAGCCTTTGTGAAAATATTAGCAATAATGCATCAAGCAACTTGTATATGTTTCTTTTCTGTTTAATTGTATCTGTTGAAGGAAAAATGTTTGCACCTTTCCCATGTAATTCTATAGCACTATTTTATTAATAATTTAAACTGCTAAGATTTTATTCAGGTATTGTTTATTACACTGTAAGAAGAAGGCAGTAGAATTGCATTTTTATAATGTAATTTTCAAAATGTCTGTATAAAACACTCTAGGAAGCATATACATACTGACCTGCAAAGGAGATCTTGGAGGAGAAAATATGACACATTAAATGTAATAACAGTATGATACAATATCATCACCTAAAATACTTATTGTACAAGTAATACAGATAATTAAAACTGAAGAGAACATTAGTAATTGAAATTTGTTGCTAAATATGAGTTATTTCCCTTTAAAAATACAAGAGAAGCCCTTTTGAAAGACAGATGTAAAATTATTATACCTTAGTATCCAACTGTGTTTGGTTTTGATCTGTCAGTTTTGAGGATTTGAAGAGTATCATTTAAGAAGAACTTTTTCTTAGAAGACATCTTCTTGAGCTGCCTCTCTCAAACAATGGCAAAGTGTGAGATGATGGAGAACTCTACATCTTTCCCTCTGTGAAATGCCCCAGCCATGCCATGCCTGATGCTGGCAGCAGGAATCTGGTTACTGGGAGAGGAAGCAAGCAGGGAGGAGAGCTGGTGGAGGCCTGTCCTCTCCCTCCTGAAGTGAGCAGCAGATGTGAGAAGGGTGAAGGGCTGGGAAGTGTAGCAGCAGTTTTGCAGGGACAGAGAGCAGAGCCAATCTCCAGCTCCCCACAGCCCTGCCCTCCCCAGCCACAGGCCCCTCCAGGCTGGGAATACTTAATTGTCCCTATCCCACCCTGTCCTTGTCCCCAGGGCAGTGCCTGACTCCAGGGCTAGGGCTGCCCCTGGTGCTCCCAGTGCCCTGTTCCTGACTGGGGAGCTCCTGGCCTGGCCTGCACAGCTCCTGGTCCCTCAGGAGCTGCCAGTCCACACAGCACCCTGACAACAGGGTAGAAAGAGGAAATAAAATAGCTACAGTGACTTCAATAGCACCACTGAAGTCCCAAACATGCAATAGTCCTGCTGGAGATCATTTCTTCTGTGCTGTTCTGGCAAGGCTGGCCATGGGATGGTGCTGAGATTACAGCCCAGCAGTCACACCTGGCAGAGCTGAAAACAGAGTTCTTGTGTTTCTGCATGCTGAGTAGGTGTCAATAAAAAATTAACTCTTGGTAAAATTACTGAGTAGATCTCAATACATCTGAGTAGTGCTGGCATAGACAAAAGGATTTTTAGTGAAAGAAACCTGAAGGACTGGGAAAATGTAGAGTAAGGCTGGAAACTTGGCACACCATGAGAACAGGAACCTGTGTTATTGGAAAACCTGTTGTGCTCCACAGGTCCCACTGCAGGGAGATACAACTATAGCCTCCTCCTTTTCCATGTGCCCAGTTTCTCTCACTCCTGGAACATGCTAAGTGCATCATATGAAAGCCACATAGGAGTAAGCTGCATAAGCTCATCATGATACAAGTGCATCATGACACGATGCTGGCAGCACTCAGTGCATCAGTGAGCTTTGAGAAGACTGATGGAGCAAAAGCCTGCAGTCTGTCACATTAGGGTTGTTCAGGGGAGCCAAAGATGGCACAAGGGAATACATCCAACTGTCCCTGCAGCTCTGTGGCCAGAATGAAGATCCGAATTACTGCTTCACATGGCACCCATTTCACAAATGTCAGATTCACAAATATCCACTACAATTTCATTGTAATAAGGAAAATGTTATGGACCTCGTGAGAGGGCTTGTTTTTGCCCCTAAATATAATGCTTTGATTTTATCAAAACATACAAAAGATCTCAAATCCTAAATCTACTGTAAACAATCACTCTCAAATCTGTTTAGGCAGTTCAGTACATTACTCATTATAAAGCTTTTCAAAGAAGAAAATCCTTATCAAAGAAGAACAATCCTTAAAATGGATTAATTATAAAAAATTAACTATACCAGATTTTAGTATGTTAAATAGGTAGATACAATGTAAAAAGCAGACCAGAGTGTTCTTAAGGGACTTGTTAGTTCCTCTAGTTGGTTAGTTTGTTCCTTCTTATTAACAAGGAACTCATTTTATATGCAGATACTGTAGTTTTGTCTGTAATGTAAAAAGCTTGATGGTTTGCTTTTAATAGGATAGAACTGAAGAAACTGCTGAGTATTCCTTTACTCTAGACATCAAGAGGTCCTTTGGTCAGCTTTTTAGTAAATCCTAAGGAAAAGTGTGGCTCAACTGCATTGAGGCAACCAATTTATTTAATATGTTGCATACATTGCAGAAAACTACATTTCATCAGCATGGCCACTGCTCACTCAATAATACAAGGAAATGTCAAAGTAGGAGATTTTACTACAGAGCCAGCTTTACTAATGTTAAATAGTAACTACTTGGGCAATAATCTAAAAGCAACATTCACTCTAGTTTAACTTCATTTCTGATAATGGAAGATATTGCTTTCAATTTTGTGGTAGTGTTAAATATTGGTAGTTTGGTTGGTTGAGGTTTTTCTTTGTCACAGTAACAGATGTATGGCAACAATAACAGTGTTTGTTAATGTATCCCTCTCTTTTCAGGGACAGGACATAAATGTGCACTTAGGATTCTTATAAACTCTCACTGTGGTCGTTTGCTTTACCCTCAAAAAGCATATTTTCTATTATTCTCTTTGTTCAGAAGCCATTAGCTACCATCACTGTGGGCAGCTAAGAGACAATGCAAAAATGACATTCAGCAAATAAACTGAATGCTTTTTCATTAAATCTATTTAGTTTATCTTGCACTAGGGCATCAAAAGCTTGAAAGGGTTTTGAGTCGCACTCAGAAGAGGGAAATAATTTTTCTTCTGTAGATAGGTGGTAGTTTCCCCATTGCTGAAGTATGCAGAATAAACACATTTACAGATTTCAGGAACTATCCAAATATGATGGTAACAAATATTTCCATGAACAGGAGAGTTCTTTCTCAACTTTCTCAGTAGGTCAGTCTCCCAATGTGAACTGCATGCACACTGGAGTTTTACTCCCACTCAAAATCCTGCTCTGAGTTCTGATGTGTTTTCATTTGATTTGCAGTAATGTGATAACCTGTAACCCTCTTTTAAATTTGGTTGATACTGTTCATGAGTTCTAAAACTACCTGGAGAAATTATGCCAGACAGACAGAAAGACAACTGCAGCTTGCAAAATAACATATGCTTTCTGTTCTCACAATAAAGACTAAAAAGTGCATGTGGCAAAGTAATTATTTGTTAATTCTCTCTTCAAAATTGGTAAAGTGCTCCTTTTAAATTTCCTCCCTATCTTCTGTATCAGTTCTAGGTAGATATATATATCTATATATTACATACTATATTTTCTACATTCTTCAATACAAAAGGAAAAAACTACAAAACTTCATAGATGATAACATACCTGAACAAACACTTGCCTCCCCATCAGTAGGTGAGTGTACACTTAATGCCAGACTTTCCAAGCTGGCAATCAGGCCCCACTAATTTGATGACTTCCAGACTATCAGTGTCCATGATCACTGTTTTGTTCTGAATCCTCTTCTCTCTGTACTTTCATACTTATTGCCTGTTGATTAATAGCATTTCATGGACTAATAATAAACTAATGGTAGGAAACAAGGATTAAGAAATAGTTTTAGAATTTTTTAAAGGATGAAGTCATCCTCATCTAAAAAAGGCTGTAAATGCAGTGACTATAGAGTTGACAAAGTGTGCAGATGGTGCAAACGTATTCACAGCAACCAACTGGAAATCTGACTGAGAAAGGTTACTGAAGTATTTAAAAGATGAATTATAAAATTACCAAAAAATCAATTTGGTAGATGTGAAGCAGTGTGTATAGGGAAGCTAATCCTATCATCTATACACAGTAGTTACCTGTTATATTTTACCAATCACAAATAGTCTCTTGACAGATACTGGAGCTCAGGAGAAGACAAAAGTCAACAGAATGATCAGAAGGCACTGGAAAAGGAGCACAAAACAAACCAGTCATCATAATTCCATATAATCCCTAAACTCACTGTACACCTTAATCATTATGTGAAATTCTGGTCATGCATTAGTATTAGTGTAAGAATTAGAAAAACTAAAGAAATTCAACAAGGAGGCTATTATGGAGTGACTTTAGCACACAAAGAAAAAAGGCAAACTTTTCAGCCCAGGAAGGAGAATACTGAAGTATATTAATAGGGTATAAAATTTTGCACAAAAAGTGAATAGGGTGCTTATTTTTTTCCTCACAATGCAAGAATCAGGCATTGGCTAGAGAATAAAAAGGAAATACTGTTTCAGACAATACATAATTAAGAAGCAGAACATCCTGTCCAAGAAAGGACAAAGTGTAAAAGCATAAAAAATTATTTTTCCAGTTCCTTTGAGGAGGGCAGGCTCATGGATGCTATCAGACGTGCTGGGTGACTCCCCGGTCAGGAGGCTGAGGAAGGCCCGACTGCAGGGGGTTATTTGTGCTCCATGCCCTCGCCGACGGTGTGAGACAGGCTGCCAGGGTACACTGCTCTCCAGGCATACATCGGTTACCAACAGAAAGGCCGCCTGGCCTCTTACAGCACCATCTTTTACACAGCTGAGCATTCCAGTCTCTAGAGACATTGCTCGAGGGCTCCGTCCCGGAATGCTTCCTGAGGGATGAGGGTGGTGGGAAGGACGGGCCGGCTCTGGAAACCGCATCCCGCCTCTTCCCGCAGCAATTCGCTGCTCCAGTCCCGCAGTGCGGCGGCGGAGGGCGCACTGAAGCGCACAGAAATCCGCCCGCCAGCAGCGACCCCTGCACCGAGCCTTCCTTCCCGCAGCCGCCATCTTGGGGCCGGGCGGAAGAACTACCGCTCCCAGCGCGCTCGGCGCCGCGGCGCCATCTTGCTGCCGGCGGCTCGGGTGGGGGGCGGCGGCGGCGGCCGAGACATGGCGCTGTTCCCGGCTTTCGGCGGGGCCGCCCAGCCCGGTACTGATGGCATTGTNATGGGCCCGAGCCCGGCGGCCGCCCCGCACCCCGCCGTGGAGCGGCGGCGGGGGCGGTGCTGCCGCCGGGCTCGGGCCCATCTGCCCGTAACCATCGCCCCCGAGGCTGCGGAGCGCGGCACGGGGGCTGGTGGATTGTTCTTGGTTTTGTTATTTTCTTTTTTTTAATCTTTTTTTTTTTTTTTCCCACTAGCTTTGCATATCTTGAAAAGTGTTTTTAAATTCCTTGTTCGTTAAGCCAAATCGTAGTTGACTTTTTTGGAAGCTTACAAATGTGATTATGATTCATTGTATCACATTGACTGTTGTAGTGGATGTCTGGCGAGTAATACTTTTAATAAATGAAATAATAATATTAAAGTAAATAACACTTTCTGGTGCGTTGCAAAGCGGTGAAGTAGTTACTATGTTTATTAATTCTACTGAACAGGACTTGAACTAACCCTTCCTTTTGCTTGCCAGGTTCTACCACGTTTTACTCTGCCCCTTCTCTAGATGCCACAGCAAAGGGAAACCAAAGAATTATTTACCTAGGCTAAATTCCTTGTATGTTTGGTCCAGTCGGTATGGTGCATTAGCTTCTTGTTCTAACCAGTTCTGCATTACCCCTGATGCCATAACAGTGGTTGGTTGACAGTACAGAGATGGTCTAGCTGCATTTAGGACTCTTTCTGGTAATGACACTTGGTGTAGGGAATAGTGGACATAGTAAGTTCCCAAACTACAGCTTCTAGGAATAGAGGAGCTGTTCTGTCAGGCAGAGATACAGTAACATTCTCTGGTAATACGATTTTGGTTATATTTTAAAACTTTAGAAATATAGCCTTTAAGTTTTTTATGGTAGCCTATGTTGCTTCAGGTCACCTGTCTGGAAGATCAGATTATACAGAAAAATATGTAAGACTGACTTTCGGATCCAGATTTCAGTTGTTAGTACTACTTATGACTTAAATTTTGGCACACTGTAAGCTTTTTGTGTGAGAATTATTGACAAAACTGGAACATAATTTGTTTGGTTTGTGTTTTAATAAATACTGTACTTTGTTGTTGACAACGACATTTTAATGTAAACAGTAAAAATTAAATATTAACCCCGAATCACATTTATGGGGGTGTGTGTCAAATTTCACACATTCAACTTGAGAACTTGACAGGCATCTATCTCTCTGATAGATGGTTCTCTGCTCAGACCTGATGTGAAGCTAAAGTGCATCATACTACAGAGATCCCAGAGTGTTTTGATTTTAATGTTATGTAAAACTAAGGTGCCTTTAGCAGACATTAAGGACTGCTTTATAGCTTTATTGTAAAAGTTGAAGTAGTAATGTATATATAGGTCATATTTCATGCAACCAACCACTCTGCCTCATACTTTTAAAAACCTTCCTGTACCATTTCTAAAGTGAAAGTGCTGCGTGAAACAGAAACAGAAGCAGTGCTTATACTTGCTAAGCTTCCCAATTGCTGAGTTGCAGCAGCCTCTAGAGTGCTGCAATTTTGTATATGCTTCATTACAATTATGTTGTCAAGCTTAATTAGCGTTTGGTGGAAGATAAATTGCAAATTTATCTCTTCTCTTCATGAAGAGAACAGGGGTAATAAGTAACCCTGCTGACATTAGTAAGCATAATGCACAGCATTATTTGCAGTCTGAACTATGCTGTAGGTCAGATGATGCAGTGAATTTTGCTGAAAGCAGATTTTCAGGATCCTGAGAGGCAACAAAAGGCTTCGTGTAACTCTTAAAAATTGTCTCTGTAGACATGCACTATAAAGCTTTAATTTTTCTTTTTGCTTGAGAAGGTATAAAGAGAATGTCATTGGATTGCTGCTGCTGTTGTGCTCACAAATGTGTAACAAGTACATGCATATTAGAGGGAAAAATAGGTCTTTTATATCTGCTCTGCAAAAATGGTAAACTTCTTAGACATTCCACAGGAAAAAAGCCTAACAGGTGAAGAGATGTTGAATTCCCTTCCAGATCCTGTCAGTATCTGATCTTATCTGGTGACTGAAATGCAGAGATTTAGATGCAGAATGCTTAATGCTGACTAGTGTATCCAAATTAGCATCAAGTAGTTTTCTTTCACACTGTTGAAAGGTGTAATGATATTTCAGTGGTTAGAGAACTGAGAATCCAGTGACATGCTTTGGCCATGTATAAAACACTTGAATATTCTTATCAGTAATGGATGTGCCTATCAATAAAATTGTGTTAAGAGTATTTTCCACAAATTCCGTGCAGTACAGTTTTGTTAGTCTGTATAAGCTTTATCACATTCATTAACTACACCTTTTGTTTAATTATGCCTTTCTGTAATTTTTTAATTTCACTTAAAATGTGTAACTATTTCTAGTCTATATTGTATATAGAAATTAATATATCATTGATATATATTAGTAAATATATTGTGATGCAGTAGATTATTTTATACAAGAAATCTATGCAGTCTATAAATATATAAAGTTAGAACTCTTAAATCATAAAAATAAATGTTAGATAGATTCTTTTTTATGTACAGAGCTGTGTATTAAACATGAAATCTGCTTTTAGTATGAGCTAAATGCAAATTTCATGGAGGGCTTTCCAATATGCTCAGTTATTGCACATGACTTAGTGACATTTACTGTGAATTTAACTGTCTGCTGACTAGATTAACCCCCAACTTAAGAAAGCACAGCAAGCTAATTTGTGTTGGTCTCACACTTTTTTTTACCCACAGAGTTAGACTGGCTTAGCAACCCAAGCTTCTCTGCAGAAGATGCACTGTTACTGCACCAACGCACTACAGAAGTTGCCAATCTCATCCCTGAAAAGTCACCATTAATAAGGTGCAGTGTACTTCAGTAGCCTCTTTCTTTTGTCCTGCTTATCTTTTGTTATATGAGATGAAATTCCAAAGCTAAAAGCTGCTTTTCGTTCTAGTGTTCAGTATTTAAAAATGCCTGAACTGAGTCATGTGTAAAAGAATGAATAATGCTTCCATGTCTTTTAACTTAAAATAATGAGAAATTGTATGTATGCAATTACATTCCCATTTTCTTTTTCTCAGAGCTGCATTTAAATGATTGTTATTTTGGAACAGAGAGGAAACTGAGCAATCATGATTCTTCATTAGCTTTTGAATGTCTAAAGTGACCCTTGAAATACTGTAAAGTTTAAGCATCATCTTTATGATTTCTCTGTGGAAACCAGAGAAATCTGCCTTTTCACAGTTGAGTTTTTTACTTTTGGAAAGTTGAGTGTGGCTGTAGAACATGCTGGTCAGCTGAAGTGGGTGATTATATCCTTTGCAGAAATGAGCTTTAAGCAGCCACGTTTGCTGAAGAACTGATTTTAATACATTCACTGGACTGGTTGCTATGCTTGGTTTATCTACACTGTAACAAGCACTCAGTACTGAATGCAGTCAGGTTGTAGTTGTCAAGTTCAAAACCTTAGCCACTTTTAATTTTGTACAAGCTCCTTTGTCTACGATGATTGTTGGTGGTCATGATAGAGAATGTCTTTATAATACCAAGCACACCTGAGTACATCATTTTCTGCTCTTAGTCTTGGATTTGCATACATTGTGTGTTTGAAATTCAATTAATATTTTGTTTATCAGTCATATATTCTACTATGTTTCTTCAAATCTTTTTAGGCCTTCCATGTCATAAAGCTAAGGATTTTGCAAGTTACCATCAGATAGAATGACATAATAAACCCACCATAATATTGAAAAGGGCTTTGTCAAAAAATAGTGTGCAGAAAAATGTTTGGGTGTTTGTTGTTTGGGGTTTTTTTTGCCTATTACTTGGGTACTTGATTTAATAAAAATGAATTGGTTTTATCTCAGTTCAATAAAAACTTAATTGCTCCAACCTAGTTGGTGGTTTTGAGAGGGTTTGCTTTGTTTGGTTTGCAGAAGTGTGCGTGTTTGTTTTAAAGATCTGCTAATGCTTCTTCTTTGGTTTCTTTTTCCTTAGTGTCCTTAAAAAAATTGTGTCAGAGCTGTTGCTTGAGATGCCTTGTTTCTGAAATACAGTATTTTCTTTTATTGACATATTAGGAATGCTGAGAGTTGTCACTCCTTTCTTTCATAGAAAGATTGCAGAAAAAGTTTAAAAAGACCTTGTGCTTTAATTAAGGGTTAGAGAAGACCTCCATTATTCATTTGATTATTAAGTGTGGAGATTTTGTGGTATGTGCAATAATATACATGTGTTTTGCCAAAACTCTGTGTCCTTTGTTTGATCTCTCAATAACTTGGTTGTCTGTTGTACATACTGTTATTTATTACATTATACTGTATTATATGATAACATTAGTTGAGTAGTCATCAAAAATGGTTTCCTGATTGGTAGATTTGATTTTTTTTAAATCTGGAAGGGATTTTGAAAGTGTGGTTTTGATACTTCTTATATAAGTCATAAAAAAAGAGGGGAAAAAAATCAGACTTTTTTCTTTTGCAGGTCACAGTGCAAGATTTCTCAGTCTTCTAGCTTGACCTAAGTTGTTTAGCAAAGTTAGAAAATTTTATCATCTTGGTCATCTTCTTTAATTTGGCAATGTTAATAGATGGATATTTGTACAGATCACACATCAAAATGCCTTGACAATTAAAACATTAAGAGTGGCTGTCAGTAATTCCAGCAGCTGAAAAATACAGTTGTGATTTAATGCAGATTTATATAACTTTTGCTGTATATGTTACTGCTGCCTTCTCAAAAAAACGGGGGAGAATAAAGGTAAAGAGTAAAATGTTCTGAACTTTCTTATGGTGGCATTCCTGAACAGTTTTACTGCTTACCTGTATAGGGATATATAAATGTATATTCTTTGTTCCAAGCAGGACTTCTTCAAGATCTGAGTTGTCAGAGGAGAGTGATACAGATGAGAGTCTGAAACAGAGAAGTAAGAAAAGGAAAAAGAAAAAGAAAAAGCATCACCACAATAAGAAGACAAAAAAGAAAACCAAAGGGGATTCCAGTAGCAGTGAATCGGATGTGGACACTAAACACATCAAGGACAAAGGAAGTGGCAAAAATAGTGGAAAGGAAGCAGCAGCAAAGTATGTGTATATTAACACTATGCAAGATGTAAATTCATTGTGTTCTTTTGCTTGTCTCTTCAGCTGAAATTTTTTCCACTGGTTGATCATCTTTTTCTAAGCTTTGTGTGACTAAACCTGCACCCAGAGCAAGGGAAACGGATTTAGAACCACTTGTTTAATCATATCAAAAAACTGTGACTAAAATATTCAGTGAAGTGCTGTGGTACAGAGCAAAGCATGGTATGGTGGTTATGAAATAAATTTTTAAATTCATATAGAGGCTTATGTTCAGTTTTTGTAACCATCTTGTTTCCTTTCACAGATCTTTTGTGAGGGTTTGGAGAGCTATTGCATTAAACATCTTTAATTAGTGCAAAAATCTTAATATGTGGCTAGGTTTGCCTTGTAAAGTAGCTTCCTCCTCACAGAGTTAACATTTCTTTTTTTTTTTTCATTTTAAGACAAAATTTGTTGTGTAATTTAATATTTGTTTTATATCCACATATTTTGCTTCACACTTTCTGCTTGTAATATTTCTATATGAGTATTTGAACAATTGAAATTGTTTTGTTAAATCTTCTTGTCTAATTCCAGGAGCTCTAAAGTACTGTGTAAATAGTGGAGATGTCATTTTTTATGGAACAAGAAAATAGGCATGTAGTGACTATCATGACCTTTGAGCAGCTAAAGGGGTTCTGTGAATGCAGTGAGTGTCCAGGTTTAGCATAGCTAGCTGTGCTTTCCTCAGGCTGTTGGGTTTGTAACATTTTGAGGTGGCCCTGTCCAGTTGGCTGTGAGTCACCTTCTCCTGGTTCTCACCACGTTTGCTGGTCTGAGCAGCCATTTTGCCTCTCTCTGTTTCCCTGGTTCCTGTGTTTTCTTTGGCATCAGCAGCTCTGGCTCTAATTCACCACACTGCAGCTACTCCTGTGGACAGAATAAGGATGTGGTAGCATTAAGGAGTTGTTGTTGCAGCTGATGTAGTCTGGGTAGTCCTTGAATTTCGGCCAATTTAGTACTTTTCTCAAGAGGGAATAATCAGGAGCTGAAAGTGCCGCTTTAAGGGATGTGCCTATGCCAAGGTAACATTGTTTTCCCTGTGGAAGAGTGGCACTGGTACTGCAGGTGTTGTCTGATACCTCTAGCCACACCTGGCTCCTCCTTTATGAGAACTTTTATTGCCTTGTGGGGGCTAAGGCTTCCTTGACTGTGAGAAAGGACAGTAAAAATTATTTGGGAGCTAAACCCATTCTGTTCAGTCCCATCACTCATCTGTGCTGGAAAGGTGCCTGGGCGTGGTTCATAAGCTGTTTGCTAAGTTGGACCAGCCAGACAGTGCTTTGCCCAAATAAAAGTGCTGAAGTTCTTTCATGGTGTCTTTTTTTACTACTTTCCATAAATTGTTGATGCTGAGAGAATATTGAATTTTCAAAAGACTGGTTTTGAAATCTGAACCACAAAATTGCTCTGGATGTGAAAAGTGTTGTGAAATTTCAGAAAACTTTTCAAGACTCTAAAACTCACATATTTGTACCATGAATTCAGATTGGAAATTCGTAGTTATCTACAGTTCAGAGGTAGGTCTCAATTTCCACTTAAGATCATTTATATAACTGTGATCTATAAACCACTTTGATACACACTGTTTTATCAAATGCATGGGTGTAATTACAGCTAGTCAGTCCTCTTACAGATTATCTTCTTTTTCTTGATTGTAACATCGTACCAAGACAAAAGTAAATTTTGAAAGTAGTAATATGTGGCTTTTGGGTTGTAGTGTGCCAAGTAATTGATTGGATTGATTGGTTAAATCTGGGTGTTACCTTTCAGAATCATAAATTCAGTTTTTGGAAGTGCAAGGATTTTTAATTTGATGGTTCTATTAGTGTATTTTTAATTTGTTTTTTCAAAGTGTGGTACTGACTTTGGAAGAGTGGATCATGTACAATCACCTTGAGTAAGTCAAATTATTATGAACTACAGAAATGTAATGTTTCTTGGGTTATGTAAATGAATATGTGCACAAATGCTTAGAATATCCTCTCTCTCCTTGTCTGCAGTCTAGGTAAGAAAGCATCAAATGCTACCAGCAGTCGCTCTATTTGGCTTGATGATCTCAAGGCCCCCACAGCAGACACCTTCCGGATAGACAAGAAACCAGACCCTGCAAACTGGGCCTACAAATCCTTGTACCGTGGGGACATAGCAAGGTATGCAGCAATGTTCTCCATTGGTATACAAACTATCACAGTCACTTGAGTCTGTCTGCAACGTTTTTAATAGAGGATGAGAAAAGATAACTGAGTAGCTCATTTCAGAATTTGACTTGGCGTCGGGCCAGTGTCAGTGGCAAGTGATAACCCTGGGGGGTCTGTAATGGGAGGAGTGCTGTCTAATGTGTTCTTCATCAATGACATGGGCAGCAGGATCAAGTGCACACTCAGTAAGTTTGACAAGACTAAGCTGAGTAGTGCAGTTAATGCTCCTGAGGGACGGGATGGCATCCAGAGGGACCTGGGCAGGCTCAGCAAGGGGATCCTCATGAGATTTAACAATGGCAAGGAGCTGCACCTGGGTCAGGGCAACCCTGGATATGAACACAGGCTGGGGATGGACAGATCCAGAGCAGCCCAGCCAAGAAGGACTTGGGGGTGCTGGTGGATGAGAGCAATGATGAGAGCGAGTGGATGATGAGCCAGAAATATGCACTGGCAGCCCAGAAAGCCAATTGTATCCTGGGCTGCATCCAAAGCAGTGTGGGCAGCAGGGCCAGGGAGGGGATTCTGCCCCTCTGCTGTGCTCTGGTGAGACCCCACCTGAAGTGCTGCATCTAGCTCTGGGGTCCTCAGCACGGGAAGGACATGGAGCTGTTGGAGTGAGTCCAGAGAAGGGCCACCAGGTTGATCACAGAGAGCTGGAGCATGTCTCCCATGAGTAAAGGCTGAGAGAATTGGGGTTTTTCAGCCTGGAAAAGAAGGCTCCATCCAATACCTGAAGGGAACCTACAAGAAACATAGAGAGAGACTTTTTATAAGAGCATGTAGTGACAGGACATGGGGAAGTGGTTTTAAACTGAAAAGAATAGGTTTTGATTGAATATTAGGAAGAAATTCTTTACTGTGAGGATGGTGAGGCATTGGAATAGCCTGCCCAGAGACATGGATGCCCCATCCCTGGAAGTTATCGAGGCCAGGTTGGAAGGAGCTTTAAGCAGTCTGATCTAGTGGAAGGTGTCTCTGCCCATGGGGTTGGAACAAGATCATCTGTAAGGCCCCCTCCAACCCCAACCATTCTTGGATGAATGTTTTAAAAGGCAAAAGATGGCATGAAATAATGGGTATAATGTGCATGATTTTCATAGTTTTTAAAAACATTCTCTGTAGCAAAATACAGGGCCATCTGGAGGTGGCAGCATGGAGCAGATTCAAAGGTGTGTTTTTGAGGTCAGAAATCTCAGGTTGTGTTATTAATCATCTTTGGGCAAGTGCTCTTTTTGGTCTCTATTGTTCTGTATCTGTGTCTGAAAGGGAAGTGAAGGTATTGATTATTTCATTCTAAATTTGTCAAGAGATTTACTTACTTGAGTAGTTTGATAGTAGTTTTGATAGTAGTAAAAAAAAAAAAAGCTACAGGTATTTTCTTAGCAAACAGATTTCTTCACCCAGACATTGTACTGAAATGTGTCGGTCCTATGCAATGCTACATTTCATGTTAGTGTAGATGAGATGCACATTCAATATCCTTAGTGAGTTACTGGTACTGTTATGACCCTTCAGAACATTTCCTTGCTTTAATACAGAAGCCATCCAAAGGTGCCTACAGTTGGCTCATGCATTATGTATGTACACTTCTTGATTTTCTCAGGAAAATAGTTTACTGTATATACAATAATACTGTATATAATTATTTGTGGAGGAGGGAGAATCTGTGAGTTATATTTTTGCAGCATTTTTTGCCTTTGCAATAAAATTGCCTGGTTACAATTTGTTTCAATTTTCTATCACCTTTGGATTGTCAGCTATTTTCTGATGAAAAGTATTATTTTAGCATTGCATATCACTATATCTGCCACTGAAATTACAGTCTTGGTAATATTTGAAGATGATATTTTCTTGTCTTAATCCATGAGATTATTGTGGCCTTTATGAACATGGCCTCTCTTTTTCTCTTCACACCCCTCTCCACTTTTTGGCCTATAAAATGGACAGAGGCCTAGGGATGCAGAAGGAAAATACTGGACTGAACAGCTGGTGTCTCATTTTCAGTTTAAAATAATCAAATCTAACTAACCCTAAATAATGTCTGTTGTTCTTTCTCCAGGTTTGTCTACATAACTTAAAATGATGGAAAGGAAAAAGAGTTTCCTTCTGCTTGAATATGGCATATATGGTTGAACGCAGAGGAAGCTTAGGATGATAGTGAAAGTGTGATGGCACTGAAAGAATTTATAAGTTGAAGTCTTAAATAAGCAGCAAGTTACCAAGTTCTTAAACTTTTGAAGGTCTAGGCATACTTTGTTTGGGTTAATTTGAATGAAAGTATTTCTTTTGAAAAGGAGGTATCTTTTCTAATGTGTATTTTAGAAGATGTTTAATTGTATTTTCCCTTCCAAGGTATAAAAGGAAAGGAGAGTCCTGTCTTGGCATTGATGCAAAGAAACACTGTATAACTTGGGACAGTTCTGCATCAAAAAAGAAGCAAGCACAGAGTCGGCCTGAGCGCTACTTTACAAAGGACAATGTGAAGATGCTGAACACAGATGGCATTCTTGTTTGTAATAAAAATTCTCCATCTGATCCACCTGCTTTTATACCAGTTTCTCAAGTGGAAACTGATGATTCTTCTGACACAACAGAAGTAAATCCTCTTGGGATTTATGATCCATCAACCACAGTGTGGCTACAAGGAAAAGGGTGCAAGAGTGCAGACAATGAGTCTGTAAATACACAGCAAACAATTCAAGAGCCTGGGATGAACATGAACTCCATTCTAATGTCAAAAGTGGAAGAATATAACAAGAAAGTCAGAGAAAACCCAAGAGATATTAATGCTTGGATGGAATTTATTTCCTTTCAGGTAGGTATTGTACAGACCTTGTTGCTTATTATAAGTAATAAATACATGAACATTATATTGTAACTTCATTTGTTTAGAACTGTGTGTCTTTTGTAAGTGAAGAATGAGCTGTTAACTTTGCAAATGTCAGCATTCTTGAGATTCTAGTGATCGTTCTTCCTAAGGCTGTAACGATGTTTCTTTTTGGTTTAGGATGAGTTAATGGGAGGACCTAGCCCTTATGCCAGTAAGGGAGAGCAGGAATTAAGGAGAAAATCACTCAAGTTAATCTTGGAAAAGAAACTGGCCATTTTAGAGAGGGCAATTGAAAGCAATCCAAGTAATGTTGATCTGAAACTTGCCAGGCTGAAGCTTTGCGCAGAATTCTGGGAACCACCAGCTTTGATCAAAGAATGGCAGAAGCTAATTTTTTTACATCCCAATAATCCAGAGATGTGGAAGAAATACCTTCTCTTCTGTCAAAGTCAGTTCACTACTTTTTCCGTTTCGAAGATCAACAGTCTCTATGGAAAGTGTTTGACAACACTGGCAGCTGTACAGGATGGCAGCATGGTGTCCCATCCTCTGCTGCCTGGCACAGAAGAAGCTATGCTGGGTAAGGTTCTTTCTGCATATTATGGTCAGATTGGTCTTCACAGGAGCTAACTGCATTAAGAACAGATTTTCTTATGTATTGCATGAAGCTTTCCTTCTCTTCAAAATGCCTGGCATCCTGGTTTCTTAGCTGAGGATTAAAGCAGATATTCCAACCAAATATGGATGTAGCAGATCCTTCTCTTCCCCAGGAGAGTTTATGATACAACATCCATTAAAGTCTAATGTGCTGAGTGGTTTATAGTACAATGTCAAGACTGCAGAATCACGGCCAACAGCCAAGAGATGTGCTTTTATAAAAAGGAGACTTGTGAAAATAATAATTATCTCTTGTTCAGAAGTTTTACAACTGATTACTTTAATCCGGAAAAGAGAAGGAACATTACAAGTCTGATGTGAAATTTTGTTGAGAATCCCAGTCTATAGGTGAAGAATTCTAAGCTGTAGTGCCATGTGATCATGCCTTTTGTATTTCTTCTATGCATACATCTACCAGTTTACAATTTATTATATAATTATCCCTGGAAGGAAAATAAGTCAGATAGTTGGGATGCTGGAGTGGATTCAGGGAAGAAATGAGTTCATGCTCAGTGCTGGCATGGTCTTTAAATTTATCTGGACCTAAATGACTTAACCTATCCATTTCAATTTTACTTCTCTACCTTGCCATGTCGTTGTGATTACTAATCTGTGAATACATTGAGGAGGAGAAAATATTAGTGTCACCATGAATATTTTTGACTTTTTTTAATTATTATTTTGAAATTAGTTTTCGGTCTAAAAGAGACTATTGTGGGGAGTCCATTTTTTTTCATGTGCCTCATAGTCCAAGAAACATCTTGTTTTCATCCAGTCCTGTAATTCCTGTTGGAGCAATGCTGTTATGCAATATCCAGTCTGGACTTACAGACTGAGATGTTGGGTTACCAAATTAATTTCAGGTGTTCAGATCTCATACGGCCTTTGGCTGATTCATCTTGGATCAAGCACTGGAAAAAGTGCTGCAAAGGAAAAACGCTCTGCTGGCCAGTGGATATTGTACAGGCTGATAGCTTCTAATTGCTTCTACTGTCTCTGATTTCCAATATTTCAGTCACTTTGTGCACTAACCACTATGAATGATTCTCAGGACAAAGGTTTTATTCAGAATCTGGTTTTGGAAACAAGAAGGTTTTTCTTTTATTTTGTTTTCCTGCACATATTTGAACATATGTGACTCATGAAATACAAACTCTTGAAGCAGTTTGTAGCTGCTATGAGAATTTTGTTTTAATAGAGTTTCTTTGATGTTTTTCTAAATACTTTTTCTTTTTTTGCTGGCAATATCCACAGATAGCTTAAAATGAAAATGAATTCAAATTCATGAGTGGAACGGAAACACAAGTAACTTCTTGTTGTTCTGTCTTAAGCCTATAGTGATTTGTTTATGAACAATCTCAAGTATTTTATTTTTCCTCTTCAGAATTCAAATGATAGGAATAGAGAAATTTCCACTGGGAGACTTCTTGATTTGAGATTTCTTTATTAGTCACTCAACTACGTAATTCTTGGGCTGACTTTTAATTGACAGTGCACTTATTAGGAAGGTTACCAAATAGTTCATTAAGATAAATATACAGAATATTTCACAATCTAATTATGAGGTGAGTAGCACTGTAGATGTACATTAGGATTATATCTTCAACCTTTGACCTTTGCTAAGGACAAAGTGGAAGAGCTCCAATTTTAAGTAGTGGGGGACTGTGCCATCTAGTGTTCAGTGTGCAGTACTGTCTGCTGGGAAATAGATGGCTGTTTTTTTAAAGTATTGAAAATTTTAAAAAGGTAAAGCTGAATTTAAAGTGGTAGATCAGCCTTTAGATAAATTTTGACATAAGAATTTATAATACTTTAAATTTACTAGGAACTGTTAATATAAAGCAGGTGCATATAAAGTATTTTTAATTTTTTGCTGAATAAAGGGAGTCCAGTTTTTCAAATTGTACCTACTGTCTGGGGAGAAGCATCCTTATCTTCTAGGTCAGTTCAGCTGCAGTAGTGTCTTAGCATCATGGACTGAATTAAGTATGTATTCATGCTGTTTTCAGTTTTTGCCACAAAGAAAATGCTGATCTTTGCATTTCTTCAAATACCTTTTTGTTTTTTAAAATGCAGAAAATTTTACGCTGTAATTTATTTTTGGCACCAGTTTGGCAGCAAATCCTGATGAGGCATTTTCTACACTCAGAGTATTTTAATCAAACTTCTTCTCTGAAGCTGGGAGAGTAGGAAAGGACAATTTTTTCAGTGTCAGTTTGAGACAGTGCCTAAATTAGTTAAAATACTTGGGAAGACTATATTGGAAACTTCATAATTGTTTTCGTTGTTTAAATCAGAAATCTCAGAGTCTTAGTTAGCAAGAATAATCATTGACTTTGCAGAAAAAATGGATTAAATGCCTAGTTTGTATAGTCAAGCTGAATTCAGGTTTTTATGTGTATACATCTGATATATGTCTAAATTCAGATAAAAGGAGTAAATCATTACCCATGTATTAAATATGAGATGATGGTTAAGAGCAGTTGCTGCTAACCTATGTTGTTAGATGTGTGTATCTAGATACCTAAATATTTGGATTGTTTAAAACCCTCCAAAGCCAATGTGTTTAGTGAAGGAACAGTAGTATTTAAAGAACTATGACACACTGACAGGTGTTGGATACAGTGAAGTTCAGACCATTGTGTTTAACTTTCCATCAGTAAGGACAGTGCATGTATGTCATGAATAAAAAGTCATGTCTTTGGCACATTTAAAGTGAGCAGTCTTAAAGTTCATTAAACTGTGACAATTTTGACTTGCATTTATGCTGTTAACTCTGTTTTGAATTTTGGTACTATTCCAAAGCAATTCTGTTCTACAGCATGTCGTGTATGTATTTTTATATTTGTGGGCTGCAATAAAATACTTTGCAACAAAATTGGAAATACTAAAATTTTATCTTCTTTTCTTTACAGCTATATTTATTCAGCAATGCCACTTTCTGAGACACGCTGGCCATTCTGAGAAAGCAGTGTCTTTGTTTCAGGCTCTGATTGACTTCACCTTCTTTAAACCTGACAGTGTAAAAGATCTGCCAACAAGGGGACAGGTAGCAATTTCCATTTAAATGGGTGTGTGTCTTTATGTATTACAGAAAATGCTGTACCAGAAAAATGTTGATGACTTTTTAAGGACATAGGGAAATATTTTGGATAACAGCTTACTTAGAGGTTCTTCAAGGTGATGCTTGCATTGAAAAAATGCTTGTGGGTCCTCTGGAACTACAGGCCAAATGGCTGCTTTTACTCTATATAATAGAAATGTGATAACCAGTCGTTCCATATCTTTTTTAATAATTAAAAATGGAAAAAATGGAGCTAGCTGATCAATGTCTGTTGCACTGATCAATGTCTAGTTAGCACTTGCCCTGCTTCTTTTCCCGCAAAATGCTCTTGTTTTGTTACTGGTGATGGAGAGAGCTGATAGAATCTTTCTGTTCAGACAGATTTTGCAAAAGTTTCTTAGGTTCTCTGTTACCTATTTCCATTAATTTGATGGCTACATTAGGAACACTGTCATGCTTTCAAGTGCCTTTTATTTGACCCAAGAGATCCTGTTCACCTTATAATGGTAAATGTTGAAGTACTAGATCACTTTTTCTCTTAATTTGTTCAGGAGAATATTGCACATGCACCCCACTAATAATAAGGAAGTTAATATTTAGATGCCAGTAGCATCGTCCCACTGAACTGTTAGGAACTGTTTCCTTTTAATGACTGGTAGAATGGCCACCATTTAGGCAGCTGGGCTACTGTAGAGGATAAAAATTGAATTTCGTTCAATTACCTCACTGTCTTCCCCAGAAACTCAGACTCCAGTGCTTGCTCTCTTGATTAATACTGTTACCCACAAATGGAGCAATCTTACAAGTTAAAAAATAGTGGTGTCTTCTTAAAGAGCTAAAGGTTAGAGTTCATTCAGAGCTATCATGGAGGATTTGGTGTAGTTGCACACATACATATAGTTACAGTTCTAATCATTTGAAAAACTGCATGATTACCTGTAGTATTTAAAAACTCTGGGAACAGGATGAAAAGGAACCTTGATTCAAAAGGGCCATGTTTGGGTTGGAAAGTGCAGTTCTTGAAAATAGGAATATGCCAGATTTACAGCTGATCACACATTCTGCTGTCTTACAGAAGTGTTATGACTCAGTCTGGAATTACTTGTTTCCGTACTGTTTTCACAGTTCACTTTCTCACTTGCAGCAAAGAATAAATCCACAAGAAGCAGAATTGTATTTTGCAGTTTGCTGTAAGCCTGGAATTTTCTCGTGCATTGATGCTTTGGTTTTTCTTGGAGTAAATTTTATTGTTAATATTTGTGTTAACAATCACATCTCAATGTCCAAGCCAAGGGTTGATACACAGCAGAAGCATTTAATAGATGAGAGATTGTCATTAGAGCTTAGGATACACAAAGCAGAGGAGGAACTGATGAATCTAGAGATGACTGATTGCATACTGGCAGTGACAGAGTCACTAGGGTTAGAACCCTGAACTTCTGATTCACTGGAAAGTGCCCTGACCTTTTTGGCCACCCTTAAACCTGAAAGATTAAAGTCCTTATGGATATTTTTCCTCTTGTCTTTAGTCTGGTCATATTTATGTGCAACTGTAACATTTTGATTTGACCATAGGTGTGTGATTGGGTTATCATTCCATTAGCCAAATTCTTCATGGTCTCATAGAAGTTAGGGAGTAGGGGAGTTTTGGGTTCCGAAAACCACACCTTGGGGATTTTGGGTCTTTATCCTTGAAAGATCTATAAGGGACTGTAGGCACAAAAGTATTTTGCTTTATTTAAAGCCTTTACCTTTTAAAACAAACCTTATTTTCATGAGAAGAGCTGATGACAGTCCTTATGTGCCACAGCCATAACTGAAGTACTCAACTGTTCCTGCTGAATCTTAAGCAGTATCTACGAAGTCTTCAGATACAGGAATTACATCCAGATACGTGCTTGTAGGGTCTGGGAAACCCAAGTTGACAGAGATAATGTCTGTACAACTGCAAAAACTATTTATGTTTTGTTTTGGTTGGTCCTGTTGAAAACAATAGGTGGAATTCTTTGAACCCTTTTGGGATAGTGGAGAACCACGAATTGGAGAAAAAGGAGCAAGAGGCTGGAAAGCATGGATGCACCAACAAGAGAAGGGTGGCTGGGTTGTTCTTAAGCCTGGTATGTGTGTCTCAATATGTGTAGTTGTATGTCTATGTGCTCTTCCAAACATTTTGATTAGAATAATATAATCTGATTCTTGTCATGGTTTTGCATACAAGTTTTTAAAATTATTTACTGATACCAAGATAATGTATATCATACTTCACAGGGAATAGCATGTGTTGAATGTTCTATGTATGATACTGTTTCTGGAACATTGTTGTCCTTCCTACAATGAGAATTAGAGGAGAGAGTGCCATAACCTTCATGTTGAAAAGCTAGAGATGTGAGTACTTGGTGGAGATTCACGCCCATCAAAAGTGAAAGGAAGCTACTTCCCTTAAGGTCCTGTCACTGTATTAGTAAGGTGAGGTGGGATTATATTATTAGATGACAGTTGCCTCAAGGATACCTAGATTTATGATTCTATTTCTAGAATCAATTTCAGTTACTCCAGCAAAGGTATAGGTAAAATAGGAGGAAAACATTTCCTTTCTGCTTGTGACGCAGAAAATAAAGGAATTGTGTCTTCACTTGGCTGGAGTGCTTCTGGAATAGCAGGGATGCAGAAAACAGTCCCTGCTGCTTAGCTTCACCTTGTCTTGTGGTCTATAGCACTTCCTTTCATGTCAAGGGCTATTTCTCAAGCAGATGCAGCTTGCAGGGAAGCAGGAGGCTGGAATGTGTCTGACCAAAGATGAGCAGTCTTTGCTTTTGCTGCTCCTGCTGTAGCAACTGATGAAGCAAGTTTGGGTCTGCTTTTAGTAAACAAGGGAACTGAAAGATAATTGTGTGCCTCCCTTGTCCCTGGATTAAGATGGAATTTCCTTTGTCCCTAACTGATGTCAGCAGTTTTAGTTTTGATGGCTCTAGACATTTTGTTCACAAACTGAGAAGACTCAGTATAGAGAAGAGTCTGCCAGTCTTGGGCAGCTCCAGTGTATACCAGTGCTTTCCCCATATGTGTCAGCCCCTGAAATTCAGGTGCAATTTTCAATTGAGTGTGTTCATTAAAAACTATCAGGTTTCTTGAAGCTTTGATTAGGTTGTGGAAATGCTGACTTTTTTCATAGAGTTGCTGACTAAAGGAGATACTATTGATCACAAAAATATATAGAGAGTAAAAATCTTGCAACGACCCGCTTGTTTAACCTGAAATTTAAGAAGAACTGAGATTGGGAGTGTTTCACCTAGTTAATGGCAGATGTCAGGATCAGGAATTTGGAGGTGGTATAGAAATGGCTTGATTTTTATAATGCAGGCTACCATTAAATTTTGAGGGCTATTGTTTTCCTCAGCAATAAAAAAGAAATATCTCCACAAGCTTTCCCTTTGCCTATAGGTGCTCATCAGTTTCTGCACAGAATTAATGTATTGCTGTCAGAGGAAAAATATGGTAATTTTATCCAATAGTCCAGAAAGATTATCATAAAAGTGGGATATGGTTAAGCATGTCCTTTTGTGTGTGTGTAACTATGTGGGTTGTTTCAACTGCACATTAATTAAAATGTTGAAAATACCATTTACTATAAAGCAGCAAGGCCAAACTTGTTTTGCAGTGTTTAATATTAAAGTACCATTTTTTTATGTACAGTGGTTTTCTCAAAATGTTTTATGCACACTAGTATTCATAGAACATACTTGAAATTTTCTGCCCAGGTATGAAGTCAAGAATCTAAATTACACAAAAGGATGACTGACTCTTGGCTGTTGCTTGCAAATTGCTGTTGATAAAAGTGGTCCACAGCCTGTCAGTGTTTTCTTTTCTCCTCTGTGAAAAAGTTTGAGTGCTGACACTGATTCACCGCTTTTAAAAGTTTGGAAGTTTCCTGCCTTCCTATTCTTACAGAGTTGGTGTCAAAACCCAGAACTGTGATATGGAAAATCTCAGCTATGTCATGTGTGGTTTTTTATTAACATTATATTTATTTCCATTGTTAAAGTAGTTAAAGTGTATGTCATGCCTGGTGTTTGGATTTGATGGTATCATTTTTCTTTAATAATTTTGAGTGTATATATTGTTTTGATTTTAGATGATGAGGACGATGAAGAGCTAGATGAGGATCAAGAAATAAAACATAAAACTCTTCCCAAGTGGCACATTTGGTTGGATATTGAATATTCCCGTGAGGCAAGGCACTGGTTACCTTGGAGGCCAGACAAAACCAAAAAGGAAACTGAAGAAGATTGTGAAGATCCAGAAAGACAGGTCACTGTGATATAATAGAATGAGGGGAGGTGATAAGACTAGTTATCCTTTAATTTGAATTCACTGCCATATTTGTGGATATTTTAGAAGAGTAATACTTTTCTTTCTTTGGAAAAAAGATTTTTTTCTTTGAAATTCTAAATTTGCCTGAGGTTTTGTGCTGAGGCTTCTGGAAACCATGGGAAGCTCTAGGTAAACTTTGGAAAGTCTGCAGGCAAATAGTTTGTCTTAGTTGTTCAGTGATTCCTGTCATCTGTGTGGAGAAATCTCACATAAATATGTGTTTAAGAAGAGATGTGCATCAAATAAACAAAGGTTTCATTGCTTTCAAGTCAGATGGTTGGATATTTTTTATTCCTTGGGAAGTAGGTAAAGTCAGACATTGATTTTCAATTAGAATGTGTTAAAAGGCCTATGAATAAAGTCTTCCAGACCTTAATTTTGTAAATTTTCTATGGGGGTCTTTGTTGTTCACAGGCAAAGAAATCTTTTGATAGCAAATTTATGGTTGACTGGAAAAACAGATTGCTTGTTTAACTTGTCCATTTTTAATTTGAATGACATTTTGATACCATTTAATGGTAATTCTAAATCCTCTTGATTTGAAAAGGTTCTTTAATTACATAAATTATAGATTTGCTGCTTTTATTTGATTGCATAAATTAATGGAATTTGTTTTCATTTGAATTTTTTTAGGTGTTATTTGATGATCTTGGACCATCTTTAATCCGTCTTTCTAATCCAAAGCTTCAGCATCAACTATTGTACTCTTTTTTGCAATTCCTGGGAGTTCCATGTACAAGTAAACTCTTTCCTTCCAGTCTCTATATTGCTATGGATGAAAATAACATCTTTGACAGTGTCCTTTATGATGATAAACCTCTGACTTCCATGGATTTTCCACTTTCTGGATTCAACAGTATTGGTCACATGGATACCATGTCTCGAGGCAGACATCAGATAGGCCACTGTAAAGAAGGAGAGGAGTTCATACAGAATGTCTTCCATGTTCTGTCCCAGATATTTACAGGAAAGGAAAAATCTAACCTGGCCATTTGTTGGCTACAGTATGAAATATATAAGGTAATGAGGAGTCTGCATATAATCAATTTTGTGATGTGTGGCTTTCTTCTGTGTTAATGTTTATATTGAATTTAAAAAAATCTTGATGAAAGTTGTCTCGCAGGACTAAGTATTCAAATCAGGAAATGCCAGTTAAGATTGCACAAGGGGGAAAAATGAAAACCAAAAACCCCCTTTTCTTCAGTACATGTTAGAGAGTGGCATACATGTAGCAAACTGTTTTTTGAAGTTTTGCATAAATGTTATTGTATGATAATATATAATTTTATAATTATATTATAAAAAATTGCTGTGAGCTTTTTTTTTCTCCTTTGCGCTTCCATCCCTCTCAAAATATGCTCTGTTTATTTTCTCCTGTAGGTAATTCAGTGTCTGCAAGCAAAAAAGAAAAAGAAGCTAAAAGCACAAGGGAGGAAGAGTAAAAAATTGGCCAAGAATTTCCTTAAAGCACCTGACAACCGAAACAACCTTTCTCTCTGGAAACTCTATGCCTACCTGGAATGGCTGCTTGGTAACACGGATGATTCCAGGAAGGTGTTTGACACAGCTCTTTGCACAGCAGGGACAGCAGGATTGAAGAGTGCCCAGCTCTGCAGCCTCAGCCTGCTTTATGCTCAGCTGGAAGTGGAACTGTTGGAAAGTCTAGAAGGAGCTGTTATGTCACGTGCTGTTCATATATTGACCAAACTGACTGAAAATGGACCATATGTGCCCTATAGTGGGCAAGTGTTACCTGTGAATGTCTTGAAAGCTCGTAAAGCATATGAGCATGCACTGCAAGATTATTTAAGTAAAACAGCAGTTTCTGATCAGGATCAGGTCAAGGATACTGATCAGCTGGTTAACCTGGTTGGTTGTTATGCTCTGTTCCAGTATTTGACTGTTGGGATTGATGCTGCAGTATTAATATATACACAGGCTTCAGAAAAACTTGAAGTTTCTGGTTCACAGAAATGTGAAAATACTGGAGAGAATTCTGGCGTTCTAAATTTCCCCACTGCTCTTGAAGCTGTCACACTGCTGCATACAAATTTACTGAGATTCCACATGAAAATTAGTGTTTATCCTTTGAATCCCCTGCGAGAGGCACTAACGGAGGCTCTGAAACGGTATCCTAGCAACCAATCTCTTTGGAGGTCATACATCCACATCCAAAGGAAGTCTCACAGTGCCAGCAAAGCACGAAGATTTTTTGATAGTGTCACAAGGTCTACTAACTCTTTAGAGCCATGGCTGTTTGCAATCCAAGCAGAGCAGATGAGGAAAAAGCTCACAGAGAAAGTCCAGAGGTAACACCTTGCAGCTCCTTACAATTATGCTGTTTGAATCTGTCTAATCACTCAACAGAGGACAGAAAATGCTATTGCAGTTCTCATTTTGCAGATGAAGAAGCTGTAGCTGGAGGTTTTCTGTTCAAGGCTGAACAGGGAGTCAGTGGTAAAATCTTGAACAGAATAAAAGCCCTGGGTGACAGCCTTATGTCCTTTCTACTGAGCCAGATTGTGTTTGAATTTGTTTGATTACTTACTACTAGCATCATGATGATACACATTTCTTTAAGGAGTTTTTAAATAACTAAGCCTGCTTAGATGGCCAAGATAGACACTGTGAACTTGGAAACTGCTGCATTTTAGTACTACAGCAATAAAGAGCATAATACAGAGTTATGCTGCAGTTTCTGCCTGAGCTGGCTGCCCTACTTTACTCCTGAATCACAGAATACAGTTGTGGCAGATCTGTTTCCATAGTGAGTCCTTGAGAGTTCAGTTTTTGTATGGAGCTGTTACTAGGTAGAAGAGGCTGGAAATTCCATGAATTCACAGCAGTGTGGGCTCAGATTTTTTGCCCCTGAGAAAGGAGGAAAGGGTAGGAGATACGGGGAGCAAGTTACATATTCATTCTTAGAGCTTAGTCTCTTAACAGTTGTCTTCTCATTGTTTGGAGCTACCTGTCCTCTGCTACCTACAGATCTCCAGTGACATGGACAGCTTGGTTGTTTCTGCACATGGCAACAAATTTCTAGGAAACAGTTACCTGGAAGTTTTACAGAGCTGTAAGCTCACAATATTCACACTTGGTAAAATTACATAATTACCAGTATACTTTGAAATGATGGTTCATTCCCTTTGATTGCTGCAGGCTGGCAACAGGCATTCAGACATGGTAGTGACATTCCTGAACTGTTAGTCTGTGTCATCCTAAATTGTTATAAGAATTCTGTGGCCACCAAATGTGAAGGAGGATTGTGATTAGATTTACTGTTAATTTCAGATTAACATTATGATAGGGTTTCATTATTGTTACTTGGAACTGAAAATTTCAGAATTATTTTCTCTGTGACATTGAGTTCCTTTCCAGATTGTTCACTGCTAGCAAAGCCTTTCCTATAGATTACATTTCTATGGGACAAGTTGGGTGTTGCAAGAGCAGAGCTGAAGTACTGCAACAAGGAGATAAGTGGCCTGTCAGTCATGCATAAAACTAATGTTTTGTAATGTTGTGACAAAATAAGAAAATGTCTGTGCTATGTCTGACTGTTTGATATTCTGGTTTGTATTTCTGCTTAAGTGCATGGCATTCAAATGAAAACATGAACACAAAGGGTAAAACAAATGTTTTTAAGTTGCTATTAGGCACAAGGCTTCAAATGTTTGACTCCATGCAGAGTAGGTTACATAATTTTCTCTCATGGCAAAGGTTGAGAGGGAAAATTACTTCAAAGACACATGAAAAAAAGAGATAGGTTAGGAGCCAAGTGTTAATGGTGAGTGGAACAAGCTGGCAGGCTAAGAGAACATGCATAGACAATTGATGCTGCCATCAGTGCTCCAGTTTGTTTCTTCAAGCTCAAGCATCAAAAGTAACCCAGTCTGTATCAGCTGTTGAAGGAAATCAGTGCTTTGGTGAAAACTACATACCTGGTTTTGTGTCCTGCCTGGAACTTAGGGGATTTGAATCTCTGGGTGAAAATTACTGTTGTAATTGTGGTTGAAATCCAGAGTTGTAATTTTGACCTTGATCAAAGACCAATGTATGGCCTTACAAAAGTGAGGGGTAAATTTGAACAAACTTGCCTAGGCACCAGAAGAAGATGTGCTGATCCAGACTTAAATTTCTTTTGAGCTGCTCTGCCAAGCTTAGAATGATAAATAATCTTGGAGGTAGGCTAAGATGTTTTAAGATCATATGATTGTGGATTTTCATGTTCAAAGAGAAATGATTTTTGAACTTGCTATATGAATTTTCACAAAAATAGTTTATACTTTTTTCCTAATTTTCCAATTTAGAAATGTGTTGATTACATTAGCAAGTGCTAAAATCTGGTTTATAACTTTGAGTTTATAGGATGAATTACAAAAACCTGGCTATATATGCTGCTGTGAATAGAGACAGTGCACTGTTCTTTACCCCTTCTTACCTAGATGTAGTCCCTTGGCTTGGGTTTAAAGCCCTGTTGTTTCTTCTCTCTGTGTTTCAGGGCAGATGTTGGTGAAGTACACTGTACTATTCCTGAAACTGGATTAACAAATCGGATTGTAGCTCTATTTGAACATGCAGTTCAGAGTGAAAATGGTACCCACTGTCCACTCCTATGGAGAATGTATTTGAACTTTATGGTAAGGAGATGAGTATCAGTTTTGTTTTATTTTGTCTTACCGTATTTGGAACTCTAATAAACCCAGCTGGAATACTGCTTAGAAAAATGAGTACTAAATGCTGCCATGCCTCTGTGATTTGCAAGGTGATACATTTGACTTGTACTGCTCCTTATTGTTGGGAACAGTAAGGAAAAGGTAATTCACAGGGATTAGGAGTAATAGCTTCTGAGAGTGTAGTCTTAATATAGATCCAGACATTGTGTCTGTCATCTTACATAGATAAAAAGTTTGTCATAAGATACCAATAGATGTCAAGCTGCTTTCCAGTGGAGTTGACCCCAGCATATATTGGTGCAGGAATTTGCACTTCCTGTTGAACTTCCTGTCAGCTGATTTCTTCATCCCGCTGTGATCTTTCTGGATGGCAACATGACCCTCAGGTGTATCAGCCACTCCTCTCAGTTCTGTGTGGTCTGCAGGCTTGCTCAGGGTGTACTCTGCACCATTAGCCAGATAATTAACAAAGGTGTTAAATGAGATGGGTCCCAATAGTGTCCCCAGGGGTACTGCTAGTCACTGACCTGTAACTAGACTTGTTACACAGATCACCACCCTCTGGGCCCAGACTTTGAGACAGTTTTCTCACTGTGCATCCAATTCTTTTGTCAACTGCTTATTTAGGAGGCTCTTACAGGAGACAGTGTCAAAGGTCTTAGTAAGTCCAGACAGACAATGTCCACTGCTCTCCCCTTACCCACCAGGCCAGTCATTTCATCATGGCAGTTTATTGAGTTAGTCAGTCATGACTTCCAGTGAATTTACACTGTCTGCTGCTGATTTTCTTTTCACTCATGTGCCTGGAAATGGTTTCCTGGGTTAGCTGCTCTGTCACCTTCCCAAGGTACAAGGTGAGCCTTGCCAGCCTGTAGTTGACTGGTACTACTTCTTCCCCTTCTGAAAACAGGAGTAATGTTTTGCTTTCTTCAGTCTTTGAGTCCTTCTCCCAGTTGCTGTGATCAATCAAAGATTGTCAAGAGTGACCTCTCAGTGATATCTGCCAGCTCCCTCAACACTTGAGGTGGAGTTCATATGCAAAATAACTGCATGGTAGGCAAAACATAGCTGTAGCTTCTATAACTTGCCTTCATTTTGACAGTCTTTTGAATCTTAAAAGCTGCATATAAAAGTTACCTTAACTGGCATTGCAGTTTAATGCTAAAAAGCAATAATGTTTGTTTCTTCCATAGTTCCCCATGGAAGTACATAAATAAAATCAAATTCATATAGTCAGCTTTGCCATCCTGGTTTTCTTGCTTCTCCAAAGTATAATATGGAAGATGAAAATGCTCAAGTAATAACTTTCACTCCCCAGCTGTTACTCTTCTGTTCACGTCCCCTGGTGTAATAAGTTGTCAGAGGGGGATCAGCAGTCAGAAGGCTGTGAAATAGAGGAGGCAGGGGAAGGAGAGATCTTGTTTTGTTTTTGAGAAGATCACTTGCGTGAAACTGTTAATGGTGACCATTTCTACACAAATACACACTTGAAAATATTTTATACAACTTTGTATGTAGGAATGTACAGCTGAATTGCTGTTATTCTTTACAAACTAATAATGACACCCCAGTATGCACAAATGCATTATGTATTTTGTCACTAGTGCTTCATTCATGGAAGATACCTTTTTCACAAGAACAGCAAAGAGTATTTACTAGATGCTAATAAGATGGAGGAAAATATTGTTACAGTAATAGCTTGGAATAACATTATTTAGAGAAGCAAAATCAATTAGAAACATTAAAATTTTCAGATATAGTCATAGAAGAAATTGTGATTGGTCAGTATTACCTAAATTCTGTAGATCTCTGTTCTCTCTTTGCTGATGAAACATGGGTTAGGTAAGTGGACAGGGCTGGAATCTGGCTGAACTGCCAGGCTCAAAGGCTTGTAGTGAGCAGCGTGAACTCCTGCTGCAGGCCAGCCACTGCTGCTGCACTCCAGGGATTGATACTGGGACCAGTGCCCTTTGACATCTTCAGTAATGATCTGGATGAGGAGAGTCTGCACCATCAGCAAGTTTGCAGCTGATACAAAATCAAGAGGAGTGGCCAAAGCACCATATTCTGCTCTTGGTCTGTCCAGGTTCCTTTGAATAGTCCTTGTTCTCTTAACTTGTCTTACAAGTAAAGCCCTGAAACTCCTTAAAGACATCTGAAGAGTGTAACCTGACAAATTACATAGCTACCACAATGTATAATAAAAAGGATTTCTCAGCAGAAGAACATTGAGCTTTTCAGCAATCATTTCTTTGTCTCAGAAGTAATTGTTTCAGTATTTCAGCTATTACTGCACTGAAGCATGAATGTTTTTTTATCACACAGGCTTCACTAGGAAAAAAAGAAAAAAGTAAAGGATTGTTTTATAAAGCCCTTCAAAACTGTCCTTGGGCAAAGGTAAGCACAGAAAACAGGTAAACTTGTCATCATACTTTAATTTTTGAAGTTCTGTATTTGAAAAAAAAGTTAATGTTTAGTAGTTGTAAGGAGCTTTATGCAAATGAAGGACATGTTTCTGAGGAAGTAATGTTAAGATTTTCTGCAAATAAGAGATTCATCTTAAATGGAAACATGATCAATAGTCAGTGCTGTTTGTGTTTCAGGACAGAAAGGTGTTGTGTTGAGGCACAGCAGTAAGAAATCCTGTGTGTTCTAGAAATGATTGAGTCTTTCAGTCTTTTATCATGAGCATGGCAGTATCAGAAATACATAGCCAAATATAATTTTTTTTATGTAATAATATATAAAAATTACTGAGGAGAACCTGCAACTCCTCAGGTAATGTCTGTATATGCTGCAAATGCTCCAGTGCCTCTTGACCCCCATTTTATCTTTTAGTTAAAGTTACTCAGTAAGAGTTGGAAAAGACTTGATCAAACGTTTACTTGGCTGTCACTGTAGGAGTGCTAATTCTGTTTGTATTACTTTAAAGAATACATGATATTTATGTTCTTGCTACAGAGTTGTTGCTGTCTACTTACTTCTTTATCCTGTGTTTCTTGCTAGAGAAGTAACACAGAGAATGTTCTTGTTCTTTCCAGGTGCTCTATATGGATGCTGTAGAGTATTTCCCTGATGATCTGCAAGAGACGCTCGATCTCATGACTGAGAAAGAGTTGAGAGTGCGGGTGCCTATGGAAGAGCTGGATCTGCTACTGGAGATTTGAAAGAAGACTGAAGCTGCTTCCAAAGCCAACAATTAGATCCATCTCTTTTCATACAGGAGCTCTGTTGGGACTTGGGTACTATGTACTTGATACTTTGTTGTTGTTAAAATTTTTATATAAATTCCTATCAAAATGGAGTTCTACTACCTTCAAGTATTCTGGAATCAACAACTGCTTTATGCCCACAAAAATGGATCCCTTTCTCTGAAGTATTGCTGGCTCCCACAGAAGGATACCCTCTTTAAATAGCCTCCTGTTGAAGTTGCCTGCATTTCTTATTCTATTGTTTGAAATTACATTCCCTAGGGTTCAGTAGAGGTTCAGTACATGCCAACTATGGCTTGGTGAGCAGCACAGGAAATAAACATCTGCCAAATGGATGCTCCACTGTCCTCCAGTTGGCAGACTTCAGTAATTTCCTTCAGCATGGTATGCCTGTGTGTATGTAACTGCCAAGTCAAACAGCCATTACATCTGTACATATACTGTGAGTAAAAGCTAAATTTTTGTTTGAGCAGGCACCTATTTTGGTATGCTTTGACCGATATTTCTGAAAAATATACCTGAATATTTGAAAATTCAAAAGTGACTTGTTTTTACTTATTAATTTAATAGGACTCTTGAGTGTATTAAAAATGAAAACGTGTCCATAATGCATCTCTAAGCAGCTCACTTCTAAGCAAGTTTTTGTAGCTGATTGCTTGCTTTGACGCAAATCCAGGCAATTGCTGTAAGAGAAGTAGAGTTTGATCTGTGTTTGCTTCTCCTCAAGAAGGCATAGTCTTCTATGATTATTTAAAAAGTAGCTTATATTCCAGGAGACTTTTAGCAAGCTTCTAGAGAAGTAATATGAAATATGGTAACAATTTAAAGATATAGTTATGTTATATATTTATTTTGCAAAACAGAACATGCTGAAACATGGAGAGGATTATTTAGCATCCCTACTGTTGAGACCCAAGGACTGAGAAACTGAGTTTTCATCTGAAACAAGTATGCCTGCAGCCCCTGAATACCCAAAACTGCGTCAGTCATTTTTCATGAGAAAACTAATTGTCACTAGCAGCATTAAAGCAATTGGGATCATCTAGCTGGTGAGATCCTATTACACATGAAACTATGTCTGGACCAAGATGTACAACTTCTGGCTCAGGTTTGCTGCCATGATACAAGATAGAACACACTTCAGTTTGGGCTGCATTTCTGCATTTTCTTCCTTTCTAAAATGATTTTAAATATTGCAGGGAATATGTATAATTTTAAATGGCATTACAGCACTTTTGAAGAGCCTTATAACATTAATATAGTTGCAAGTGATGGTGGTTTTGCTGTAATTGATTAGTCTTTGTGAAAAATATAGTTTATTTTTGAAATCTTTACTTTCTACAAAAATGAAAGAGCTCCTGAATTGGAGGTACAAGTTACTCTGTACCCTGAATGGTAACATGACAAATTATGCCTGTGTTTGTTAATGCTTCCCCAGCACAGCAGATTGCCATTTCCTCTAAAGCCCTGACAGGGCCATAGGGAGGGGACAAGCTTGATTGTGCTCCTGCTTAGAGTCACAGAGCAACCCAGGTTGAGAGGGACCTTGAAAGATCCCAACCTTTTATGGGACAGGGAGCCTAGGTGAGATTAGCAAGCTCTCTCTGTAGTCACATTTGAAAACTTCCAGTGATGGCAGCAATGACTTCTGTATTTGTCACTTTTCTATTCTTCCATGCATCCTGTCCCAAGTCCTTTCCTTTGCCGTTTCTCCCAAAGCAGCACTTGGGCTGCCTCCTTCCTTTTGATGGTCAGAGGCTTCCTGGAGCAAGTCCTGCTGTTTAATTCCTGTCCTTGTGGGGAATATACTTGCTGTTCACTTTCTCCTGGTATTTAGAACTTTTGTCTTGATCGTTGAGGTCAGAAACTCGGGCAAAAGTGGCAGCAGTTAAATTCTGCTGCAAAAGCTGAGAACTGAGTTTTCAAACGTGTGTTTTTCAGTTCCTGTGGTGACAGACAGGGTACTAGAAGAGTCCTTGGGTTCATTTAATGCAATGCAGCTGTTCTTCAGGGACATCTCTGTGGCTGTTGCTTTGAGCCAGCAGTAACAGCCACGTCCCAAATAAAAAGTGCCTTGCTTGCCACATGTGTCATAAAGCTCTTCAACCCCTCAAGCAACAGTGAGATCAACTGCCATGATTAGAAAGTGCTAAAAAATCCCTAGCTTTTTGTGACCTTTCCAAGGAGATAGATCTCCTAAGGTTTATAAGAATGGGTAATAAAACTTGTTTTTCAAGCTTCAGATGAAAAACAATTCTATTTCAGGATTTCTGCCATCTAGATTAAATAAAGGACTCAATTCATCTGTAGGGTTCATTTTTAACAATGAGCCACATACTTTTTACACAGAAAAATAAAATCTCTTGGCCCTGCTGCTGCCATTGTTGTTGGAGCACTGGCAGTGAGCAAAGGCATTGCTCTGGGTGTCACTCTCCCCCATCTGTTCCTGGCCCACGTTTGCTCCCACAGAAAGTTCCCAGAACAAAGACTGCACATTGCATAACTGGTTTGCATGTGGAACTTTTCTATAAACCTTAAAGATCCCATGTACAACATCTGGAAACTACTTACTTAGAAATTCTAAGCAGCCCTTCACAGAAGTGTACTACACAGGATACAGTAAGTAGTATATGCATGGCCACAACTGAGCCAACAGACACGTGGCCCCCGTGGGAATGGAGCTGTAAGCAACAGAATTGTGTAGAGGGGAAGAACTCAAGGTTCTGCTGTAGAGCACCAAGGATAGGACATGGAGTTAGAATTTCTTTGTGCACATCTGCTGCATGCCAGACCCTGCACCTCTAGCACTGGGGCTGTGCCTTAGGAGTGTGCACATCCTGCCATGGGCAGCACGGGGCCCTTGAAGCTGTTCTGCTGAGTTGGTTCTTTTCAGAGACATTCTCGAGCTTGGATGTTTATCTGATTAACTGAAAGCCTTTTGGGAAAAACAAATTCATAGACACTAATCTTACAAGTACCCTATCCAAACATGCTTAGATGTTTAAGCTAAGATTACTAATGAGCTACTACTTACATCTTGCTCTCTTACAAGCTGCAAGTGCTAGAGCTGGGTACCTTTCCAGTGTATCTTAGTGTTACTCAGGGCTGCATACTTGTCACTGATTTTCATGTATAAATGACTGATGACACTGAGGTTACTCAAAAGTGACACTTGTCCTAGTTAACCCCTAAAAAAAAGATATAAGAAGGTAATCAAGAACAGCAATGCTAGAGTAGTTGTAAGAGACTGCCATGCCTAAGGAGGACCAAGAGTTGGGGCACCTGCACTGCTCCTGCCCAGGTGGTGTAGGTCACTGAGACAAGCACTTGGGTCACCAGTACTTTTTCTTCGAAGTCAGAGAATGCAACAGACAGTCCCATGTAAATAGCAGGGCTCTGCTACCAAAACATTTATTTGAATTGAACTGTTTTATTGGGAAGTGAAGAGTTACACTGACTGAAAACCCACGATCCACCAGCTTTTAACCTGTTCATGAATGCAAACTAGCTGTGTGGTTTTATACAAGACTCTCATCAACACAGAAAGTTCTGTATAGATCCCAAAGAGAGAGATGACTCAAAGATACAGTCCCTCAGGAGTTCCCTCTTGCTTTTTATAGAGAACATTCTCTTTAGACTTTTTGAAATCTTCATTTGTTACTTTCATTCTCCGTTCCCTCAAAGCCATCAATCCAGCTTCTGTACAAATTGCCTGCAACACAGGAAGCAAGAATAGTTACACTTTCTGTGCAACCCCTTCAAAACACACCCTCACAGGCAGCTGCATCTTCCTACTGCTCCAGTAACTGTAGAAATGAGGAGTGTTAACAAAATCTACATTCTTAAGTTTGATACTGTTCTGTAGCACTGAAGCAGGCTGGATCAAGCCAGATGAGTGTGTCCAAAAGGACAGAAACAGTCAAGAGTTACCCTTCACTGACAGAAAGGCAGCAAGGACAGACACATCCAGCTGGGTGATCCTTCTGCAGGGAGGTGATAGTTGTGTCATGTTGGTTAAGCTCATGAGTGTGGTAACTGTAGCAAGGGCTCTATCCGCTTTAAAAAGCAGGGTATGGCTGAAGCTTCCTAATATACAGTTGCATTTTTTATTGCCCTGCAACATAGTGCCTAAAAGTGCTACATATCCTGTACTATCTTAAGTAATGTTTAAGATACCTTGCAGAAGATTCCACATTCTCCTGTCAGTTTCTACTTTGCTACTTTAAAATTTCATATTCAGGTAACACAGGTACATGCTCTTACCAACACAACCAATCTCACAATTATGATTTTGATAATTTCCCATTTGTAAAGCAGAGTGCTTGGCACTCATAAAAGGTATCTTAAAGCCATCCCAATGTCCCTTGGTGATGTAAGCACAGAAAACTGGCAAACAGTTCAAATGACAATGGTTTTGGATGCAGCAAAAATGAGATTTGATTTTTGCTTTGAAGTATAAACAATGGTGATGTACACTGACCTTAATATCCGCACCACTGAGATCATCTTTGGCCATAATCAGCTCGTCCAAAGTCACATCATCTGCCAAGGTCATCCTGCTCGTGTGAATCTGAAAGATTCGTTTCTTAGTCTTCTCATCAGGTAGAGGGAACTCTATTTTCCTGTCAATACGTCCTGTACAAAAGGAAAGTTCAGTCTTAGGTCTTTTGCATGCAGCTGTTGGAAACAGCAGGAAGAACTCCTGAAGGGTTTGACTGACAGTGCCTCTTAAGCTGCAGCATGTCCAGAGAAGGGCAATGGAGCACAAGTCCTATGAGGAACACCTGAAGAAACATCTCAGGGTGTTTAGTCTGGAGAAAAGGAGACTCAGGGGTGACCTTATCACCCTCTACAACTGCCTGAAAGGAGGTCGTAGCCAGGTAGAGGTTGGTCTCTTCAGCCAGGTAACAGGTCAAAATGGCCTAAAGTTCACATGGGGAGGTTTAGATTGGATATTAGGAAAAATTTCTTCATGGAAAGGGTTCTCAAGTATTGGACAGGTTGCCCAAGGAAGTGGTGAAGTCACCACCTCTGGAAGTGCTCAGAAGAGGTGTAGAAGTGGCACTTGGGGATGTGGCTTAGTGGTGGACTTGGCCATGTCACTTAATGGTTGGACTCAGTGACCTGAAAGGTTCTTTCCAACCTAAACAGTTCCATGATGCTTCCTGCCACAATGAATCATGTCTTGGAGTAGAAAGCAAGGTCAGACTATCTCTTTCAATTCTGGCATAGTATTACCTCCTCTGTACTCTAACAGCACTGGATTTGAGGTGAAGGGTCTAAAGCTAAATGATGACAAAACCAGACCAAACACCTCAGCAATTTCATACAGTGGAGGTATTTCAGCTTATTCCTTTGATCTCTGTGTTGTTTTCTACCTTCCAATTTAATGGGCACCACAGACATACTACGCTTTGAGACATTTTGAGTGACCATTTAAGAATACTACCTGTGCCTGCTCAAGCTCAACTCCCTCACTCATCTCCCAAATGGCAGGAGTGTGCCAGGCCAGTAAGGAGCAGCCTGCTTTCCTTGCACCAGGATCCGAGCTGTCTCTGGTAAGGCCTAGGCTCTCACCCCCAAAACACAGGCGGTGCTGTCCTGCCTTCCCCAGCTGCTGCAGGTGTGCTGCTGCTGCACACAGCTTGCTTAACAATCACTTAAAATGGCTGTGCCATCTTAATAGAAAGGAAGAATATTCAAACTGTTTATGTATATGTAAAGGAATTAACACATATCTTCCAAAGATTTTTCTCCTATTTAGAAGCTTGTGAATGGGTTCTGATTTCAAGACATGCACCAGCATAGATGAGATGGTGAGAAAAACTTGCAGTCTTTTTACCAGCCTGTGTTTGTCAAGTAATGACAAGTCCTTTCACAAGAAAAGTGGCTTAAGCATACACAGCAGGGAAGTCCCTTACCTGGTCTAATTAAAGCTGGGTCCAGTGTTTCTATTCTGTTCGTAGCCATGATAACTTTAACATCCCCCCGGGAGTCAAACCCATCCAGCTGGTTCAGCAGCTCCAACATTGTGCGCTGGATCTCTCTCTCACCCCCTGAGTTTGAGTCATACCTTCAAGAAAAAAAAAAGCATGGTCAGAAAAAGCACTAAGCAACTGCCACAAAGGTATAAACAAAAAGGGGAGAGGGTTATTTGGTTAGTAAACATCCATAAGAGACTTAAATAAAAAATTTAATGTTTATCCATATAAACAAAACACGGGTTTGCAGAATCATGTCGTGACATCTAAGTAAGTAAAGAGACACTGAACTATTCTTGTAGCTGGGGAATGTAACAGCCATCATGTGAAGGAAATCTGAGTTTTTTCCACGTTTGTTATATATTTGGAAATATCTTCTTCCCACCTAACAAAATCAACATAAAAGAGGAAAAAGCCTAATTCTTAAAAGCATATACATCCATACATAGGGCAGCAGCTGGCACTCTGGGCTGGTGGCCATGTAGTAAACATGTATAAGCATCTTTTTATTTATTTAAAAAACATTGACTACTTTAAAGACTATTTGCATTGGACAGTTCCAACAAACCTACAGAATTTTCAAAGTAATACAGTTTGGATATGGGCTGAACAACAGTTTAGTGTGGCACAAGCAATGTTTCTCCATGACATAAACTGTGTAACCTTCTGCAAAATACTCTCAGAGCAGAAGTATTTAGCCACCTACTCGAGAAGCAAACAAGAAATGGATATATTCTAATTTAAATATTCTGCTTTACCACTGGATCACTAAAGCCAATTACTGTATATGGACTTGCAGCTAGAGGATCCCATATACACAGCGTCTCCTCCTGGTTTTGACACTCTCCTAGAGATGCTGCCATGTAGCAAGAGAACAGAGGTTCTCTCTGGTCACGTCTGTTTAGTATGAAAAGGCTGTGATATGTTGTGTTTCCACAGAAGTTACTTGAAGTGTTACTCACTACAAATGCTTACAGCAAAACAGTGTATGCAAATGGAGTCTTGCAGGGGAGAAATGGGCTACTGAATAACTGAATCAATATGATTCTAACAGAAGCCATTTATTGTTTACATTACATGGCAGATATAGATTCTTCTAGGTCTACTGTCTACGCGGGCACACATCTCTGGGTTGGCTAAGCTGCTTCTTCATGAGGGAGGTACGCATTTTTCAGGACATCTAATTGGTCAGGCGTCCATCCTCAAGTTGTGCTTTCCCTATCTAAGATTTACATTTTCTGCAGACATTTTTTCAGGCTTTCTTCTTATTTTTGATCCTGTTGTTTTCTCAGTAATCTTGATGAATTCCTGAAAGCTTTAACAACAAAACTGCAAGTAGTTTGATAATATTACTTACAACCAATTTGGCTGGTGCATCAGAATGACCTGTTATACAGATACATTGCTACAGAGTGTCACTGTAGCTGTAAAAGAAGTGTTTCCAGTGAAGCTTTTGTTACCCCTGGCAATGCAGTGTGTGCAGTGGATACTGTACCTCTTTGTGCCGATGGCATCGATCTCATCGATGAAGACGATGGAGGGGGCGTGCTCCTCAGCCACGCGGAACAGCTCACGCACCAGCTTCGGGCCGTCGCCCAGGTACTTCTGGATCAGCTCGGAGCCCACCACCCGCAGGAAGGTCGCTGACGTTTGGTTTGCCACTGCTTTGGCCAGTAAAGTTTTGCCTGTTTGTAGTTGGAAAGAAATACTGTCGTAAGTTTGCAGAGAAGGGAAAGAGAAAGAAAGAAGCGCCCTAACAGAACAGCTGTATGAAATTTGTGACAGACTTGGTTGGCAATGCTTTACATACTAACCAAGTGTGAATTATTTTACTCATGTTATCTCAGCACAGGTGTTACTGAGCTGTAAAATACCTGTGCCAGGTGGGCCATACAGAATGACTCCTTTGGGGGGCTTTATACCCATCTCTTCATAATATTCAGGGTGGGTGAGAGGAAGCTCCACAGACTCCTGAAGCACAAGAAACACAAACATGTTTTTGTAAGACTGAGTGGTCTCCTACAAAGATCTGTAGGGATCTTCAGAACAGCAACAATGAACGCAGTAAAGGCAGAAGGAACTTAACTGATTTCAAGACAGACACTGAACCACGTGGCTCTCTGCTGCCTCCAATTCTAAGGAAGACAACTACTCTATCTGCACAGGTCTTCCTATTGTTTCTACTTGACATGTGGTAGAGCAGCAGTGAACATTCCCCCTCCTCCATCCTCAATGCACCATCCCAAAGATAGAACCCTGGAGTTCCTGAACCCCAAACACCCACTTCTTTATAGAAGGGTGCCTTCTCTAAAGAGTTGCCAGATACCATAGATTTTAACAGCATTTGTGGTTTTAGACACCTACCCAGAACAAAAGGGTTGAGTTTTAGCAAGGTTGAGGCAGAGTTCTGCTGGTAGGGCAAAAATCAACCAATCCAACACACCCCAACCAAAACACAAATGAATGCAAAACCAAAACAAGCAACTGCCCTGAGAGACTAAATCCTTAAATTGAAGGGCATCAGACACTCAAAATAACCTCTGCAGTTTTTACAATTTAACTCTCACCTTGCAACAATTGAAACTTTACACCTTGCAAAGTAAGAAGCTACTAGAGAGATTTTATGAGCTCTGGGCTCCATAGGTTCCTGAGTAACTGTGGAAGATTCCTGTGCACACAGCCTCTGGCAACCCGCTTAAAAGAGTGAGATCCACGAGTCTGCCTAGTGAAATCTAATGAAGAAGTGCACTACAGAAGGATAAAGGACACCACTGCAGCAACAGCAGCCAGTCCTGCTGTTTCCCTTCTCAACTCCTAGCACAACAGTTACATTGCTGGCTTAACTGTAAATGAGTACAACTGAATACCTTGATTTCTTGAATTTGGTTGTCAAGGCCACCAATGTCAGCATATGTTTCTTGAGGAGCTTTTTCTACTTTCATCACAGTCACTAATGGGTCTGTGTCATCCATCAGGACTCCTATCACAGCATGAACCTAATTGAAGAATTAAGAGTTGTCAAAGAAGGCAAGCAGCATTTTTAATACAAACTGAAGTCTAATCCCTATGCCTGCTTATTTAGGTGTGTGACATAAACAGCATTCTCTCTCCTGTGGTCTTCAGAAAAAAAGGCCAGTTAAAAACAGTACAAGAACTTGTAACAAACTTGATTTTATAAAAAACAACTCACCTTATGATTTAGCAAAACAGAGCAGCCTGGCTCTAGCAGGTCCTTGTCCACAAAAGACAGAATACTGACATAGTGCTCTGAGCCCACTGATGTGGACACAATAGCATGGTTGTCATCAATGATCTCCTCCAAGGTACCCACAGACATCGGGGTTCCTCTCAGATCATCCACCTTGGACCTTTCTTCCTGTTGTCAAGGAGAATCCAAGAAACAATTGAACAACACAGGCAAAAACATTCTTGTACAACACTGGCTCAATAATTCAGACAGAACAGAGCAGAACCAGTCTTTCCTATTGTTCTACTGCCCCAAAAAGACACAGGTCAGTAACAAAATCCACTATTAATTTAGTCCTACCCTACAGACACCATTTATGTGGATGTGAATTACTAGAATCTTCTTTCTCTGTGGATCTGCAAGCTGCACTTTGACAGAGCATTAAAAACAAACAACTCCCATGGCTTCATCTGCAGTGATCCCTGCTTGGTCTGAAACAATTTAGCCAATTAATGAGGAATTGAAATAAGCTTGATATGTTTGTATCAACTTGCACACAGGTGGTACTTTATTTCCATTGCTTTGCTATGAAGTAGTTCACATTAACTATGAGCATTTACTGTAACATTAGAAATAACAGTTCACTCAAGCCTCACCTCTTGTTTTTCTTCCAAAGGTTTCATCTGTTCTTGATTTCTGATAAACTCTTCCTCCATTAAGAGGTAATCTTTAATTCTCTCCAATTTCAACAACTTGAGTCTGCACTGTGTGTGAGGAGTCACTGTAACCAAAGCAGAACCACAGGATTTCAGAACAAGTTTGACATGGCACCAACTAACCAGTAATTCATTACTAGAAATCCTGCTTTATTTTCCTGACTGTAACTTCTACCTAACTCATCCCACTGTAACTCCAGGCGAAAAACAGATTCAATATTTCCCCTGCATTTCTCCTCAGTTTAATTTCTCTCTCTCTTACCTGGGAATTCATGGGCTGCATCTTGTTAATTAGAAACAGAATTACATTTGGCACAGTGTCAGTGACCTCCACAGAGGCAGATCTGGAGAAGAGCTCTGTCAAAACTTCCCCAAGAGCAGACAGGCCACAGCTCTGCAGGGGAGGCAGGATGCTTACCCAGGGGGAGTTTGCTGGCAGCATCTGGTCCCTTGGTCTTCTTTTTCTTTTTCCCCACTCTGGTTGGAACTGGAGGTTCATATTTCTTTTTCTTATCCTTATTCATGAAAAGAATTCCACAAGAAAAGAAGAAGTCAGGATAATAACCATAAAACAATATACACAGGTGTTAAGTGCACAGACTAAAAAAGAGCTCAAGATTAAGAACTTCATTACAAAACTTTCTCCTTATGATCTGTAGCAAGAAGCCCGAAAGAAATATGACTTTTATTTTTTAAGAATGTTCAAAAACTTCTTCTGCATATTTTACATCCTTCATTCTAATTTAAACTTCTGCCAGTTTTCAGTGAATATTGGACATGCAAGGCTCAAGCCTGAAGCAAATCACAAACAAAACTCAAAACAAATGAGACAATAAGAAAAATATTGAATCTCCACCTTTCTACTGCACTTCCATCAAATCAGACACATTCAGTTCCCCAGCCTAGACAGAGCTTGCCGTGTACATTGCACTTTCAGCTCCAAAGGAGATCAGGGAGGCCCCTGATGTCCCACAACGTGAAGTACACTCCCACTGCAGATCATTGTGTGATGTCACTTTCAATCCAACAACAGTTCCTTAAGTGACAGCCTGAAGGCTTTCCTAACCCTGACACATTTATAGCTTTATTTTTTTTTCAAAACAAGTCACTGTCAAGAAATTTCAGGTTAAGTTCCCTTTTTTATTTACGAAGAACACCTATTTTCTCCAATGTACACCCAGAAAAGACGTTCATCAGAACTAGCAAAGCACAATTTTATGCAGTTCCAAATACAACAATATTTTTTAAAAAGTAAATTTAAAAAGCCTATGGCAAGCAGGCTCTGTAGCAGCACACTGGTAGTTTATTCTGTAAGTATTTATTTGGGTTTCAGTTACCTTGTCATCCTTCTTGCTTCCACCAGGACCATGTCCACCACTCTGGCTTTGGCCCTAGACAAAAAGTAAAAAAACAAACGACAAAAACCTAAATATACATACAGTTCTATGAATCGACAAGCCCACGCTCAATTCCACGTACAGAAATCCCCTAATTGGATTTCTCTTGTCTAAACAAAGCGCTAACATACTCCAGCTTATTGTCCAAAAATAAAAAGAACTATCCCGCCCGGCCCGGCCCCACCGCCCAAGCTCCCCATCCTGTCCGGGCCGCGGCCTGGAGGCGCCGGCGGTGACTCCGCAAAACGCCGGGCGCTGGCGGCAGAACCCGAAAGAGCACGGCGCCCCGGTTCGGCGCCGCAGGCAGAGCCGCGCTCTGCTCCCCCCGAGGCAGCGGTCCGTGCCGGCCGGGCCGGGTCGGGGGCCGGGGCCGCTCTCACCATCGCGCCGCGACCGCCCCGGAACCGCCCCGACCGCCCCGCCCCGGGCCGCCGCCGCGTCACTACGGGCAGCGGCGAGGGACAAGACTGCGGGAGGGGCCGAGCGCCGGTCCCCGCAGCCGAGCAGGTGTGGTGCCGGCAGCGGCCGGCGGGGGGCGCAGTGCGTCCGCGGTTTGTGTGTGAGGGCGCGGCGTGCCCGGTGTGCGTGAGGGGCGCGGAACTGAAGCGGAGGAAGAAGAGTGGCAAACCTTCATACCTTGTATTTAAAGTTACAGGACTTTTTTCCCTAGACCTGATTCTTCCTTCCATCTCTTGCATCAGCTAGTCAGTATAAAAACATTTTTGTGTGTGCTGTAATTGTTTTTCTCGTGGCAGCACTTTAAGAACATGGGTAAAATTTTCAGGAAATCCCTCCCTCCACAAAGAAATTACTTTTATACCTACACTGAGTTCTACTGGTCTGTGATATTCCTGGGGAAATACAGTAGAAGCTTGTAGTGTCTGCTTTTGACATTCCCAAAGGGAAAACTCAGGCTGAACTCAAGCACGATCCCGAACCGAAGCCACTTTGGGGTCACGCCGGGTTTACACCATTTCTTTGCACCAGAGGTCCCGTTCCTGTGCGGGGCCAGAGAAGCTGCTCTGTGTCTGCCTGCCAGAACCAAAGCTCCTGCCTCCTCCTGGGGGATCTTCAGATACTTCCTCAGCTTTGGGCTGAAAGAGCGTCACTGTCAGCAGGAAGGTTACAGTCAAGATGAGGGCACAGGTTAAAAATCCTTACAGCCTGTTCTCACCCACTTACCCAGCATATAGAGTATATTTACATCCATCGCTGGTTTCAGTGTAGCGATCAGAGCATTTGTGAAAAGAGGCTTCAGTTTACAGCAGACAGTAGGATGTGGAATTGTTTTGCTTTCCTTTGATTTTTTTTTCCTTTCACGCATCCTCTAGAATTCTTGTCTGAGTAGGGAACTTTATTAATTATTAATGTAACTGGCTGAGCTGTGTAGAAAGGTGTGAGGTTTTGATCATTTGCTTTGGTTTTGTTCCATTTGCTCGCAAGGGTTACTGTTGTGCACTGTGGATTTAATTTGACTTTTCTATTGTTTTTATTGTTGTATGAATTAGCTGCCTTTTTGTTACAGTATCAGCTGTTCTGTAACTTTTAAGGACATTGAAATGAAATTAAATATAGCAGGTATTCTTTGCTTTAATGACACTCACTTTTTGGAGGTTACAGTCTTACAGGATTGCATTGTATTTCTTTTAACCTTACAATGTAAAGATTCTAGAATATTCTTTCCCTCACACAATTTTTCCGCTCTTTAACCTCCCTTTAGACTAAGATATCCATATTTATTTCAAATTATACCTGTAATTGGTAGTTCTGCTTATGACTGAGAATTTTTATCCCCTTTTTTCTTTGGAAAGCCTGATGCTAGTGTAGCTTTGCAGACATTTTAACTGTGAGGATTATGGCATAAACTGGCCTAAATGGTAGGGGTGTAGGATGAATGTAAAAACTGAACTTTCCATTTGTAAGCTGACAGGACAAATCTGTGACAACCTATCTGGTTTTGTAGTATTAATAAACATTAGCAAATTATATATGGGAGCAACTGTAAAAAGATGTTGTCAAGATTGTCTCCCAGCTCATTCACTTAAAGACGTACTGTGGAACAGCTGTGACAGAAAACATGAACTGCAGCAGGGAAACACTGTGTTTGGGGTGATCTGGTTAATGGCTTTCAGTTCTTGGGTTGAATAGTGCTGGCAAACTGGAAGTGAAATTGAAATGTGGCTGCTTGCCTTAACTTTACACATCCAGAATTTTGGTTTGGTTGCAGAGTACAGATAATGACAAATTAGTAACTTTAAACAATAAATATTGTATAAACAATAAAAATGATCCAAGTGCCTCTGATTTCTAGGGTTATGCTTACTAGGAAAAAACTCCAAAAGAGTGAGCAGGGGTAACAGGAAGGAACACGCAGTCCTTGTTTGTTAAAGATGAACATAGCCTCAGGGGCATAAAAAACCTCTTCATATCAAAAAATACCAAGACTTGTTCAGTGAGGGTGGGGGGTTTTGTGCTTTGTTTTTAGTTAATGCTTTCTACCCCTCTTCTTTATTCTGCAGTAAGCTTACTGCTGATCTTTTAGGCATGTTGTAAAGCCCCCAGCTCTGTTCCCAGGCCTTTGAGCAGGAAGAGGGCAGCTGAGGGCTGGGGGAATATTGGGCTTGGGATTAGTAAATAGCAAAGAGGTTTATTTTCCCTTTGCACATACAGGAAATTACTAGGATTGCTTATGTTGTTGATGTTAATTTGTCTTTCTTGGTACATGTCTAGCTTCCTACAGCTTTTTATGTTTGCATAAAATGAAATAAATCTACAGATTGGAAAAATCTTGCTATTGCAGCTACATATAATGGGTTGCATTTTCAAAAGCTGCAATTTAGACTCCCTCTTTTCATAAATGGGCTTTGAACTTACAACACCTTCAATAAATGAATAAAAATGCAAGGGCTTAAGGACAATTGGTATTTATTTTTTAAAGTGTGCATGTGTCAAAGTACCAAATTAACCATTAAGCTTCTCTGCTGCTTACAAGTTATTCAAATAGTTTAGAAGTGGAAGGTATTCCTACCACCTACTAATTGGCAAGTAACAATGTGAAGGATAATTATTAGCAGAATACTAATCCTTGTGGGCTCCTCATGCAAACAACTCAGCAGATTCTCTCCCAAACTCAGAATAAGGCTTCTCACCTTCTGGAAGAGTCTTTTACTTCACATTGTCCATGAAACAACATGATTTCTTCCTCCTTCTCCCATCACCAAGACTCAAATATGGTTTTAAAAACAGGAACGTCACCTTCACCTACACTGTTTTTCCTGAAAAAGTGACATTTGAGCCAGTTAATTTTCAAAAAGGAGTGGAAGCCCTAACTACATCAATGGCTGTTAGCTAAAACCCCTGTGATGTGAGTTACTGGGTACTCACAAAGATGACATCCCTTAGACAAGATTCACCTGATGGTTCATGACTTGAATCACCAGTTGTAAGTTCTCTGGTCTTCCCTGACACGTTGTTGTGTTTCTCAGCTGTAAGGGGCTGTGGTCCTTATGCCTTCCTGATGTTCTGTGCCTTGCTCCCAGTGTGGATGAGAGCAGCTTCAGATGCCTCTGCAGTGACTCTGCTGCATCCCCAAGGTGCAAAGAGCTCTCACACTGCCTTTTTTTCCTTGTGATGGCCAGGCTGCTACCCAAGGGAAGAGAGGAAACAGGAAATGAAGGCACCTTGCTAATTCCTCGTTTCACTGGAGAGCCCAGAAGGATGCTCATCTTTAGTGCAGCTTCATGGCTGTGGATTAATACCAAGCAGCTGTAGCAGAGAAGGTAAGGGCTGCAGCCATGAGCTTACGCCTTTAAAACAGCAATGCATGTTCCCACCATTGGTGGTACCAAAAACTCCAGTGAGACTCTTCAGCTACTCAAATTGAAGCATTTGCCAAAATGGACAGATTCTACTGTGCATTGGAAAGGGGATGCTAAAATAGAGGAGGAGTCCTTATACTCTTACTTCCTAAACAAATTGAAAATGACATTTTCTGTGTGGCTAGAAAAATCTGGATGAACTTCATGTTCTTGGACATGCTGTCCTCCATTTACACAATCTAAGTTGGCAATTATTATATTCCTAAACATATTTATGCATAGTTTACTGTTGTAAAATTTGATTTCTTGGCAGCAACCACATTAAAGGAACATTTAGGTATACCAAAAATTAATTGCCTTGACAGCATTAGTTACAGACTTGCTTTGAAGCTTTGATTACCACAATATTGTTTAGAACAAGGTCATATATGAAAGCTTGCTGAGACCATTCTTTAAAAGTAGCTGATGCACTTAATTTTAACAATAACGAGTTTAAGAGGTTTGTTATTTAAACTTGGAGTACACTATAACATTTTCTGTGAAAACAGAATTGTTTTTCATCCACATGGAAAGGCAATATCTCACTGGACACATGAATCTTAACTCTCCAAAGAGAGAGAGAGCTATCAAGGGTAACTTAGGAGACTGTTAAGTGTCACAAGCCATCTAAAGAGATTGTATAAAAACAGTAATAGGACTGCACGTGTTTCTTTGGTTTTCTTGCCCATATAAGCTGGATGACACTGTGCCATCGGGTGAACATGAACTGGTCCCTGGAAGTCAGCAGGGCTGGGCAGATGGAAGCAGGAAGGACTATGCTCTAAACATGGAGCTTATGCATGGGGTGGACGAGGTTGGTGTCATAAGCCAGAGCAACTTCCATGCTGCACTGTATAAACCTGTTCCTTGTTATCTGCTGGCTCTTCTCCAAGAGCTACAGGTACAAGCAATTTTTGACATTTTAACATATTTAGTTATCACTTTTGAAGTAAATAAGTTGGGGTCGTGGTTTAATGGTGAAGATGGCCTCATAGTCTTGCAGGCTGGGCTGGTAGCTGAAGGAGACTGTCTCAGTCTTACCATCCAACAGCTGAAGTGAAACTACTTCTCCCTTAATGTGAGAAGTATCAGAGATATCTCATTCACCTAGTGGCAAATACATTCCCATAAGTGATAGCAAAGTTTGGCCCAGAGGATTCCAAGGAGTGAGAGCAGAACAAGAGCCAAGTGGAATCCTAAACCCAATGAAAAGTGAATGTAAGAAGAAAAATACCTTTCTTACTGTGCAGAGGTTAGCAAAATACCAGGTAGTGTGGCTTTATTGGTTCTCATGTTTTGGTAAGAGAAGATCCTGTGGTTCTTCAGCGGTGAGCACAGAATGATGTTGCTATGGTGACTTCTTGTTGCGTGGCAGGAAAATGTAATAAGAAATTAATTATTTCGTGAAGTTTAACATATTAGCTGGTCCAAATTCTGTAGAGTTTTCGGTAGCTTTAGGAAAGCTGGAACAAAAACCCATGTGATAAGAAACTTACTACATTTGGGGCAAAGAGAAAAAAAGAAGTGATCAAATATGGAATTATCATCTAAACGGTGGAATACAGAGTTCTTCACCTGGCTAATTAATGGTTGCTGATGTTGAAAGATCCCATTGCCCAGTGCTCCTCAAAGTCACCCCATTGATACACTAATAGCTGAGGATGGCTTTAACAAACTGAACATTTCTTCAGTAGTTACATCAACATTCACATAAATTAGTTGGATTCACTTTACAGGACTCAATCAAATGATGAAGAGATAGTGAAATAATTTTTATGTAAAGAGAAAAACATGAAACAGGCTTTTACTTTCATTTCAGAGAAAGCAGTATTTCTCAAGACACAAATGCTTTCTAAACATTTTACTGACTACTACTTAGGCTGTGAGTCTGAAATTCCTAGACAGTAATAAATGTTTGCCAAATCTGTGTGCTCCATTGGTTTATTAACTGCTAATGATTGGTATGTTTTCTGTCATGAAAGGCCAGAGTTGTTATAATTACTCATCTAATGCTGCAAGTGCTCCTGCTTTGCAGGGAAGTCATTATGCCTACTCCAGGTCCTCTCCTCACTGTGCAGTGCAGAGGGAGGCCAGAGGGCAGAGCACATCCACACAAATACACCAGCAAAGCCTTCATTAAAGACAGGAGTTTGGAGGAGAGTCTTGAAGTCAGAAAGCATTTAGGAGCAGTCCCAAAGCTCACTGAGGTGCACGGAAAGAAAGGCTGAATCTAACAATGAAGAGCACAAGTGGGCCGAATGCACTGGAGTATTAAAGGCAGAAGAAATTGGAAAGAAGGGAGACAACAATCATCAGTGTAGGGGAATGGGAAGTAATTGTCTGAGACATCAGAAAAACAAGGTAACCTATGAGCCATTAGCTTCACCACCTTGCCACTGGAACTGAAGATATGCTGGCTTTAATTGCTCCTCCCTGAAGTACTGGTTCTGCATTAATCTGTTGACTATAATGTAATGGCTCCTCTGTCATTTCCTGCAGCACTGTAATCTAATACTGCACAAGTGTCTCACCATGTTCACATTCTCTGTTGAGTAATTGTGGCTTTGATTTCATGATGCATAGTCTGTTCAATCAGCCTGTAATTGCAGCACTATCTGGAAGTATTGTTGATATATCTATGTAATTATGTTTATTGTTAATAATGCAAATTGAATCTGTTGAGTTAGTCAAGTCAGTCATTCTCAAGAAGCAGTTTCTACAGAGGATTTCTTTAGCTGCTGAGGAGCAGGGTTTTTTAGTTCTCCTTTGCTCTTCCACAGAAAATACACTCTTATTGAAAGATAAGAACCACAGCCCCTTCATGGAAGTGTCAGCATGTACTGTAGAGGTTATGCAGAAATCTTGTCTATACAAAACATCTGGAGAATTTAGTCCAATGCATGTGGTACTGGAATGTGGAGTGACAAATGAGAAATGCAGGAATCCCTGTTTGCTTTGGATATTGCTTCCTATGATCTTTTCTAATAATTGGCAGGGTGATGAATTTTGGAGTATTTCGAGATGCTAATCTTGTCTGGAAAAGCATAGGAGTCATGCAGGCTCTGTGGCTCTGAAGCTGTATTTTATCTTCTACAAACATGTCTGTTAAAAAAACTTTGTCCCTCCCTGATACAGATTTCTTTCACTCCCTGTCTCACAAAAAGTCAGCCCTAGCAAAGGTTTTCAGATATATGTTTATAGTTGATTAAATTGTCTGTATTCCTTGCTGTAAATACAGCTCTCTATATTGGTTTCCTTTATGTTACTCAAATGTTACATCTACCAGGATAATATACTTAATATTCTGTTCAAGGCCAGGTTGGAGGAGGCCCTGAGCAACCTAATGTAGTGAATGGGATCCCTGCCCACAACAGAGGAGTTGAAATTAGATGATTTTAAGGTAATTTCTAACCCAAAAAGTTCCATGATTCAATTGTTATAGTGTGAAATGTTTAGACTGTCTGCTTCCTAGTAGTATGTGGCACATCATTTCCTTCTGTTGAAACCTGCTTTCTTGGGAATTTTTTTGTTAAAAGGAATTACTAGTTTTGTGGTCTTTTTTATCTCAGGATGCTCCTTTTGTAATTGAAGAATTGGTCATACAGTATGAATAACACTTGAAAATGGGTCTCTTGAGGGCATTTAATTGAGACTGAATATAGCACTGTTGCAATAAAATAAATTCAGTTCTGCATCCAGCAGCTGGGAACACTGCATTTTACATTATACAGTCATAGAGTCCCCCCTTTTCTGCATTTAGGTGGCTGTTGGAAACCATTTGTTGGTCCTGCATTGTTATTCTGGGGCAACTGTATTGCCTGTGGCTCTGTATACTCCCTGAAAACAACCGAGTTCAGCTATTTACATAACAACTGAGAAGTTTTCTTAGGAAGTTCGCCCTCTTTCTTTCTTCGCCCTCTGAACATGCAAATCTCCCCTCGTGTGGTCCCTCAGCTTTGACTGACTGGAGACATCACTTCAGGTACTTCAGGTTCTTATGTGATGCCAAAAGTGCACAAGACTGTCAAAGATGGAGCATTCAAGGGGTAGTGTTATTTTATTTACACACAGCTGGTAAGCACCCTCAAGGCAGTCTCCCTCCACCCTCCTGTCTCACCACTGGCCATCTGGGTGGAGTTGGCCCTGGTCATGCAGCAGCTCTGCAGTCTTGATGGCAGCTGTGGGGCAGGGTTATTGAAAAGGTTACAGAAAGTACTCAAGGGGAACTTACCAAATTTGCTATTGGTTTCTTAGCAACACTGTCAACATTTTTATACTTCTGTCTTCTGCTTAAGCTTTAAAGTTTCAGAGTATTGCAGGGACCTCAGGGTATTTTACCAACCAGTCCAGACTTCTGCCGACTCAGGCTGGAGCGTAGTTACTACATGGTAAATTGGAAACACTTCCAAGTTGGTGTTACTGCAATTCAATGGAAAGTCTCACTGTTTCCCTGGAAGGTAGCAGAGAGCCCTCTCCTATCATTTTGACTTGCACTCTTACTCCATCTTCCCCTGGCTCTGCTCTTGGAGGAGGACTTTGTAATGACATGAAATAGTTTCCTTCTCTCTAATATGAGTGACAAAAAACATTCTTTGTTTTCCCCTTTTTACATCTTCTTGATAATGAGACACTTTTTGCCTTTTTTGCTTAACATAAGCACTATTCTTCTGGAGAAACAACCAAGGCTTTGAAAGTGAGTATCCCAACAAAGGTGAAATCCCCTTGACAGGGCTTGGGCAAATGCAAACCATGTTATCTACAAAGTGATTTTACAAGAAAAGTAAGGCACTCCTCTGAAACCTAGACAGCAGTGGTGTGACCCCAGAAAGCTGATAAGTCTCAGGAATCAGCTGTGATCAAGGAAAGTGAAAACTCCATTTATTTTTGTCCTGGTCTATTCCTTAAATATGCCATGATTCTCCTACAGCAGGTAGTACACAACACTGTTGATTAGCCCAACACTGTGAATCTTGTTTTGGAGGTTCTGACTTTCTAGACATTTCCCACAGCCAAGTGAAAGTCATGATTTCCTGCTGGCAAGAGGTGGCAAGAAGGAATTCCCAATCATGCGATTCCAGAGGATTTTGGTGGATTTCTGATGCCCAATTTGACATATAATCATTTGAGAATCTAAACTTATGGCCTTTATCTCTATAGTAAGTACAAACTCCCCTGCACTAGTATGAACCACAGCCAGGCAGATGAGAAGCAGGCATGGTACTGTAAGTAATTATGATAGTTATGTAGAAGTCTTAGTATTAAATATCTGTTCTTCAGACAGAAAAATCTGTAGCATGTATAGTCATGGTATTTTCACTTATGCTAGATTCCAAGCTATGAACAAGATGTCTTTAAGATATAAGGAAATCAATATGCTATCTATAAGATATAAGGAAATTAAAAAAGAATCAGACTCATTGCCTTGTAAGAAGACTGTCTCTCTTCTTATTAACCAACTTCATTCTGGGTCTCCCCAAGATATTTGGAGCAGCTGATCTGTCTTTTACCTCGTGACTGGGTTATTGGCTGTATTCCAATAGGATGAATGGAATCAGGACGAATGGTACACAAATGATACATTTGTACAGTGAAGGGGAACAATATCAATCATGGCTTGTGTGGACTCCATTGAATGTTTTCAAACTGTTCAATATCTTAAGCAAGACAAACTAGGAGCAGGAATCTCTAGAGTGGGTGGATTTGCCAGCCCAACCAGATGCATTTTTCAGAGGTCCTACTGCCCGTTAAAAAGTGATTGGCTGTGTAATTACGGATATGATTACGAATATTAGATCAACAGGCTGACAGTGATCACGGCAGCCAAATTTTAGTCTCTGGCAGAAATGAGATTAACAATTGAGAGGTTCTTTCATGGAGACTAACCAGATTTCCTGAGCAACATAAGCATTTTTTATTAAGGTTTTCCAATGAAAAGGCCACAAGACATCCTGAAATAGCAGTTTGTTTCATTGTCTTCCCCTGAACAGGTCAATGTCTGATGTTCCCATCAGTTTGTTCTATAGACCACTGACTGTGTGTGGAATGGAAGCCTGGTTTGATGAAGAACCCAAACATGGCAGGGAAGGCAGCAGAGCTGGATCACTGCTAGGTGAGACGTCTCATCTGGATCTGAAGCAGGGTGGGTTCTGGACAAGCTGTGGGAGGCTGGTGCATGGGCTGTTTGTAGGCTGTTCAGGGCAGAAGCCAGGTTTGAATTGCAGAGTCAGAAGTCACTGATTTCCACACCAAGCAGGCAAAGGCTTTGGCTGAAGGCAGTGCAGCCCCCAGGCAGGCAGCCAGCACCATTCTCTTGAGTCTGCATGTTCATAGCACTGGGTACCTTCTGTTCCTGCCAGTTTGCAGACTCCACTCTACCCCTCAAGGAGGCTAAATCCATTGTTAGAGGCTTTTCTCAGACTTTCCTGCTGCCTCCTCATGGTAATTTTTCTGTGGGAACTGCAGACAATCCAACCCCATGATAACAATTGCTCACTGCAGGGCTTGTGGGTAACATTCACCACTTCCAACCCCAAATCCCAATGCCATGCTGTAAACACTGAAATGAGAACTGCAGTATTTTCCATGATTTTTACAAAACACTTTAATGGTTCCTCTGCCCATAGCTTTATGACTTTACAGAGTGCACCAGGACCTTGTGTTCCAGGTTTTCTTTGTGACCATAACAGAGTACTTTCTTTTGTAAAAGCTGAGATTCTCCCAGATGACAGTGACACAGGGGCTGGGAATTCCACAGAAAGTGTTCAACATGCTCAATGGACCAATAAAATCATGATGTTGACAAATCCCACAAATACTGATGATCACTCCAGGAGCACAGACCTTGCAAGGCAGTGATGAAACAGTAAGAACTTGTTGGTTAGGTAAAGGGCAACAACAGGTGACTCAATGAAAGGAGGGGCAGGGGAGCAGAGTTGTCTAGGGGCCATGCTGCCTGGCTGCTGGCTGAAGTACAAAGGGATTTCAGCTGATTGCTGACACCTATAGCCAGAGAAGGTATTTCTATAAGACTAAACTAAGAGTCTGGAAGACATGTATAACAATGAATAGAAAAAAAGGGGAACATAATTTAATTTTCATCACTAGCCTGTGGTGGTAGGAGCACTGGAAAGTCACTGTTTACATGCACTCCAAATAAAAAGGAGTGTTGGGCTGGCAGAGGTCTGACATGTATCCAATTAATATAAAACCAGCAGGAATGTAATATCTTTATGCTCTCAAACTCCTTGAAGGAGGCAAGAATTGCTGTGAGAACCCTTAACCATTTACTTGCTTTAACATCCTGAGTTTGTAAACAATTTGATTGCTCTATTGGTAAAAGAGATGCAGTTTTGGTTCTGGGCTGAGATATTCTCACAATGCTTCATGTCCCATAGAGCCAGCCTAGCCAGGCTTCCCAGTGACTCAGGGCTACTGGGGAGTTCCTGCATTCACTGCTGGCAGCTGAAAGACAGCATCACACAGAAAGGACCAGGAGGTCTTTCTTCCTTCTTCTTTCCATTCTGCATGGATCATATGAGGCTCAGCATACCGACTGACAACCCAGTGACTGAAGATTTCTATACAAGCAAAAGACAGCCTGGATGTCATAACTGCTTGTGTGACCTGAGGATATAATTCCAAACAGACAGAAGTTCAGTTTTCATCACCCTATCTCTCTTAATCCTTTACCCTCAGCTCAGGCGGTGGCCAAGCATCCCAGCTGGAAATATCACAAAGTAGGAGCACCAGCCCCACAGGAACCAGGAATAAGCAACCCACTTCCCAAAACAGTGTCAGAGGAACCACCAGGTGCTGAAATTATCCAGACTCAGCAGCTGCCTGGAAACTTGTAGTGACCAGCCCAGAGGGAAAATCACAGACTGTCACCCTGGTGCTCCCAGCTCTCCAGAACAGACAAGTAATAAGGAGGAATGGGATCATACACAGTAGCACCTACAATGTGCCAGGAAGTTCCCTGCACATGCTATTCAATGATAGACATAGATACAGTTGGACCACTTGACATATTGATTTAATTTTGAATGGAGGCACTGCTAAGAAAAAGAAGAGATGAGAATTTCTTCTCTTGTGGCTTGTAGCAACTGATCATAACAACTCACTGTGAGAATGTGAGCTCTTTGGTGCCTTTTTGGTCACCTTCATTTTACGTCTGATGTAGCAAAGAAGTTCTCAAGTCCTTTGCCTACACAGCTAATTGAAAATTAGCCTCCACCTCTCCAAGCAAGAATGCAACACTCAGGACCAGAACTGGGTTTGGTCAGTAGGCTAATTCAACTCTGTAAAAGTAAGTTTGCATCAGGGCTGACTGTAAGAGTCTGCCTGCAGTATAGGCAGTGGCCAGAGCTAAGAGCTCTGATGGAAGTCCAGAAGCAGCAATAATACAAACACCAGAGGTTTTCTCACTAAAAATTGGAGTTCTGTTAGAGGCCTGTAATTCTTTCAGTTAAGCTTAAGTGCATGGGACCAGAAGCATTTCATGCTGCTTGATGATTATGTCATTGAGCAGCTATTGTTATAATTAGCCTTAATAGAAAAATCCTCTTGAAAGGACATTTCAGTTCATTGTCTGAATTCTGCCTTTAGCTCAGCTATTAATTTCCTATCTAGTTACAAGTTATATTTCCTCTTTGCTACAAATCCCTTGCTATTTTATCCTTATAAAGAGTTAAGTATAAATTTTTACAAGTTTACTGCTATATATCTAACAAGTAAATTTCTTCAGGAATTCCCTTGGGGCAGTTTGTTAAGCAAAGCTCATTAATTTACTTGGCTGGATTGCCTACACACTTCTCTGCAGCTGGGAGTGCAGGTGCAAGCAAACACTGGTGACTCCCCTTTACAATCTAATCCTTTCCCTCGCTGGTACTGCTAAGTGAAACCTGGTTCCTTAACTCACCAGAGTCTGCTCAAAGCAGGGCCATGGTCCTGTCTCCTGGGTTGGCAGCTCCTGCACCCATCTGTCCTGAGTCAGGCATGACCAGGGTTCAGCTGCCTCTGTCCCCAAGAGTTTTAGTTCTAGAGTCGAGCAAAACTTTATCATGTGCATCAGAATGAAAGAACTAACAAACTGGTAACATATTTCAACAACTTCAAAGTGCTGTAAGGGGCTGTTTGGGTCATGAAACTCAGTCCCTATGGCCTCAGGCAGCCACACAATAGAATGCTCCAAAGCATCCCCTCTGTGCTGTAGCTCTGGCCTGGAAATATTTCCCCATTTCCTGTGATAAATATAACCTCTTTTGTACTCACTACCAAAAGTATACAAGACTGTAACATGCCACAGCAAAAGGCACAGGAGATATGGAGAGAGTCACCACAGTCCCAGCAGCAGTGGGTCTTTAATGCATGAACATGCCAATCTGATCCAGAAACTGATGGCAGCTCATCTCTCCTTCAGTTTGGGTTTTCCTCTACAGATTCTTCCTTTTGTCACTTGGTGACAGGGAATTTCAATGAATTATCTATGCCTGTAAATTGGATGCTTTTGTTCCTGTGCTGCCATCTTTGTGCCTATGTTTCCAAGCTGTCAAACAGCTCTGTAACCAAGCATTTCTGAGTGCAAATTCCAGATTGTTTACTTACACTTGATTTGGTTTCTCACACAAAGTCAGAAACCGTGTTGGCAAATGAGAGAACAGGGCTGTGTTGCTAATTAGTGTCCTGCCAATTTATAATATTTTACCAAGCCTGAGCTCCAAGCATGTGTCTGCTCTAAATTTGCTTTAAATATAAATGGAAAACTACAGTGATTCTTTTACAAAAAAAGGCAAATTAAAATTAAAATTAATGTCAAAGGTGCTCTGAAGCCTTTTGTTCCACTTAACAACACAGAATTCCTATTGATTCATGTGGCATTCATGAAGCATGTCTAGGCCAAAGCATGGAGAGAATGTGAAGTCTGTCAAGAGGGAACTGGTCTGTAGAAGGACCAAATGATGTCCAGAAGAGTATCAGCCCCCATGTTCCCCAGCAGTGCAAGCAAACCTCTGGGGCACCTGTTGCCCAGGCAGTGGAGGCTGGTTTTTCAGCAGGGGCTGTGCTAGAATGATGTGCTCTGTGTGCAGAGGGCAGAGACACTGCCAGGAACAGGAGTGTCTGTAGAAACACTCACCTAGAGGAAACTGGAAGGCAATGAGGAAGTACGACAAGGGCAGTGCTGACATTCCCAATCTTTCAGCTGCCTTTGTGCTTTATACATTAGTCCTGCAAAGATCAGTCTGAGTTTCCCACTTTTTTGCCATAGCTGGGGTCAGGGCAGTCACCAATCTCCCTGCAGCAGCTGGCTGTCTTCTTCTCATTAGGATGGAAAGAACAACTGTGGTAATACAAGGGCTTTTATGTTTTGTTGACCCATAAATTTGCAGCTGCTGCTACTGTCCTTGAGGTCTTGGAGCAAGAGATGCAAGCAGAAGGAATAACCCATTCCATAACTTGGAGCAGCAACCTCGAAGCCTTCAGTGTGGAGTGAGGCATGGAGGAAGGAGCCTGCCAGAGGAGAGCAGCTCCCAGGATTTTGAATTACGAGATGTCAGTTCATCTGCCTGTCCATGGGATGTGTGGGTGATTTAGTGTTAAGTGCAGTGAACAACCTTACAGCTTTTTCATACCTCCAGAAATCACTCTGAGAAGTTAGCACAGGTGAATCCTCTCATGTGTACGTGCCATCACTGCTCAGGGTGTCAGCTGGGGAATGCATTTGGATTTGAAACATCTAGCAAGGACTGCACTGCCTCACAAAACTGTGACAGCAGCATGCTGTGAACATCCTGCACTCCAGGTCCCCAGCTGCTCTGCAACATCTGCTAATTCTCACAACATGCCATGGTGTTGATTTTGATTGTTTTGTTTTTACAGGAAAAACCAACTTGAAGAATAGGTGACTGATCCCAGAAAGACTGTTTTGATTTGTATAATTTTACCCAGTTTATAGATAACCTTCTTAAAGACTGAAGAAAATTTCATGTACTGGTGCAGAGCTGAGGAGGTGTAGACAACATCAAAACTGATATTAGCAGGGCACAATCACTTCCCCAGAGTGCAGCAACATTGTCATTGGTACTTGATGGTGTCATCCATTGACACAGTGTGGAGAATGGAAGCTTTTAGAGAGAGGATTTCCCTGCTCCAAGGCAAAAGCACTCAGATAGCTAAAAAGAGCATTCATGTCAATCTGATGCCATTATGTTTAATGGAGCTAAATATGTGACTTCTGCAAAAAACAAAATACTACTACAGCAGAAGGAGGAGAGAGAGACACACATTTTACATTGTAGCAGCCCCATGGGAATGAGAATAAAGGCTATAGATGCTGTGAGCCTAATCACACAGCTGTGGTTATTTTGTGCATTGCAAAACATGGGACTGATATTTACATAAATTCCCTGGGAAAGCTGTGTAAAGGTAGAATGTCTGGATTCCTAGCTAGCATGGCCTAACAGGCACAAGTGTCCCTGGCTCCCTATTCTCTGCTTTGTGATTTCTCTTTCTTTCCAGTGTCATGCCATTACAGAACTTTTATCATGATGAAGGCTTGGTAAAACTAAACTTCCAGCAGAACTCCCAGCTTCTGTCCTAAAATTTCAGAATTTTTAAAATGGATCAGTTAATAAATTGTTGCTTGTATACTCTCTGGCCACACAGCATCTCACAGTGGAGTAATGGTTAACCCACTAAAGGGTATCAAGCCAACACTGGCTCCCTGGGCCCAATTTTTGTCTCAACCTTTCTTCATGGGGTCAGACTTGCTAGCATGAGCAACAGTTAGATCCACAAAGGATTCATGTGCCCAAATTGCCACACAAGACCACAGCAGAAAGTCTGAGATGCTAAACACTCAGTTGCTGCCCAGCCCTGGAGGTGCCTGGGGAAGCTTCATCATTATGTCCCCAGAGAGGGTTTGCATAAGGAGCTGCATTTTGGCTGAGCACTTGGCTTACACTGTGGGGTGTTTAGCTGCTGCTGCAGCTGTTTTTCCTGCAGGTGTTCCTGGAGCATGCCATGACTGGGCTGGGGATAGAGTGGGCCTGGCAGGAGTAGGACCTCTCAGCTACCTCTCCTCCAAGTGTGGCAGAATGTAGCACTTTGAACACACCCTATTAATACTGGTTTGCCTTGCATGTCAGACATCTCTTTTTCTGTCTACTCCCAAAAGCTTAAAAAATATCTGTACTCATTGAGGAGATGGTAAGAATAGACTCTCAAAACAGTTATACAAAATTCCAGTGTTTATGATGTGCAGATTATGGATATGCTGCTAACTCCCTAGATCAAGGTTCAATTCATACCCCAATTGTTTCAGAACCATGTACTTGGGCAGATAATAGTCATGATGGTACAGGGCAGGAAACATCCCAAGCTAAATGCAGAATAGGTATTAACTCCCAGACATCTTCCAGAGCTGGATATCTGGAATCAAACCACATGATTGGACAATTTCTGGAGGAAATAATGTATCTGCCATCTGTCTTTGTAACATGACCCACTCAATCACTCTGTCCTCAGTGCATGTTTTCATTGTACCATTCATGCAAATTTTGGAACAAGAGATGACAATGTAACTGCTAGTCAGTTTTTTCCCCTCTCTTTCTATAATTATGGGTCTCTGTTCAGTTCTTTACTACTTAAGAAGTCTTTGGTTTTATATGACTATTAAATTAACCCAATTACTTTCCAATCTTCAGTTTCTCCACTTCTCTCCAGGGTGGGAAACTGTTCAATTAGTTTTACAGTACAGAATTCTCTGAAGGTCTGATTATAGATCAGGTTCTTATCAGTGTGTTGCACCTATCACTTGAGGCTCACTCACCTCAGTAATCTACAGGAAAATGAATAATTTTGAATTTAAATGTCATTTTGATCCCAGTTCAACCAAGAACTGGGGAGCTGGTTATTCAACAGCAGGGGTTAAACAGCCTTGCAGGCTGGGCAACTGGGGTGGAAAGCCACATGCCCCAGCATATTCCCTGGTAACCTGCCTGCTCTGCACTGTGAAGGAATAACTGTGATGCTCATGTCATGGGAGCAAACCTGGGAGTGGACTACCAGATATCCGACCCAACCCTGCAACACTTCCCATTGGATCAAAGAAGACAGACATACAAGTTTTCTTCTGAGAGGGTAAGAAAATTTTTATTTGTTGGGGTTTTTTTCTGTTTGGGTTTTCTTTTGTTGTTGTTGTTGTTGTTGCTGTTTTGGTTTGTTTGGTTTGGTTTGTTGTTTGTTTGGGGGGGGGTGTGTTGTTTGTTTGGGATTTTTTTGTTTGTTTTGGTTGGTTGGTTTTTCTGGTGGGCTTGGGGTTTTATTTCTGTCATTAATACAAAGCTCTATCTTTTTTTTCCCCAGGAAGCTCCTCGTTCAACCTTCACAGGAGATGCTGTATCAGTATACCGTTATACCAATCAACTTGTATTTGATGACTCCAGCTCTTCAGATCATGGGTAAATGTTCTATCAAGAAAGAAAACAGAACTGCCCCCTGCCCTGTTTATTAATTAATGCTAGGAGTTACCATGGGTATAAAAGCAGAACATTAATTGGCATGAAGACCTATTTAAACATTTAATCTGTATAATGACCTAGGTCAGTCAGTGATTTTATCCCTTGGCATTTCAGCTTGACCTTTCTTGTCAAATTCTGTCACCTCCAAGGACTGCAGTGTCTGGGATCTTGTTTCTCTCATGGGGGGCACTTGTGCTTTAAAGATCACAGTAAAATGCAGAAAATATACAACTAACATACTTCATCCTGGGCCAGATCCTGCAGGGACACCATATGCTCCCACAGCTTGCTGAGCTTCTCATTTCTAAAACTTTCAACAAAATCATGTAACAGCTGCAAATTTAGGGAATAAAAAGTCTTATCACTTGGACTCCACTGTGAGCTTTTCGAAGGTCTTGACTTTATTGGTCTGACTTAACTCCCCTGGTTGGATGAATCAAAGCATCCACATCAAAAAGAGAGGAGCCCTGGCCCAGTGCCACTGCCAATGCAGTTGGATGAGTTTGGGATTAACTGGTTGAGAGCAAAGTGCTCTGACTTCTGTTTGGTTACAGTCAACACATCAGTGAGGTGAAGGTCCTTCAGATCAAAATAGTCCCTTCTGGAGGGCTTTTGGTTTTGTCCTGGGACTTCCCAAATTGTCAACATTAAAATAACAGCTGCTATGAGAAGAGTTTGTGCAGCCCATGCTTCAACAACTAAGCACATTGATTCCTGAGTGAAATGGACTCTGCTGTTGAGTCATGCACTCTTTATTACAGGGTTTCTTCCAGAAGAGGCTGTATTTCCTACTCTCTTCAGGTCTATTTATTAGTCTTAAGAATCTCAAAGTCTTCCAGTTGTCAGGGAAAAGCACAAGAACACACTAGAATGGAGTAGAGGTTAATATACTCTCTCAACAATTACACTAATTTGGGAAGAAAACTTGTAATTGTTTTCAAGTCCATAAATGTAGATCAAAAGCCCTTAATGCACAACTGCAGTGCATAAATGCTGCTTACCACTGGTGCTTCCTTTTGTACATCTCAATGCATCCCATGAAAGCAAGCTACTGCAAACTATTAGAGGTGGGAAAAGTGAATTACAGAGAAGTTGCCTTTCCAAATACCTGCTCAGAACCAGCATTATCCAAGCTTCATAAATCCATATTTGTAATGCATGAAGTACTAATCACACATAGAAAAGCAGTAGAGCTGTGCTCCAAGCCACAGATTTCCCAGCTCAGTTTGGAGCTTACTCTACAGATTTCCCAAGGTTTAGGTGCATTGGTGTGTTTGTGTGGGTAGGTGTGCTGGAAGGTGGGGGTTTGAACCTTCCCATTGCTCCTTCTTTCACCATGGTCTGGTTCCCACAGGATGTTCTGATGAGGTCCTGCTGAGATTTCTGCTGCTCTGGAATGAATAGATTCTTTTCCCCAGTGCCTGGAGTGTGGATAATAGTCCTTTCTTCTTCTGGCAGCATGCTGTTGTTCAGTCTGAGTGATCTTGTCAAGCTGCCTCAATCACAAATATACTCAAATAAAGACCCTAAGAAGAGGATTCTAAAGATTATAAAATAGACCTGGTGACTGATTATGTATTCATTAGAAAAAAATTTTTGAACATCTCTGTTTAAATAACATCCAGTATTATTAGTATTGCAGGAAATAATTGCCCAGACAGGCCCAGTGGTTTGGATCAATGCAACAGCCATTACATCCCTGGGAACACTCTGTAATTATTCTATATTTAAACAGTGGATAGAGTCTCAACCCCCCATCGTCCTGATCAAAGCCACCTGCATATAATAAAGTCTCTCAAAGTCTTTCTTCCCCCACCATACGTGCTACCAGCAAGCCTTGTAATCCCATTTCTCACAAGCCCAAGCACACTTGCCTCTCTTGGCATCAAGTAACAGGATACAGCTGCTGCACTGTGGCCTCTCAAGGGAACCCACATGAGGAGCTGGTAGTCTCACATCCTTCACCAGTGCTACACCATCCAGCCTGTGCAACCAGCTCCTGCTGCTTCCCTCACTGCACTTTACCAAACCTGCCCCATGCCACAAGCCAGCTCCATTCTCCATCTCACACAACACAGGAGTTCCTGTATTTTTTTGGACCATCAAACTCAGTTTTGTTCCCATGGTATGTTTTAGGAGAGGTCTTCCTCAGCTAGGAGCCAAAAGGGACTGTGGCCCTTGCTCATGATGCAGAGCCTTTGGCACACTGAGGGTTCTCTGAGGAATTGGCAGTGCTGGTAAGAGTGATGGATTTCTCCCTCCCTGCCCTGAGCCCTTTGGTGCAGGTCACCCTGCTTTTGTCTCAAAGACCACAGCAGAAGAGGCCATAATGCTGCTGCTGCCATCACCCTCTCACCTCTCAGGGCAGAAGGAAAAGAGAATAAGAGGCAAAGCAAACACAGCTTTTGCTGTGCTTTACTGAGGAAGCTGTCACCAGTGTAGGGCATTTGGGTGTATTTGTCAGAGGACAAGACTTCCCCTTTTTCAAACTGCCATAGAACAAATTGCCTGTACTAAATAAGGGATCATGGAGGCTTTTCTCAGAAGGGGAAGACTTGCTTCTTCCTAAGCACACATAGCTTTTACCTGCATCACCTAATTAGCTTCCTGCAATCCAGTCTGCATTGCTTCAGAACCTGACATATCCCATATCCGACAAAGTCATTCCTGTTTCTATGTCATGCTTCAATTGCACCAGTTTGCAGGAAGTATTTGGATGTTAAATTTGATTTAAGCCATTATGTTTCATTTTTTTTGAGACTCTTTGACTCACCATTTATTTAGCTGCTTCAGTTGCTTGTATGGCAGGTTGCCCATTGCCAAGGCATCTGAGAACCTCATCACCAGTTTCAAAATCAGCAGACTGACAAGCCCCAAATCCTGAGAGACTGGGCCAGATTTTGCAGGGGATGATTTGTGTTTCAGTTGATAATTTCCAGCTGCTAATATTGGGAGGTTTAGTCCTCTGCATTGATAGCACAAGTGTCTCAGCCAGTCTCAGTCATTTTGGGTGATACAGAGATAATGTCTACACTAGCTGTACCCTGATGTGAAAGGGCCTGTCCCTGTTTATTGGTAATGTCAGGAAGGCTGTGAAGTCTCTCTAGTTCCACTGATAGGCCTTGACATCAGTGAGAACAGAGTAGTGTCTGTGTGCCATTTTCTTCATGCATGGTATCAAGATTAGGAATCAAGACTAAGTGTGAGGGTACTTGTGATGAAGCAGAATGTCTGGGACCTGCCCTGAGGAGCATGCATGGTGCATTCCTTAGAGCCTCAGAGGTCCTAAGTTAGCAAGGAGGTTGTGGAAGATCCTAGGGTTGCTCTCTAATTATCCTGATGACAGTCCCTCTGGTGGTTGAGAGGCAGAAACATTTCACTAGGCTGTAAAACGTGTGAACAGCAGACAAGACTTATGACATATTATGTATGAGCAATTAAGTTGTTTTAGTAGTTACAAACATTGTCAGATACAATGAATAACTGAAATTTTTCAAAATTAGGGTATTTTTAGAAGTTGTCCTTAGAAAGCCTCAGAACCATTACAAGGAACTGCAAAGCCAAATCAGGGACTTTGGATAAGCTTCTCAAAGCTTTAATGTTAGCAATTAGCTATTAATGTTAGCTTCACACAGCAATTAATATCAATTTTAGACAACTATATAAAAATTTTGGAGTCTCAGAATGAATGTCCTGTTAGTACCCAGGGCTTGTGGACATACTGAACAGGTGTAGTCAGCACACAGCCCTTGGGTATGTGGGCAACAACCAAGGGCTGCATGGCATGCAGCATCTTCAGAACTCTCTGACCCACACTGCTGGCAGAACCTTCATCCAACAAGCTAAGAGCAATGCAGTGTCACAGGCCTGGGGAAAGGTAGTGCCATCCTTTATGGGCAATGCTTATGGCAATCTTCATGAAGTTTTTCTACATCCTATGAGACTGTACTTAACATTAGCTATAAAGCATACAGGAACATCAGCACCTAAACCGTCAGACACTCTTGAGGCATTGCCAGGTGTTTCTGCTGATTCCTGTTCTCACCAGCTGCTGTCATGGCTACACCATGATGTCAGCTTGAGGCTGCTCCTGCATAGCTTCCTGATCCCACAAAAACACAGAATCAACCAGGTTGGAAAAAGACCTCTGGTATCATCAAGTACAACCCACGACTGAACAACACCACGTCAGCTAGATGTGGTACTGAGTGGCACTGAGTGCCATATCCAGTCTTTCCTTAAACACTTCCAGGGACTGTGACTTCACCACCTCCCTGGGCAGCCCATTCCAATATCCTCCTAATGTGCAACCTAAACCTTCCCTAGCATAGCTTAAGACTGTGTCCTCTTCTCCTGTCACTGGTTGCCTGGCAAAAGAGATTGACCCCTACCTGGCCGTACCCTCCCTTCAGGGAGATGTCACAGGACATGCCCTCTAGAACCTTCACCAGCTCTGTTACCCTTCTCTGGACTCAATCCAGCACCTCAATTTCCTTCTTGAATTGATGGGTCCAGAACTGGAAACAGTAGTCAACATGAGACCTCACCAAAGTACCAGACACCAATCACTGTCCTGATCCTGGTGGCCACACTATTGCTGACTCAGGTCAGGATGCCACTGGCCTTCTTGGCCACCTGGGCACTGCTGGCTCATGTCCAGCTGTTGTCAACCATCACCCCCAGGTTCTTTTCCACCAGACAGTTTTTCAGCCACTCTGCCCCAGCCTGTAGTGCTGTGTGGGGTTGCTGTGTGGGGCAGAAGTGCCACTTGGCCTCATTGAACCTCATACAATTGGTTTTGGGCCATCCATCCAGACTGTTCAGATCCCTTGGCAGACCCCTCCTACTCTCCCAGTCAATTCTTCCATCCAAATCAAACGTTTAAAAAACAAGGCTGACAAATATGTTGGGGCTGTGTGAGAGAAATTTGCAAACTGGTATTTGCATCTGTGTCTCCCCAACCAGCTCTGAGCTCAGACAAGAGGCTGTCTTCTCTTCACACACCATTTCATCCCCAAGAATCAGTGTCATAGTGGAAAAAAATAAACAGGGTGCCTGAAGTTCAGGATATGGGTCTTACCAGTCACATAAATTTCATAGCCCAAATGACTACTGATGTACAAATCTGCTGAACTGTATAAATACCTGCATCAATATTTTACATTATTTGGCCCTCAATTGCCTGATTAGTGCCAAAATACTTGTTTGTCACAAACTCTGGCTTCTTTATTGCACCTTGTTTTCATAATGCATTTAAAATAAATAGGAACAAGATGTTTTAAAACTATTTACATTACTAACTGAAGCATCATTGATATTAAATTTGTGCAGAATAATGAAAGAGAGCAGAAACTAATCCTGATTTTGAATAAACTGGTTTCTTAACACCTTCAGCTGTGGAGGGAAAAAACAATTCTTTCTGTTCTATAACTTTTGATAGTGTTTTATTCAAAATCCAATTAAATCACAGTTACATCCAGACCTGCAGTTTCTGGCCCCCTCCCAGGAAGGACTGGTATAATTGGGCTTCAGAGGAAGAGTGTGCTCTTTCTTACATTTGGTTCTTTCACCAGCTATCCCTAGGGTAGCAGTATAATTTTTTTTCCTATGTCTTAGCTCAAAGATACTAAAGTTACCACAGGGAAAAATAATTTTATTGGATAAACAACAAAGAAGTAAGGTGATTTTCTGCCTCTGGACCTGCCTACTTGCCTTCCTTAAATTAACAGCTTCTCAACTGAAATCCCGATACTTCCTAGTGTAAAAACCATCCACCCCGTTTATTTACATCTAACAGTGAATAGTTCAGTTAGTAGGCTCAAAAGGAAATCATTGTAAGCACCATCTGCAGCTGGAGAAAGGTTGCCTGAGGGCTCTCGGAAAGTCTTTCCTGTCTCCATCGTTCTGAGTCAGTGCCTGAGGCTGCTGGAAGGTGTCTGGCAGAGGCAGAGCAGACAGGGCAGTGTTGCCTGAGCTGGGAGAGTCAGGCTGCAATTCACTCGTGTGGCCCTGGTCAAAGTATTTCTTGCCCTACTTCATCCATGGGTTGCCTGCTGGTGGGACACTGTTTGTGAGCAGGGGCTGGATGCAGCAGAATGAGCAAGGATGCTTCCTGAAACCAGGTCTGCCTTACCTGTCAGAGCCTCTCCATATCTTGGAGGTGTTCACTAACCAAACACTGGTTCATCAAGTGAGACTGGGGAGAACCTTCAATGTGCTCTAGTCATTAAAGAGCACTGGCTCTAAAATTGAGTTTAAAAAATCCAAAGAGTTTCTCAGAACTGCACAGAACACAGACAATTACCTAATTATTTTCTAGCAATCTTTACTCACTTTAAGGCAGTCTTTCTAAGCTCTGTATTAAGCTACCTCATGGTAAAAGTCTGGATAAGAATGTCAGCAGAAAATTTGATTTTCAAGTTCTTCACTGTAAGCTGAGTTGATAAAATGGACCGGCTTTGGTACGCAAAGCTTTATGGCACAGCCGTGTATTAAGTAACAGACATTGTTCCATATATAGAAAAAGGGTGCAGGTGACCCATTTAGAGGGATGTGAGGGTGTTTGTTTATTGCTCTTGGAGCAACCTGTATGTAACCTGCTACAGAACCTCTTTTATCCTCTTTGGTGTTACCCTGGAGTAATAAAAACCAAAATAGGTAGCTTTTGAGCACTGTCAAGAAGTACAGAAATGCATGCACACATACACACTGGGTAATTTAGGGGTTGAAAGGCTGCACTGTAGCGTGAGACACTCCAAGGTACCACAGCTTTGGAAGTTGTGTCAGGCACAGGCACTCACAACACTGGTGTGCTGGGTCAGTCTGCCATCAGTACTTGGTTTCAAGGAAGTTAATCTAATTGCTGTAATCACTCCTGACACCTGATACACACATTTTCTTGTATTGAAAGGAAAGTATAAAATAGTGGTCTTAGAATTATTTCTGAAATGCAGGTCTATTCTGTTTGAGCAACTGCTAACTTTGCTCTCTGCAAGGCAGAAATCCTGATGATGCTCTTTCCAGAGAGCCTGGGATTAGGGAGACACAGCCTGGCCCCTCTCAATGCCTCTGCCCTCAGGTCATGGCTGCTTCTGCCATACACTCCTCAGAAATATTCTGTGACATCTGTAGCACTCCTCCCAGAGCTTGCCCTACACTGCAGAGCTCCTGATTGTGACTGGCACACAGCAAAGACAGCTTGGGAACCCATGGTGTAAAATTAAGGAGTAGAAGTCCAGAGTAACAGCCTGCAACACTGATGATGCTCATTAACACTCTACACTTATGATTTTGCCTACAGTAAACTATGACACACAGCAAACATGGGACTAAATTTTAATGAACAAGTGCCAAAATCTCCCCCTTCCCTCATGTTAAAACTGGAAAGCTGAAGTGATAAGCAATAAATTGCTGAGGCTCAGGGGAAACATATCACTGTATGTCTTTCCCAAGGACTGTCACAGGAGCTTAAATTCTTCTTGCTCGACTTAACATTAGTCATCTGCCAATTTCATTACCCATGAACAAAATCTGGAACAGCGTGTCTTGTTGGAGTAGAAATATAAGGAGACTTTGTAGCACAGAACAAATAACGCTGAACTGCAAATATTTTTATGAAGAGCTTTTTAGACCAAGAGCCAAAGCTGAGAAAACTTCCTTGAAACCAAGTACTGATGGCAGACTGACCCAGCACACCAGTGTTGTGAGTGCCTGTGCCTGACACAACTTCCAAAGCTGTGGTACCTTGGAGTGTCTCACGCTACAGTGCAGCCTTTCAACCCCTAAATTACCCAGTGTGTATATGTGCATGCATTTCTGTACTTCTTGACAGTGCTCAAAAGCTACCTATTTTGGTTTTTATTACTCCAGGGTAACACCAAAGAGGATAAAAGAGGTTCTGTAGCAGGTTACATACAGGCTGCTCCAAGAGCAATAAATAAACACCCTCACATCCCTCTAAATGGGTCACCTGCACCCTTTTTCTATATATGGAACAATGTCTAACTGTTACTTAATGCATGGCTGTGCCATAAAGCTTTGCAATGAATTCTTTTTTATAAACTTTCAGGCTTTAGATTTTGTAGATTATCCTCAGAGTGCATGCCCAGAGAGCACCCTGGGCTGCTCATCAGAACACTGTAGGCACTGTTCCCAGCCAAAAACAAGGATCCTTTTTTCTCTTCTCAGATACTGTGGTGGCATTTGTCATCAGGAAACCTGACCAGTGGGAAGTATATAAACATCAAAATCAAGTTCTAGCTTTCTTAGCCACTTGTAAGATTACATCAATCAGTATATTGCTGATTGATGTACACATGAATCTAATGGTTTCATGCTCACCATGCTATTAATTTTAGGCTTAAGCTGGGACAGAATGGGAACATGCAGAAAAGACTATTCCAAAGCAATAAATCTATCCTTTCCATGGAGGGTGTGCATCTATTATACTACGAGAAGTCAGAAAGCAATAACTGAAATACACAGTACTGTCAAACACCTTAGAATGAAATTATTAATAATTTAGTCAGAGTTCATAAAACTTTAGTAGTTTTTTTATATGAAGGGTGCCTTAGAAGAAGACAATGAAATATCTTTGTTCTTTTTACTACTGCTGCTATCAATTATTAAGTAGTAACCATATGTCATCTTTGTTGCCAACTTGGGGAAGAGCTTATCTGAAAGGGATATAGGTGTTTACACAGGTGTAATAGAAAAACATTTATTGGAAACATTTGAAACATCCCAGTTTTAGGAGCCCACGCCTTACTCTGCACTGTTTTTCTCCTATGTACACTGTGTAGATGTTTAAAACATTCCACTCAACCCACTCTGATACAAGGTTTACACAGAAAAAAGAAAAACAATAACATCTATCTGAACATGACAATTTGATATTAGATGGGACAATATTCTAAGCAATATACACTGTACTGTTCCTGGAAATAAGCTACTTTCTAAGGGAAGACATTAAAGCTCCCAGATAAGCAAAATATTTAATAATTACTGATTTGTAGAATTGCACCGGTTACTGCCAGACACAGATATGATACATCATTCAACTGTATTCCAGTATTGCATTCTTCTCTCCCCATAAAGATAAAACAAAGTGCTAGTTGTTTATTCTGGATTTTTTTTAGGGGGGTGACTATACAAGACAAAGAGTTGGAGAAATTATGGGTTTTAAGTTTTTGTTCCAAGATGCTCCCTACCATCTCTTTACTTCAAATGTATTAAAGTTATGATAGAAATAGTTTAATAACATTTCAGGGAATTAAAAAAACTATCACTACCTCCAAAGAATTTCCACTACTAAAGGCAGTGGGAACTGGATTTTAAGTAGAGCAGAAGGAAATTGTGATAAAATTTTCCTATGCAAGTCTTGACATTCTTTAAAATACAGAAAGGCATTATTTTAAGAAAGAGATTGACATGACAACAGATTTTGAAGCCAGACATGCGTCTGTTGGAGTTGGATGGGATCATCATGCCCAGGATGCCTTTATACAGCTTAATTGAGTAACAACAGAAACAAAGCTATGACAGGCACCAGCACTAACTGCACAAGCCTGCCAGGAAACTTTAATATTAAACTCTTGCATCTAGGGCATGCCACAATGTTTACACTGAAATTGGTCATTCAGTCTCACTTGGCTGAGTGGGAAGGGGGTTGCTGCAGTGACCATAATCACAGAACTGATAGCAGACCTCAGAATCAGTCAACTGCAGCCCCTTAAGCATTATTTCATCAGGTCCAGCAGTGAATAAAAGAAAAGACAAAGCACAGACAAAATGTAAATCAGCTTTTTTCAATAACTAGCTGAAGAGCAATTCACAAAGAAGTGGTGGTTCTGGAAGATCAGAGTCCTGAGATGTCCCCTCTGTTGGAGCATTACCTGATTTCCAGAAGGCAGGCTACTCTAGGATCAACATTATTCCCCCTTTCTTTTATTGCAGCTCTACTAAATCTTAATATTTGTATAAAATATTCAAACAGTCACAGTTCAACATCTTGAGCCTCTTACGCAATCTAGCAGGTGAAATATCAAGTTTTCATATCCCATTCATGGGTAAAAAAGTGTCTGTATATGGAAAATGGATTGCCAGCAATATACTCCTTGGGAAAAGGAAGAAATCAATTTGAACACTTGGGGTACAGGTGCAACATGAAGTTAGACCTCTTTCAAGAACCGTGTATTGCAACCATAGGAATTATAAACCACTATCAAGGCTAGCAGTAAGAAATTTGGTGGTTTTTATTATTTACTTGTGACCATTTGGTCAACATCTGATTTTTGTAATTAAGAAAATTAAAATGGTACTTTTTTCCTTGTCAATGTACTGTTCTGTTAAGTTTGCATTATCTGAGAAGATAATTAAGGGAAAAAGTATCAAGCCCTAGATCACTGTGACACCAGGAGTTGGCTCTGAGCAGAGGCAGGATCAGGAAGAGCATTCCCACCCAGAAGGAGGTATGTGGGCAGAGCACCAACACAGCAGCAGAACTGCTCAAGTGGGCTATGAAACTGGTGGGGCTGAAGGCTACGAATGATAAACGTTGCCAGCACAACACAAATTAGAGGTGGGAACAGGATATTTAAGTCTGGCATAGCAACCTCCTAGTTAATACAGGGAAGGGATATAGAAAGGATTGGGAACATGTTGAGAATACAACTGGACTAAAGGGCTGCTGCAGGTATGATCTGTAGTTGGCAAGGCCAGGGAAGGTTTGAAATGTTGGCACAAGTATAGAACAGTTGAAGGAGAGGAGATGGCACACCTACTGATTGGAACAAACTGGAAATGAAGAAGTCAGTTGCTACTTTTTCACCACAGTTAGCAGAAAAAAGTATGTCCAGCTGACATCACAGAAGAAATATTATTGATCAGAAAATGAGACCTTCAAACTTGTATTTCCAAGTTGCCTGGGTTAACCATAGACAGTCTAGCAGTCACCACCATAGCTCAGCTGCCTCTGAAAATATGAACACATATTTGAAGATACAGTTACTTAATGGAACATCCATAAGGGAGAAGCAGCAGTTTCCTTATGAAGTGTTTATCTGAGTGGAGAACACAAACGAGTGATTTAGTAAGAGATGAAATTACCACCCTCCCCTTACAATTTCCATTTTGTATTTACCAAAGCCAAGGTGCTCTCTGAAGGGTTGTGTCTTTTTCTCTAGATTCAGATAATTTTCCCCATGAAAATCAGTTGAGCCACTTGAGGTTGATGAAAATTCTGAGTCTTTTCAGGAAGAGATGTAGCTGCTATAATTGGTGAACAGCAATTGCAGGGTCTTACTTTGATAAGCAAAGACAGTTCAGGCTGCTGGGGGAAAAAATAATTTCTATAGCTCACTGGCTTCAACATAGCTTTGACTTTTCCTTGTTTCATGTTCAGAAGAGGTGGCCTGAAAAGACCTAGAGATGTTAATCAGTTCCTCTCTTTGCCACAACATTTGCAGTAGTAAAATGATTAGCACAGAGCCACTTGGCTGTTTCAAGTTCTGATCCTTGCCAACATGACCTTTAATTTTAATGTCTTAGAAGCATTTTCTTATTCTCTCTCCACAACCCTACACCCACAACCTTGTCTAGCATTCCCACTCACAGTCCATATTCAGTGTGTCTGCTAGAAGTGGAGTTTGATTTAATTTCCCTCAGATGGATCATTTTGTTGGCTTGAATGATTCCCTACCAAATAGGACCACAGGTCACTCCAGAGAAACACCATTATGACACAAATGCAAAACACTTTATACACTTTATCCAAATGTGGATGTAACTCATTACTGCCCATGGTTAAATTGGATTCCTCACTCCCTGAGAGGAGTGAGGTAAAGTGATAAAGAGCCAATACTCTCAGAATTCTGAGATTCATTCATCAAGACAACACCTAGTGACAACAAAAGATAAATGTCTTTATTAAAAACACCAGAGAACCACCTGTACTGTGGTGCTTTTTAAAGCAGGTGCTAGTCTAAACACTCTTCCAAGAAGCAGAATATCTACAAATAACCTTGCAGCTTTGTGACATATTCTCAGACTATTAGAACCATTATAGATCAAAGCTATTTAAAAAACATGTGTAGTTAAAGTAGTGCTGCATTAGGGATAATTGTGTACAAAAAGTGTCTGATTATACATTTAATGGCCAGATGAAATTCTTTAATATTCTTTTAATATTCTTTTGATATTGGAAACTGTATTTGAACTCGCTCTTCTATTTTTGCTGCAAGTGGAATTGCTCAACTTTGTGCTATATTGCTAGAGCTGGAGTAAAGTTAACTCCTATTGCTCAAGTGAAAGGTAAGTCCCCAAGGACTGTGACATCCATGGTGATGAGCACAAAATGGGTGGGACATGGATTTTTTAAAAAGCTTACAGGTAAGTGACACCGTCATCACTTTTCCTACTACAGATACTTCTGTTACTTCTATCTTCAGGACTTGAAATGATAAAGTAATTTTAAATACTTTTACCATCAAAATTGTGTGCTATCAAATCATTAAGAGGTAAGGAATTCTCAAAGTTGGGAAGAGAGATACATAGCAGTAAAATCAGTGGATGAGTGAAAAAAAGATTATCCACAGCGAACATATTAAAAATTGTTTAGAGCTAATATAAAGTACACACATACATGCAAGACATATAATCATGAAATTTTCAAATGCAGTTTAGTTGAATATGTCTCTGAGACATATCTCAATTATTCCTCTTGCACAGTCTGGTCTGTGAGCTTATACTGGAGATTTCAGTTCAGCCTCATTTCCTAGAATATGAGAAACCTTACATAGTGCTGCTGTTTAATCTATTTAGTATTATTCTCTTAAGATTTGGCTACCATCCCAGGAGAAGCACATAGATAAGGGAAACATTTGCAAAATAAAGGTGAAACCTTTGAGAAGTTAATTCAAATAAGCTAAATGGGACTATTTTCTGCCAGAATCTTAGAAAATCCAGTTGCATAAATTCAAGGAATTTTAACATATAGAAATTGTTTTTATGTGGTATGACTACCACTTTCAAATAAATCCACTGCTTGTTGTTAATTAGCTGTCTGGACAACAATAGCAACAAAAACACAACCCATAAACACATTATCAGATTGCCTGTACATAGGGCAATTGCATAGGCAGAATCCCTGGGCACTTTGTGTTTTGGCTCTTGGCTCACAATAAAGCCAGACTGCCAGGTCTTTATTCTGGTGTTTTCCCTACTGCAGTGATTCCTGAACCTTCTTACCCGTACATCCTCCAGATCTCCTCAGCGTTGTTCTTTTTACAGTTACTTTCTTCTGGAAGGCAAACAAAAATATCCATATTTTTGGACTGTGTGCATATAAAATTGCAAAGATGTGCACACCAAAATGGCATAGAGATTAACTGGCAACTCCAAAGAAAAGTGCTAAACTTTTGTCTAAGGCAAAATACTTGAGGTAAAATCACATAACTCAAAACAACTTTTTTTTGTAGCTGTTCCCAGAGAAGCCAGAATGAAGTACTCTGTATTTTCAGCAAGTGAAGAATGGAAACGAGAAACATGTTTCCTTATTCTTTTTGAGGTCGTATCTCCCATCACAAATTCCATTTAAACAGGCTACAAGAACCCTGGTGTAATAATCAGGGAGAAATGGAACCTTCAATCATCTCCTTTTCAATCAAACATTTTCATTTGGAAGCAGAAGACTGAAGTACAGGAAATATATGGAAACTCATTCTGCTCCTGGATATTAGATAACTAATTCATAAGGGTGCCACATCTGCTATATGCAGGAGGAAGAGGGAGCGTCATAAGGGCAGAGGAAACTGCCAGCGTATTAAGTAGCAAATTTCCATGAATGTCCTTAGATTTCTATCAAATCTACATATGTAGACTTCCTCTGAGCACAGCTTCTGACATTCAGATCAAAAATAATGGTCAAGAGAGGTAAATGAGACTACTTGCATTTATTTTCATCAGCAACAAGTGGTTTTAAATTACCAGTGGCATGGACATGCAATGAAAACCTCTGAGACAATCAGAAGTAACATAAAGTAATCAGTAAATTGGGGGAATCTAAAAAGTAAAAAAGAGGACAACTTTAGCAGGGAGTGTGTGAAACTTGACATGAAGAACAATTCTCCCCTCAGATGCTCTCAGTGTTGGTATAAAACCATCTAATCAAAAGTTAGTTTAATCTATCTGACTACCCCTTGGAGTAGGAATAAGGCTTTCAGGCATGATTAGAGTAACCATACCAACTAGAAAACATATAAACGGAACAAAGAAACATCCAAAACTTGCCTCACTACTTCATTAGGACTTTACTAATAAGCACTAAGAGAAATCAGTCACCCAATAAATGTCAGAAGCAGCACCTTAAATTGAAAAAATGGCAGAACTTGTGATTATTGCATCTGAAGATTGAGATTCCCGGAACCCACAAACTGAAGAAAAGAAATCCAGCAGAAGAGGTTGCTGACTAAAGGAATATAGGTTAGAATGCAAACAAATGAAGAGTACAAAATCCATAGCATTCTATTCTCTTCCATTCTCATGGCAGTGCACTGGCCGTGTCCGCAGACCCAATCGTTTGCACAGGCTTTCAGTTCTGTTTAGTTGTCCGGAGTGGATGAAGACCCAGCATCTGGAAGGCTGGATACTAAACCTGGGGTCTGAACATATCAAAAGGAGTAAAAGGGCAGAGTATGAATCTTCAAAACCTGTAGCTTCCCACAAACTCCTCTAGACTCCTTGGCACTGATATAAAGGAAGGGCAATATCAGGCAGCTACAAGCCAGCGTCATGTACTCAAAACTTTTAGCATCAAACCAGCCTGATGCTCAAGGTAAAGTGCAGCATTGTGGCAGGACTGCAAAATGCTGCTGCCTTCTCAAAGTGTCTTCTTCAGAAGCTGCTCAGAGCAGGCCACAGGAACAGCCATTTCAAGTCCAAGCACACACACATGCCCTGGTGGAGGGAAGACAAGGAGGGTCCCCTGTATGGTATTTTCCAGCAGGGTTTATTTCAGCATGCCAAAGGGATCAGGGACAGAAGACACAGACCATGTGCTGCTCAGGAGTTAAGTGTGGGGACAGGGGCCAATGATCTGAGGGCACAGGGGTGGTACAAAGGGCAAGGCAACCTATAGAGGGGCATGAGGAGGGCAGGGTTAAGTGACCAATGAAGGAAGCAATCCAGGGTAGATTGGCAGTAGTTCTGCAAGGCACCATGAAGGAAGTCTTCTCTTTCAGCCTAGGAAGGGAACTCTATAGTAAATATTTCCAGGGCAAAGCCTGGACGTTTCCCTGAGGGGATTTTTAGGGTTCCCACAGTAAAGCACAACACATTCCTAGCAGAGCAGCTGGTGGTTGATATTGATTGCACTGGAAAGGAGGAACAGGGAGAGTAAAATGAAAATAATATTAAGTTCAAGGGTACTGACAGTCAACGAGCAAAGAACAGGAAGATTCACACTGACATTTACGTGTGTTTGTCTTGTTTCAGCTTGGTAAGTACCTACCAGGCCTGGTATATTATCAATCCATCATGCCACAGACAGTGTGTTACAGTCAGGATTAAAATGGTGCCTTTTTTTTTTTTTTTTTCATCTAACACAGTAGTCCTTCACCACCCCAACTATTTTCTAAAATACATCACATAGAATTTTAGGCCCTAGAACAAACTCTTTTGGTTCAAACCCCCCAAAAAAGTGTATGGAAGCATCCTTACATCTTTAACAGACATTTCCCCCACCACTTTGCCTAATTTTCCTTTCAAATAATTTGATTTTTTTGCCACTGACTAACTAAAGAAATGTTCTATACTACAATTTTTTTAAGATTTAACCTAAAGAAAGCAGATCATGACCCTGTGACTGAGACACTAACCTGGGGAGTAGTAGCCTGCTCTTTAGAAGAACAAAAACTAGGTCTGATCATTTGCTTCCAAAAGGAATTTCAGTCTAAATACTTGTTGTCTGTTTACACAAAGCCAATGCCAGCATTTTCCTGCAGGATTTATCTTACACTAAGCAAAACAGGAGAAGAGTAAATCCAGTTACAAAGAATCTGTAAAACATAACCCCTGGGTTATGCTCCAAGAAAAAAATTCATCATTTACTGCCCATGTGGAACATGAGTTCTCCCCTCACTCACCACTGATAGTGTTTGTCAGGAGCATGAACTCAGACACAAAAATATCTTTGGAAAAAATAGAACCGGAGACATAAAAATAATCTTAATTATAGCGAGAGTTTCAGAGAGCAGAAGCATCTGCCTTTGGGCAGACTGCCCACATGGCACCTGCCCGTGGGTGCGATGCCTCACGTCAGAAGGGACAAATGTCTCAATCAGCCATTTGCTGGGACCACGGCAGGGCTCAGACAAGCCTCTTTCACACTCCAAAAAGGTGTTTGGAAGAAACCCCCACCTGTTTCCTAAAGTCTGTTGGATTGTAGTGTTAAGCAGGTGGTCATTTTGGTCAGTGTTACCTGAAAAAAGACTTAATCCACACACATGATAACATCACTGCCTTTTATTGAATAGAAAAATATCAGTATTTTAATTTTTTAATAACTTACAAACCATTTCTGGGCAAGAAAATAAAGGGATTACATGCTATTAATACTCTCATAGTTTCTCTGTTTGTGAGAGACAAATCTGGTGATACTGCTTTTATAGGGTCAGATTTTACATTTATGGCTTTCAGTGTGCTGCACCAATCTTCCTAAAAGCTGCTTGATAACTTAGTATTTCTCAATGAGAAAATGTTATCAAAGGAATAGGTAATTCAAGAAATAGTGGAAAAATCACTGAAATATTTGAATCTCATAAAATGTGAAGTTTGGGTCACAGTTGCCTACCTTTGTGAAACATTAGCCTAATCTCTGATGCTAAGTTTGTGTACCAATACCCAGCCTCGGCATCAAACAAACAGCCATTAAATCAGAGTAAGACAATGGAACACAACATGTAAATTCAATCTAAAAGGTTCATACAGCTGCATATATTAGTCATACTGGTATTCATTTCCTCACAGGTCTTTTTAATATAAAGATCCTTCTACATTGTTCTCCTACTACTATTCTAATTTCTGCAATAATCAGAAATGTGGGCACTCCAGAAAGCTTTGAGGAGAGCAGGACATTATTTTAATGGAGAGGGGCTGGCCTAATATTTAGACCCTCCAGTGGCAAAGGCCAAATAATTCTTCGGTGTAAATCTGTTAGTTTTCCCACACCTCAGAAATCTGCCTGCTTCACCCTTCAACAGCTCACACCATGTAGCAAAGCTGGAAACAAACGTGGCAGTTTGCATCTGATTGCAACAAACCTGTTGCTTTTCTGAGAAATCGTCAGAAGAGTAGAAAACTTTTAAATGTATAATATGGTTGCAATATATGAACATATATTTTGCTTTTTCAACAAATATTCTGTTACGGGATCCATATTGCTTTTAGCACAGATATATTGCTAAAGTAAATTTATTTTGCCGGTGTGTTTGAGCTTGTGTACCTGAGCACTTTAGTAAGATTGCAAAAGTGTTTGGGATAACTGTAGAGGCTTTGGTTATGAATCCTTAATGTCAAGTGCTAAAGAGGAAACCTTCACATGCACTTTTTATTAAAAATTATGTTTTGCAGGAGAAGGCAATTTTTGTTTAACATTATCTGCCTGGAAGAATGAAAGCAGCATTATTTTATATCGGACATCACACTTATTACTTCTGTAGACATTAATTTAAAAAATTCTACTGCATTTCTACGTGATTATTGTGCTGCTCTAACTAAACACAATCTTAAAAGTGCATTTTTCCTTTTATTTGCCTTTATTTGTAAATTTTTTACCCAATTCAATAGTTTTTAATGCTTTCAGTGAAGATAAATGGGTTTCAATATTTATCTGTTCTGTTTCTTTCATTCTACACAAGGTAATTTGGTCATTCTGCTGGACACCCTGGGATCTGAGTGAGACATGTGAACCTTACTCCTGTTGTACCTGCACAGGAGGGAACAGCTGCCCTCCTGGGCACCCAGTGCAGCTCATGCTGAAGGACTGGCTTTTCTCAGTTGTGCCCTCTGCCCCTTGCTTTTCTTCTTTCCAGTCACAGTAAAAGCAAGACTCACACTTATTTTCCTGTTTCAGATCTGAAAATAGTCCCGATTTCTTATTTTCCTATGTATGTGCCTTGGACGCATTTAGGGATCTCAAATCTGAATGTTTTTAAATTGTTTTTCCTTGGACTTTATTTTTTTTACCTTTGTAACCAACCTTTTGTCAAACTTTTACAATAACAACCAGGATGAGGACACATATATGATCTATACAGCACAATAGCACATCTTCTTTATACAGTATAACTTATTATTTCTTTTTCAGTTACTTTGCACCTTGTGCAGATGTCATCATTCATCTGCTTTTGGAGATACAGGCCATAACTTCTTTACTTGCCTCTATAAATATCATTCAGCTCATGCAATTTAATGTTTTCCCTTTAAAAAAGAATATACTCAAGTGGTTTGTGGTATTAAATTTGCTAATACCACTGTTTCTGCAGTGTCTCAGGGTTTTCTCTTGTTCTGCGAATGTGAAATACTGTTCTTTGTTCAGATTTTCTACCGACCCTGAAATATTCTGATATTCTCTCTTGAAATACTCTGATTCTAATTAGTTTTTAAACTATTTGTCCTGGATATCTGGATACCTGGGCAGCTGGACTGAGTCAGATCAGATTCTTTTCCCTTCACAACACCTATTAGGTATCAGAGTTGTGTCATGGTTACAGTGCCCTGCTTAAAATTTTTGGTGGTCATGAGCTCAGAATGCAACTTTGAAAGCATTTGAACCTCTTGGTTATTTCCAAACACATTAGATACAGGAGCAGAAATTGGAAAGATGCTAAATTTCTGCAAATTTTGTGAAGACAAGTGCCTAGAAGAGAAGTGTGCCTGAGGAAAGCGCAGGACCAGCTGTCACCTGGCCTGTTAGTAGCCTGCCCTTTATTAAATGCAGCCATTAAAAACGGTGAAAACAGGATATCATAGCAGGTTTGCTAGGCTACAGAAAGATGCTAAATCTATCTGAATGTTGGATATTGGATATCCAGTGAGGTATTTGATTAGGTTGTCATTGTGAATAGGAAGAAAGGGGATGGAGAACCTGCCCCAGGAACGTGCAGGGGTCTCAGCACCCAAACTGCTGGTGGGACAGTGAAATCTCCGTCAGAGAGTGGGCACATGGCCCAAGGCACAGCCTTTACTGTCACCACAGTGGGTGGCTGGGTGGGTGCTTTGGGGTGGGGTGCCAGGGAAGCCCATGGGACAGGTGGCTGCCTGACTGGCAAGCCTGCTCCTTGGGAAAGTCAGGGCTGGATAACCACGAAAACAAGTTGCAAGGGTGGGGAAAAGCCTTGCAGCCCTCATGGGATGGGCCATGCCTTGGAAGCCTCCAGGTGTGAAAGGGCCCCAGATCTCTGTGCAGAGAGGGAAGCATGGGGTGGCTGCTTTCCTTTTGAAGGAGGCATTTGGGGTGGCATGGGCACGGTCCCCACTTTCTGTGGAGCTGTGGTGAAAGGGGACTGTCCAAGTGGGCTGGTGTTGGAAACACAGCGGCTGTTTTAAGGCAACCAATGGAACGTGGCTGAAAATACCTTTATTTTCAAGCTCAAGCACCTAAATTATCTAGATATTTTGGCAATTTTATTTGAGAGGAACCTAGTCTGTTTAAAATATTTAAGTCCTTTTCTTCCCTTTGAAAGAACACTCTGTTCCTGCAATAATAACTCAAACACTTTGATTATCATGCACTCTCCTGCTGCAGTTTACCACAACAATAGGATTACAAGACATTTGCTTACACATTTATTAAAAACCAGGCCTAAAAATTCCCACTTTAGCATGTCATCAGAAAGGAGACCAGTGCTTCACTTCTAAAAGTCCCAATGCGCATCCAGTCTTCAATGTCCAGTGTCACTTCCTAATGGTAGTAAGAAGATGAGGGGAGTATATTTAGTCAAATCTCATCATTTTTCTTTCTGGGGTCCTGTTCTACATAATCTCTGTTGTGTGTTAGTGTTATTAACCTATACTTGCCTCCAGAGGCCCGCTTTAACTCTGTGCTGGAAATTGCTTACTGCAGTTATTGCTCTTGCCAAACAGTGGTGATACAACTCCTCTCATGAGCCCGTTCAAAGTTTATCAAAATCAAGAGAGTGATGACTCTACTGTACTGACCTATTTCATACAAAGCTGATTTTGTACATTTAATGTGTAACTCTCCAGGGTTCAGAGAGAGAGCAGCATAACTTCCCCCCAACAAGCCTTAACTCAAGCCAGCTTTCCTGTAAGAAGGGTGTGCTTATGATGGCTACCTGATGGGAACACAAAGTACATTTAACACCTTATTTTTTCTGTCAGAAGAGCATTTGCTTGGACCATAAGCCAAGATGCCTTAAACTAATGAATAATGAACTCCCTCACATTCAGCACATTTTTTATAAATCCACGAGGTTTGTTTGGGAATCAAAGCATGGAAGTTTCTATCATCTGCTGGTCACACAGTTCTATTCCTGCTGTCCTTAAGGAGATCAGTGTTTGAAAAAAGATTATCAGCAGCCTGACACATCAAGGGAATAATGTTCTTGAAAAACCTTTTTGTCATGCACACAAAAATAGTTTGTGATTCAGTACTTGTAGTCAGTAAGGTTAAATATGTCTAGCATAATTCCACTTCAAATAAGATTTGATGTATAAACTTAAATTAAAATAATATTTATGGAAAAATATTCCATGCTGATGTTTGCCTTTTTTTAAAATGGATTTTAATCAGTAGAACGGAAATACATGCTGTGTTTTACACATGTATTGTGGGTTAGGATTTTTCCTTTTGTTCCTCTCTCATGGAATTTTGTCCCATCTGTTGCTAAGAAACAATAACTACCAATACTTAAGAGAACAAAAATGTGGCTGGGAGGAAGAGGAGGGGGAAGGTGTAGCTGGTTACTTTCTCACCTGGGTAGGGTGGCAAAGGTGCAGCTGGTTACTTTCTCTCTTAGGTAGGGTGGCAAAGATACCACAAGATTTTGGCTGGGTGGTGACGGGCAGGGCTCGGCTCCTTTCCCTCTCTTGCTTTTGGTATTGGAAGAGCCACAGACAGTCTGTGGTTGCTGCCCAGAGGATTCGCTGCCCCTATGGACCTTCTGTAGTCATCCCATTGCTTCTCTTACTCTCCTACCGTGGGTGAATCTTTGCTCATTAGAGCAGCTGTTCAACTGGACCTTATTAACATCCATTCTGACTGGGAGGGACCCTCACCATCTACTCAGGTGCTTTAGGGAAAAAACCCGGGACCCCGACCCTGTCTCCCTTCCCACAGGACGCACCTCCCCGGTTGTGTGCGGCAGCTGCTATGGAGGTGCTCGGCTGCTGCTGCCAAGCCCCGCTGCTTTCTGCTGCTTGTCTTGGGCTTTTTCGCTGCATTCTAACCCACACCCCCTGCCTGCCGGGACACCCTGCGGCTCCTGCTACAGCTGCAGAGTCTCTGATACATTTCCTTTGCTATTCTGGGTTTAATAATGACCTCTGTTCCTCCCTGCCGTCCCAGCCGCCGCTCGGTGGTTCCTGCTGCAGCGCATTTATCCACCCTGCCCGCCCGCCATTGCCGTGTGAGGGAGGCCCACCTCGCGCCACAGCGCCCCCTGCAGGCGCGGGGGACTCATCGCACTGGCCCTGCCCAGCCGGGAGCCAGCAGCGCCCCTGGTGGCTGTGACCGGAACTGCACAGAAGGGGAAACTGCCCGCGGCCGAGAGATTTTTACCAGTTTTCTGGTTTGGTTTGTTGTTGCTGCCATAGTTGTTGTTGTTTGTTTGCCTTGTTATGTACATATACATATTAGTAAAGAACTGTTATTCCTTTCCCCATATCTTTGCCTGAAAGCCCCTCAATTTCAAAATTGTAATTATTTGGAGGGAAGGGGGTCATATTTTTTCCATTTCAAAGGAGGTTCCCGCCTTCCTTGGCAGATACCTGTCTTTCAAACCAAGACAATGTGTAAAAGTCAACCCAAATCCTTCCCTGTCTTGCCAAAGTACTTTTGTATTTTTCAGACTGAATTCTTCCTGGTGATCTTTCTATTAGTTTCATCTATTTCTGTAGCTCTGGGAACACAACTATTTTATAATGTGCAACTGTAAAACGACAGAGTGGAGTTTTATGTTGGAGACTTGGCAAATCAAGATTTACTTTTGTATAATTTTAAAATTTAACCACTTTCCCATCAACTAATCAGTTTTGCGAATTCCCTTGGGATCTGAAACCTAAATCTTTTTAGCTCATATCTGACAGCCTGGAATAAAAACATTGCAATTGCAGCTTACTGTCGTTTACACTCCATGAAACAAACACGAAATGAGTGTAAAATTGATTGGGAAACAGTGTTCAGACAACAGTAGGTGCAGACCAATAGTTTTGTTTCAAATAGGAAGAAAGTATCGACTGGGTTTTGCAAAAACACTGGGTCTGTGTTTTTATTACTAACTTGGATAATGGAATACAGGATATAATTTTAGGTCTGAAGATGATTCTAGCCAGTCAGGTGGCAAAGATGCTGAAGGACTAGGATTTGAGCCAATATGGATATAGGAAAGAGATCTGAAAAAAACCCAGAAGCAATTCAATAACTATCCATGAAAGATGGTACATCGGAATAACCACCTGCATAACCGGAGGCACTATGGTTTAGGTAACAGTGTTGAAAAAAATAATTTGACATTGATATCACATGAAAAACTGAAGATGAATCAACAGTGTTTTAAAATAGCAAGCACCAGTCCATAAATAGGGACAGGATAGGTAGGTAAGATGAGGAAAATGATCATGCTGCTCCATGCTCTATTAACAAGATATTTTCTTGGTCATTGTATCTCATTTTGAGCACTGTACTTGAAAAGAAAAGTGACCAAGAAATGAAGCACAATCTGGAGCATGGTAGAGCAATGGTGGAAAATGTCACATAAGGAAGGGGATATTTCTAGCCTGAAATAGCAAAGACTGAGATGAGAATTAAAAAAAACTGTAAAAAATACCTTCCTTTCAAAATGGAAGGGAATATTCTGTTCTCCATATTCAGCGGGGCTCAAATGCAAATAATGTGCCTCAGCTGTAGCAAGGGAGAGTTCAATTAAGCATCTGGGAAAATGTTTAAAATTAAGATGCTCTGCAATAGGTTTGCAATAGGTTGCTGGGACAACTGTGAAATCTCTAAAACTGGAAATTCATTAGAAACATGACAAAGTTTTCTGTTTTCTTATCATGGGCTGTGGTTTGTGGATTCTAATTCTTGCTATTGCACAGACCTATTACATAGTGCTAAACAAGGACCAAATCTTCTGCAAATAGGGTGAAACTCTTCTGTAGTTTAGGTTGTTCATGCACTGGGCCTTAAAGCCTGAGGCATCCAAAGAAGGTAAAAGAGCGAAAGGCAGGGATAGAACAGTGAATCAAGAAGTTAAAATCCTGGCAGATTAAAGGGATCTTTTATTTAGAGATGCTAAAATATCACAACACTTGCTGTTTACCCTTTGCATCTATGCTACAATCTGAGGAGGTGTGAGCTCTGTTTGACACCTTCTCAGCTGATGGGGTATTCAGAACTCTCTGTGCTTCGCTTGCTTTTCCTCCTGACTTGCTTTGTGTGGTATATATACCCTGGTATATTTGGCTAACAGAAGAATTTGATGAACTAAGAAAAAAGATAATGGAAAGGAAAAAAAAGAGGGAGAAGGGTCCTGCAGGTGTGGACTGAGAGCAGAAAGCTGAGGGAAGGAACAAGCTGACACAAGCAGTCAGCACAGAACAAAATCTACCCTTGCAAAACTGCAGGAATTTTCATGGAAAATATATTATTTGTTAGGGTTTTTTTCAGCTGAGGAAATGACTGCTAAACAATTCTTAGAGATAATAATCTGGGTACTTTCAGTTTTAAATTTGTCTTCTTTACAAGTAGATTATTATTTTGTAGACCAAAAAAAGGGTTCCTGGGCAATGATTTATTGCAGAACACAGCACTGCATGAGTAGAATTAGCATTTGCACAGTTTGTGGTAAAAGCAAAGCAAAACACTAATCACATTTCTTTGGATTATTTTATAAAGTGAAATTAATTCTTGTGCAAAATGCCAGATAAAGAATCCAGAAGCAAAGTCTCCATTGATTTCAGTAGAGCAGAATCCATTCTTGAGTGAGAATCCAGCCAAATTCAATGTGTAGAGCCAAAGTGCCATGGGCTACTTGCCAAAAGAGTAATACCCCTGTCTAGGAGCCTAGGGCAGACAGACTGACCTTTTCAGTCTCTGCCATCTGAAATAAGACTGCCAACAGTAATGATACCTAGGGATCAAACTACCCATCTGCTATGTATGAGGCTGAGAAAGGCAGCTGTCTGGATGCTATTTACAAAGAAATGTAAACTTAACTTAGAGCTAAGTATTTGCCCCAGTGCAATAGTTCAGAGGAAGGTCTGTCACTTTCTCTTGGTAGGGGTGTTGTTCATTACTTCACGTAAGAAGGGCACTGTCAGTACACTGTGAACAGAATGCTGAAGAAGCATCACCCAGCAAGTTACAGATATGTTCACTGAGGTGGGCAGGAATTATACTTTGGAAAAGGGTGACAGGATGGTACCCAGAGGCATCTTCCATAGTAAATTATTCTGTGAATCTCTGAACTGGTGGTTCTGGACAGCGTTCTCTCTGTCTAGTTCTGGCCCTGGGCATTAAGTGTAGACCACAGGACACCCAGAGGTTAATGGCCACCAACTGCTGCTGCTGCAGCACTAAGGACTCTTCTGAACACTACTCAGTGTCTCTCTGGCCATGGCAGAGATGAGAACAATGATGATTCCAGCCTTTTGAATGCTGAAAAACTTAAAACAGCACCCACTGCTCAGATCATCAGCTCATTGCCTCATTTAAACAGATGAACAAATACAACTTTAAAGTTCTTTAATTTGAGCTGTGACTACTCACTAATAAGACCAAACCTCTTTGGTGAGCTGGAGAAATTACTGTGAGGTAAACTTGAGTTAGGATAAAGAGGAGGATTTCTGCAGCTCCAAGCAACACATGTAAAGGTTATGTAAGGTCATTTTCATTTTTCTTCACGGCCATCATTTTTTAAAGATATCAAAAAGCAAGGTTAAGTTTTCTCAGATAAGACAAACAGAAAACACAGACAGTGTTCTATGGCTTTAAAAGGGGGAATAGCTTTGAAAACCATTTGGAAAGATAACATTTGTGAAAACTAAGCCAATCTTGCCCCTGTGGGAGCTTCTGCATGTACCTAATAGAAAATCCATTTGAGTGCAGAAATTGCACCGTTGCTTGGAAAGAGTTGATTCTGCCTTTCATCAAACTTCCCCTTTATAGAAAGCTAGGCAACCTGTGGAAAATGATATTTCATTTAAAACTTATCTCATCATTGTGCCTTTCAAAACCTTTGCGAATTTATATTTATTCAATTATCACAAATAATTTCAAATAATGACAACTGAAGGCACGTATTAGAGTGAAACTGTAGAAAAACAAAATATAACATAATGTTTGTTGTTTTTAGACTTACTTATGGTCTTAAAAGTCTGCAGTGATATGTTTTTTGTCTCGTTTGACATAAAACAGCTCTATAAGCACAGACTATATAAAAAAGCTTCTGACTACTTGGACATGAACCGTCAATCTTTGTGTTCACAGTTTCTCTTAAATCTAATAAGAAATAAGGTGGTCCACCTTGATGAGCGATGGCTTTAATTTTCCTAGTGAAATGTGACCTTTCAAGCAATAGGCAGAGTATTGTGTAGATATTGTTACCAATAGATGTTTGAAAAATACGGAGTAGGGAAGGGATTGTATTCTTATTTCCTGGATTAAGCAGAAAACTACTGTAAACATTCTCAAACAGACACACTGTATTTGTGTATTTGGCAGTATTTTCTGCCCAGAGGAAAGAAAACACTTGGTGATTCTCCACAGCTAGTACATGAAATTAGATAAAGTAATTTTACTACTTCTTGAAGAATCTAAGAAAGTGCTGTGTTAGCCCAGTGTTAATAGCCTAAATTAAAAACCAGAAGATTCCAACTGTATTGCTTGGAAATGCTGAGCCTTCTCTAAGCTAAGGCTCTCTGAGCTTCTGTTCCCAGCATGGGGACATCAGAGGGTCACACACACAGTTCCACTTCCACAGCTGTTGGAGAGGAGTCATCCAAACTACTTAATATCCTCCACCTCCAGAGAAACTTTATTCAAATATAGTGTTAATCAAGAAGCTCTTTTCCCAACCTGACCTCTTTCTCTTGATCAGTTCTGTCGGACAAATGGAGCTGGTTCATTTTTTATGCCTATCTCAACCCTCTCTTTGTTCTTCAGTTTGTAAATGTGTCAAATATAATTAAAACTGACAGGGGCCAAGATTAAATCAAACAAAATGTAAACATTGTTTCTGTTATTTGCTTGATGCAAAACTTTCACCATAAAATGCTTTTAGATAAATTAATTCAGCTGTTAGAGTGCTGCAGCACTGAAGCTTTGCTCCAACTGTTTGAACTTTTCCAGGGACACTGTCAGGTCATCTTACATTCAAAACCTAATAATATGGCTGGGGTTCTGAAATTGCCTAAGGGAATGCAGGTACTGACTTCTACTGAAAGTCGTTGTGTGGTGAGAAGTTAATTGACTTCCAGTAGGAATTAAATGCCTTTGAAGAGTCTATTCATGTCCTTGCAAAAAGAGGCCCATGTCCTTCATGGAGATAAATGAATGTAACTGCTTTCACACCTACCTACCAGCAAAGTGCCCGATGCAAACATTTTACAAAACCTAAACTAGCAAGAAAACCCTAAGAGCTACCTCTACTTTTATTTGATTGTATTTTGGTTAGCACTAGATATTACCTTTCAATGTAAAATAATTATACTGTTCAATAATGTTATTATTAAGTTGTGGCATAACTATAAGGTTAAATTTCAGCAGATTACTCCACTAAGGACTTTCGGTTTCAACCTGGCAGGCTGCAGCCTGCAGTTTAACCCACTGATTTTAGTGGTACTCCTGACTTTTTAAAGTGTAGATTGAGAATCTCAATGTGTCCAAGGTTTTCCCCCAAGCATTTCTGTCTTAAAAACCTCACTCCCTTATTTCAATAGCCACCATGAAAATTCATGGCAGACAGTAGAGGAACTCAGTACTTTTGAAAACAGGTTTCTGTCTTGGTGACTGAGATTTTAGTGTTAAGCAATACGGCATTTGTTTTTTTACACAGCTTTGAAAATTTACACAGCTTTGAAAATAGATCCCTGACTATCTCCTATAATTCCTCATGGCAACTTTAAAAAGTAATGCAAGAAATGTGATGTTATCTGTATTTTTAGTGTAATTTACTTTTCACACAGGATGGGCATTTGTCACTCCTGTGTTAAATTCTGCACTTTCTTTGGTATGTGTACATTTGTATCTCAACTTGTTTTGCAAATTTAATATCTTGATACTACATTATGAACAGAGCTTTTGGGGATTTCTCTCTTCAATGCCTTTAGAAAAACAACTGCCATGGTACTATGGGACTGTAGTCAGAAATTTCTCTCACTGATCTTAAAAGTCTTTATTTATCCGCAGATATTCTCTAAGAATTGTACAGTCTCCTTGACAAAGTTACCTCATTCAGTGCTGAGTGTGGCTGCCGTAAGGGGAACTCAATGACAAAGTCAGAAGTCTCTTAGGGACAGGATGACATCATGGTACAAGATGGCACAGGGACAGAACAGGCTGATTTTTCATCTCTGGTAATTGACACCTGAATAGAGACGATTATTGCAGCTATTCCCTCCTTATCTTCAGTGGATGTGAAATCCAGCCACAGAACCAGTGGAGAGACCTTGCACTGAGCAGACTTGAGTCATGAGGAAAGCAGTGCCTGAGTGGGCAGAAAGTCAGGGCTGATCAAAGAAAACAGAGCTGGTGTACACCAAAGATCTCTAACAGCCTTGTCAAGTCGCTTTGATAAAGACTATTTATTAGTCCCTTGCTTTCATAGCCACAGATGTTTTCAGACCTATTGAAAATAGCTGACAAAGATTCCTCTGTGGTGATGAGAAACCAAGGCTGGTAACCAGAAAGAATGGAACAGAGAGCACAACTGTTTCATGTCTTGAAACCATCTGAAGACCCTCTTAATGTTTGCTGAAGCAATGGGTTAAGTCCTGTACTATTTCTGCTGGTTTGCAGAGGAATGTATTGGTAACAATGAGATCTTAGGGTTACAGGCAGTGAACAGAGGTGTTTCTGAATCAATTTGGAAAGAAGGCTTCAGAGCAGTACTTCTCTGTTTTTATAGCCAAGTATTTTTATTCAGTGAGATTGAGACAAAGAAGGCCTTGGGGTTGAAAAAAAAAAACCAGCACCAAAAAACCCCAACCAACCAACCAACCAACCAACAAAAAAAAACCACACCAACAAAAAATCCCCCAAAACTTATTTTGTCACAGAAGTTAGGGTTTGGAAGCTGATTCAGATTTTATATGGATGCAAATATGAAGGGATACTGTTAAGGCTATTCCATTGCTGCACAGATGAGTTGACAGAGATCAGAATTTGTGCTGATGACTTCAGCTTGAATCTTTCCTTTTAACTAAGAACAGCAGGATTTGACTTTAAAACAGGATTTTAACCCCTAATAATGTCAAAAGAGCTTGTTTTCACTAGTTAAGTACATTTGTTGGATATCTGGGGTTACCATTTCATATGAAAGGATTCCAAGCTTTTCTTTTCAAATTCAAATATTGATAAAATGAGTATAAAAATGTTATTCTACAATATTAGAAGCCTAGGTAAAAAAACTTCAAGCCAGAATGAAGAAAAAGGCTATAATATTAATTCCTAATACAAATTAAACTGAAGAGGCTATCTGCATTGTTTTATATGAGAGAACAACATAATGATGTTGCAGTATTCTGAAAGGCTTTCCAGCTGCGAGAAAACATTTAGTCCTGATGCCTACACTATTCTTTCCAGGGGATGGGGTCCTTTGTGACCAATTCCGCTTATTTACACTCTCATATATTGTTTAGCTTTACTGTGCTGCATGTTTAATGGAGAATCAGGAATTCGGCCCAGTCTTCCTTAAATTCTTGCAAGATTTTATGTTAATTTAATCCCTTATTTCTCTAGCTACCTAATACAAAGGATGATATCACTGTCATTAAAGATCACTTCTTTTCCTGTTTTCATGATCATCTCACTGTTATTATTCTTCTCATTGAAATTTCCTTTTTAGTCATAATGAACACTCAGAGCATTTCATTGAGAAAAACAAGGAATTAAAACACTTTCTATTTCCCTAATCAAGACCCTGTCATTATTATCACTGAAAGCCAGAGAAACAGATGAAGAATGACAGTTACACAAAAGAGAAAAAGGACACTGCCAAAGTGATTCTGTGATCACAGTCATTATAAATAACACTCTGGATGCTGGCATGGCAATCTGATTGCATACTAAAGCCTGTTGTGTAAACTCAGTTACTAGTTGCATTACACAATGCTGATGCTTCAGTCACAAATGAGGCAAATATGAACAGAAATTTGGAAAGTCTTTGATTCCTATTGTGGAATAATTAATACCACTCATCTGTATGTCAATTTTCAATTTAATATGACATTTTTGAAACAGAAAGCCACAGTCATTCAATTCTAGAAGAAAAAGTATTCTTGGAAAAGAATCATGTTTTGCAAATGAAGAAAAGAAAACAAAAGTAGGATAAATTTTTATTCTATCACTTTTGACAGTATCCTCTTATAGGAAAGACTAAATAAATTCTAAAGGCAAAATTATCTTCCCATTCACATTACAATAGCTCCAGAATATACCTACCAACTTTCATACTATTTTCCATTAAATTAGATCTGCAATATCATAAAGGCTGATTCATCTTTTGGTCTCAGATAAGTCACTTCCAGGAAACAGACATGATGAGAGTACGACAGAAAGCTTCAAACAATCTCTGAATTAAGAATGTGTTCAGTAGACACACTTGGTTTCTTCCCATCCCACAGATTTCTTATCCTGAAATCTGTGTGTCACATAATGGATGAGAACAGGACATGGAAATTTTATCTGAAGGCTAAATTAAAACCTTCCTGCAGTAACCTGCTTGAGGAGCAGAATGATGGAGAAGAAGGAAGGCTGGGACTGGTACAATGCAAAAACATTAAGTGACAACCCCCCAAAAAAGTCAAGAGGCCTTCCATCAGGAGGTATGCTCTTCACGTCATCCCGCCCTCTGGTGGTGCTCTCTCCCTAGTTATTTCACTTCATTCAGGTTTCAATACCTGTTGAAATGCTTCACACTGTTTCATTGTTATTATTATTACTATTTTACCTATCCACACTTGTCTCTGCTAGTCTGTTATTCATAATTGCTAGGGCTCCAACCCCACCAGAGAATCCATTTTGCTTTGAATTGGAGCTCATTTGCCTTGGATACCCATTAGCAGTTTCTGACAGCTGTTTCTGCATGATGGCCAGGGAGACTTTATTGGAGGCCAGGAAGTCTTTCATGGAGATCATCTCTCCTGACAGACGGCGTCCATCTGTGTCACTCTCGTTGACGGCGTCGGTCTCGATGGAGATGTTTCCCCGGCTGCGCACATTTCCTGGCATTACCACATTCCTCCGTGAACGGAATAATCTTCTTTGGCATCTCTGGCAGCACTTGCAGGCCAACTTCTTTAATATCCAGTTTATGGACTGCTTGATGACAATAGAGATCACATTAAATAAGGAATAGATGCAGCACACCCCCATGAGTATGAAGACAAAGTTGCCAAAGCGGTAAAGGCCTTGGCTCTCATACCTGATGTTCTGGCTACTGACCAGATCACCAAAACCAATGGTGCTGAAGGCCACAAAGCAGAAGTAAAGTGAGTCAAAGTAACTCCACCCTTCAATTGGTGTGTACATTGCAGAGGCACAGCAGGAAATTATGAGGGATGCTACACATAAAATCAGCATAACATAGTACACAGAGGGCTTCCAGCCCGCCAGGCTGTCCACCTCAGAGGTCCCCGAGCCCCGCCGGCCATCGTGAGGGAGAACCCCTTTCCTCCTCAGCTGTCTTTCGTGGCAGGACTTCATGATGTAAGCTATGACAGTGATCAAGCGCTCCAGGAACAGGTTAAAGAACAAAATGGTCCCTGCACATCCTATAAGGCCATAAAATATCAGAAAAATTTTGCCTCCAACGGTGGCTGGGGTGGTCATACCAAATCCTGGAAGACAAAAAAGAACAGTTGAAAAAAATAAACCTGTAGGTACCATGTTAGGACTTTTCAACACGTGCAAGACCAATGAACTGGTAGCAAATCCTTGTGGTACAGCTCATCTTTGAGAAAAAAATACATTCTCCGCAGATGTTACCCACTTGTGCTTGACTATGTCTGAGCTGTAACGGGAAGGAACACATGCCAGCATTTCCTCCAGAATTACAATGAAACAAAAAGCAGAACAAAACACATGGACAGGAAAAGAGTTTAGAGGAGGTCTGAATTTTGGTCTGGTTGCTAGGTTCACTCTTTCTCCCTTTGTGCTTTGGATTGCTTCCAGGCTTTGGGATTATCATAGCTGGTTTCTTCTGTCTGATGCTTTTCTGCATCATGGCATTGTCTCAGGGGTGGGTCTTGCCTTCCAGAGATCCATCTGCACCAAATCTTTGGAACACAAAGTGAAATTTCTCTGAGGCTCACTTGACTCCTGGTGTTAGCGCAGGTGGCATATCACCCAGCACTCAGCACCCACTGTAGCCTGGCTGTGGAAGCCCAGGCTGGAAGCACACACCAGATGACATAGCCCCTGATCATCAGCGCCTCTTGAGTGTCCCAGTAGGAGTTAAAGATGCCCTGCATCTGACTCAGCTGTCTGTCACTCATTATCAATCCCTTTTTAAATCAGCATTGCTGAAGGTTTTCTATTTCTCTGTGTCCCACTCCACAGCACAAGTGTTGATGTGGATCTCATCAACAGTGTCCTCTGGTCTGATTCCCTGTCATGGGATATCTCAGGCCAGATGTGTTTCAATCCACTCTCAAATATTTCCCATCCTAATGCCCGAAAATAGTAATTTTGTTTTGGTTAAAGCTTTTGATAAGACAATCTTGCTTTAATAGGTATTACTAAAGAATAAAAAGATGTCCAGAACATCATTGAGCAAACTGGAGTAACACTCATGACAAATCTTTGCTGGTGTTTTATCAGGATTATTGAACGACTAAACAACAGACCAAGCAAAAACATTTTTGTTGACAGGACAGAAAAATCACAGGAGACACTGGGTATTTTTCTTTCTCTTTATGACTGTGAGATGCCAATTATGAAACAAAGACATTACGCTCTGAGAAAAAAAGGAAAATATAGTCAGTATGATACACTTGTACTTCAAAGACAAGATAAGAGCAATATGAAAAGACGATATTTCCAATAGTGCCAAACTGCACCCCTCTTCCCTTCACTAGCAACCTGCTGCCAGCACAAATTCCTCTCTAACACAGGTCCTGCCTCACACTGTGAAGTGTCAGCCCTCACCCTCACCCCTGCAGCCCGAGCACCACTATTAACAGCTCTGAGCGTGGGCTCTCCAGGGCCACTGCACTTCTGCCTGTATCCACAATCAAACATTAAGTGGTCCTACAGGAGGCCTCAGCCTCCTCATTAAATTTCTGTGCTAGAGAGAGCTGGACTGCAGCTCTGTGGTGTGGAAAACAACATGACAAGCGACAAACCACAGACAAAATGTTCTTTACTACAAAAAATTTTTCTTGTTGCCTTTGGCACACAAATACTTCCTCTTGCTTTTCACCCTCCCTTTCTGTTCCATGACTTGATCCCTCTGTAATTCTAGTTTTAATGCTTATTTTTGGTGCAGGCTAGCTTATATGCAAGTCATGACCTCCACCCTGTGGACAGACACAAAAAAAACAATGGACAAAAGGAATTTCTCTGCAGCTGGTGAGATCTGCCCACAGAAGCCGTGGGGAGGGAAGTGAGGGGTTGCCATCCTCTGCCCCACCCTGTTCCTTGAAGAAGGGAAGCAGCTGTAGGCTGGGAAGAGATGGAAAGTTAGGGAGCCCCTGGCACAGGATGAACAGTATTTAGGGACTGGCAGGCATCTCCTACAGCATAAAGCAAATGCCCTGGAAAGAGAAATGCAGTTAAGGCTCACAAGCCCAGGGCAGTTTTATGCCTTTGGGCTGCTTCCCACTGGTCCCTCTCAGGATCCTGCTGCTGCCATCACGGCCAGAGCCTGAACTCCTCAGGTTGTTTCTTTAGCTGACTGGATTTTGTTGCTGGGTTTGTTCTGTGACCCACTAGCAAAGGCTTTACAAAGGCACTCAATAGGCATTCCAGGGAATCATGGTGGACTGTGAATAAATGACTTAGTGAGCAATTACAGCACCAATGAGACACATAGAGTACAACAGTGAAAGAGCAAGAAGTTACATTGCAGATTGGGAAAGCAAATAGAGAATGAAATGATGAAATCATACAAAAGAGGAAATAAAAGCAGTGGCTAACACTTGGAGACTATTTGAAAACACAAAATTGCTTCTTGTAATGAAGAAAAAAAAAGGACACAACTGCAGGAAAAAAATGCCTGTGATTTTATGGTATGAGGGAATGCTAGTTTAGTGAATTTTATTTTACAAGTTGGGTGACATTTCTTGAAAGCACTGTCTCAAGTAGCAATTGAGATTATAGTTAATCAAGTGGAAATCAGATAATTCTGGCTTGGGAAAACAGAATGTTGAAAAACCACAACAGGTACTAAAAAGTGTTTCAATCAATTTGTTAGATATGTCTGCAGATATGGCATTGGATTATCACCATTGATAGAAATGCATGACAAATCATAACTTTACAAGCCCAGGCAGCATGAAGGCAGCATTCTTAGTAAAAATGTCAGGATCCTATTTTGAAATCAGTATAATACTGATTTGCCTGTGTCCCATGATCCATTGACTTCTATAAATTAGTGTGATCTTTCTTAATATTCAGCTGAGCTGAGCAAGTACATTCCTTATACTTCAGTTTTCCTCCAAACATTGTGGTGGTTTTTTTTTCACCTATTGTTAAGAATTCTAGGGTTTTTTTGGTGAATATTCATATTAATTCTGAATTTCTCTGTAGCAGATCTACTTTTTTAGAAGTTGGAAGAAATATAAACTGCAAGTAGAGTCGGCAAAATTTTTCTAAACACTGCACACCTCCTATGGGAAACAAATTTTTGGATTTTGTTTTGGCAGCTAAATTTCTATTATGAAGTCTGGTAGTGCAAATCACTCTAAAATTCACCTGTATGTTTAAGTTATACATTGTGGACATTCCAAAAGTATACACTTATCTATTAAAAAAAAAAAACTAAAAAGGGAACTCATATTGACAGTATAATATAATCATACTTCATTATTTCTTGAAGCAAGTACTGGGTATAAATGGAGAAAAGCAAACAACTGTAATTCTTATCAATACCCAATTTGATAAGAAGGACTAAGATCCAACAGGAAGTTCTCCTAAAGCAGAATCCTCTGACAGCAAACAGTGAATAAGATCAAGCAATTATTAATCTCAATCTAAACAGTAAAAATCTAACACCTGAAATCTAATAAGAGGAAACAGGCATCAACTGCATATTCCAGGCCAATATTAGGTAATTTCATCTTTTCTGTTGCAAACTGCTCCAGTGCTACCAACTGTTTTAAGTGTTTCTCATGGGTCATTACCCACACTCATCTCCCTCTGCTTGGTGACACATGGTTTGGCATTTTGTGTTTTAATTCTGGATGTCCTGACATTCACAGGTTACATTAATTAAAACTTCAGTTTTCATTTCCTGGTGCACCTGGTGCCATGAAAAAGTATGAGAAATAGATCATCAGTGCTAATCCCTCATGAATGAAGCTTGGGGCGCCCCATACAGTGTGTGTGTAGGGAGACTGGGACAGACATATAGATTTCACAGTTAATTTTAGATCATGCAATTGGGTCTTTCTATTGTTCTGAAAGATACCTCTCTTTTCTGAGAGAAAAATTTCCTCTCTGAATGTGTCCAGTTCACGGCTCCTGCCCTTCCCACAAAGAGGAAGTAGGTAGAAAGCAGGTGCAACACTGTAGCAGCAACGAGTCATTGTGTTGTTAGAAATACAAATATCAACACAAAACAGCGGTCCAGTTTAGCCTACAATGAGAGCTCTTTGTGATGTTGTGTTTGTATTCCAAATGTATTTTATATTTATTCCTTTTTCTCTGTTAATTCGGTTTAGACATTCACTGGGGAAATGATGAATTTCCAGTGAAATAGGCAATGGATAATAATTGAGGTTCATGATAGGTGTGAACCAAACTAAACAGGACAAAGACTTCCAACTGCAGTGAGAAAAAAAAATCAAGAAAATAATAATCAGTAAAGAGAAATACAGGAAGTCTTAGATACCTGCCAAGATGCTGACCCTCCTTTTTTCAGATACATTCTGTACTGAACTATGTACATAAGGATGTCTTGTGCTTCTAAAAGAGACAGAAAAACAACTCTTAACAGAAGCTGTACTTCAAATACTTCATTGAGAAAATGTCCTATACTTCATGCTGTTCCAACAGTGTGCAGACACCAATATTTTGGCAAAATTCACTTCAGCCATGATAACCTCCTCTGCTGCTCTCTGAGCAGGATAGGTACTCCTAACAAAACTACTTCTGCTGGAGTAATTCTCACCTGTAGAGACTCTTGTAGGAACAGCTAAAGGACTCTCAAATCTTGTCACATTGCTGCCCTCATGACACTGCTAGGTCAGCAAGCTTGTAAAAGTGTCCTGTTCCAGAAAGGAAGGAGGACATCTTCTCTTCCAGCAAGAGAAGAAAAAGATAGATTTCTGTGAAGACTTCCACTGTATGAGAGGACACATCAATGGAAGCAGGCATGGTCACAGCTACCTGACGGCAACAAACCTGCACTTAGGTCCAATCTCTGATATTAAAAAATCTCTTTAGTGTCGTTGATTTTGCTAAGTCTATGCAGAAAAGCACACACAAACACACACACACACACACACACACACATATGCATGCAGATACCTTTGATTTTCCATCAGTGGAAGATCAGCATCTGAACTGCATGGCTGGCTGGTGAGATTTAAATCCATGCATTTCTACATCATCATTCATAATTTCAACATCTTGATCTTGTCTCTTATGAGGAAGGGAGAATGAGCCAGCCAAGAAACTTTCCTTTAATGAAACAATTATTTGACAAAGGAATATTTTATCGGGACAGTCTGGGGTGTGGTATCATTTATTTAATTGCCAATGCTGCTTTCTTGTGCAGATGGCTAAGTGGTGGGGAAAGGCTCAGCCTGCCCAGTGAGGCAGGGATACATGGCTATAACAGCATTCCTTTGTGCTCTATGCTCTTCTGTTTCTGGATTAGTCTACCCGAGCAACCTCTGCACTTCCTGCCCAGCATATCCAGCACTCCAGAGCTGTAAACCTGGAAATGTCTCCAGGGCTATTTGAGCTGAGTCATAACTGCAGACTGCTATGATGAGTGCTCAGCTGCTTGGTGACCTGGGACCTCCCCTAAGTGCTGCTGCTGCTTCCATCTGTGCCAGTGGGCACCTGCTATGTCATGCACAGGCAGGATGAGAGAGATGTAACCTTCTGCAGACCTCCTGGCAGGGTTCAGTCCATTCCAAAAGAACAAACGCTGATGCTGGAACTAATGGTGTAGGATGTCTTGATGAAACAACACATATATGGGATCTTTTTCCTTCTCAAACTTGTCTGGAGACGCATCACACCTGACAGACAGCACTCTTGACACTGTTTCAATGAGGCTGAAGGGCTGGTTGGAGATAATGATTTGAGGACTGCATGGATGCTGTGCCATCACTGGGACAGAAGACTTGTGTAAGAGGTTGGGTGTAAGATTTCTTGCCCTCTGAGAAAAGGCTTCTGTAAACCCAACATTGTGACACGATGTAGGTTAATGTCACACCAAGTGACAAAGTTAGAAATAGCAAAACCTTGGGCTTTCACTGCTTTGTTCTGGAAGGCATAAGAAAAACTGGTTTTGTGTTGGTGTGTGAAGCAATGTCTCTATTTAACACAGCAAAGTTCAGCTTACAGAGGGTCATTGTTAAACCCTGTCTGGAGAGCTGGATGCCTGTTACTGCCCTTCTCTCACTTCACATATGGCACGTTCTGCCTTGAACAGAAACCTACCTCAAGAAAAGCTTCCAATGTTAAGGAATCTAAAACACATAAGCATAAGGAATGCTAAAGGGACAACTTTAAATGAACAATGTCATCAAAAAATCAGCTTTAATAGACATCTTGAGGGGTCTGTTGACACCTCTTTATCACGTTTGTGTAGTCCTTCAAGAATACATGACTGTAATTTTCATTATTGAAAGATTTTCACATAAGATAATTTATGAAAACCTTGCCATTCTGTTTTATATAATTAAGGTTATATTTTATATAAAGTTCACACCAGGTCCTCTATAAGAAACGTACGCAGCCTTAATACAGCTGCTGTGTGATCATAAATTCAATGTATAAATGTTTCATGCCTACCTTCAGGTTTCTGTTTATAATTTTTATGCAGTTTTTGATGCTGGAGGTGCTAGGCTTAGTGCCTTTCCCCTAGAAACCCCTAGAAAGATTTGTACCTCTGTACAACTTTCGTGTTACTATAGGGATAGAACAAAGTTCAGTTTTGAAATACCTTATTACTATTTTCAAACTTCACAACTTGTTGAACACTCATTTAAAGGTTTTTATTTAGCCTTAGAGCATATCAAGATTTATCTAATTAACTAACACACATTGAATATTAAATACATTTTTTGTATTTAATATTCAATCACGTTTACTTTTTAGTATGTTGCATGAAAAGGCACTTGTGCCTCCATGTGCCTGGCTCCAAGACACCCTGAAATGCTGTGCTCAAACGTGCTAAACTGCTTCTGCCTTGGTATGGGTACAGTAATACTGACAAGTGGTAGTTCTGTGGGCAAGACTTGTATATATATATGCAAAACTGAAAAATATACAAAATTACATCTGAGTCAGATACATATACATACACATACACATACACATACACATACACATACACATACACATACACATACACATACACATACACATACACATACACATGCACATACACATACACATACACATACACATATACATAAATCTTCTTTTTTGTTGAATATAAACATTTATTTTCTGTTGAACAGTCTACCTTACTAAAAAATAGCAGTAACTTCAAACCATAATCATCTTGGCAGGATAATAGTTTATCTGAATCATGAATCTAATTAACACTGTTTCAAGGGTTTGTTTGCAGTCATTCAGTCTGTGTAAACATAATAACCCCAACCATCATAGAATAGGAACATAATACTGTGTACTCATTAAGCTATAAGTTCATCTACTCTAAAATTTGCCTTTTTAAATCATACAAAGCTGCCTGTATTTCAAGAATTTTCAAAGGTTAGTTTAAATTTGCTTATTGTTACTTTATTGCTGGCATATACAGCTTTTCTCTGGAATAAAGCTTTAGCATGTCTTCTCATTTAGGGGTAAAACAATGGGAAATAAGGCAGGCTTTTTGGCCCCCTCAAGGTGGTGCCTGCTTGAATCCTCTTGGTAACCTGAGCTTGAGGACATACTGTTAGGGGCATCTCAGTGGAGGGGATTTTGTAAAATTAAATCTCTTGCCTGGCTTTATATAACAACAATTTTAAGCAACAATGTCACTAGTGATTCAACTAAAGCAAAAGTATCTCAGCTGTGAGTTAAGCTCAAAAAAGTAAAGAAAAAAAATCTGCAGTATTACAGACTGTAAGGAAGCTGGACACAGATAAGAACTTATTTTTGGTAAACTGAAGAAACAGTATATGTGCAGGTGTGTTTGTGTGTGATTACATTTTCCTAGCCAATTTCAAGCCTTATCTGGATGTCAGAGAGGAAGTCTGGAAGCCAGTGCTACCAGGACCACCGTGTGCCAAGGGCCTCAGCATCGCTACTTCCCAGGAAACAAAAACCCCACCCAGAAAATTAGGTTGGCCTGATGCTTGGATACATCAAACTAAAGGACAGATCAAAAGACCATGGCATAAAAGACAGTACAAGTACTGCTTTAGTTTCTTGGAGACTGACAGAAAGCCCCAAAAAGCTAAGAATAAAGGAAAAAAAGTCATAGTACTCGAGCAGGTGCTGCAGGGACTACAAATATGAAGCAAAGCCCATGAGGTCACGCCAAATAGAAAATGCTATTGTATTGTGTGTAATAAGGATTTTGAAATATTCCATATAAAAGCAGAAGCAGATATTATTATTGTAATTAAAATTTTAAAAACTGGCAGATGATGACAGACAACATTTTCAGAGATTTCAGTGAATATTCATCACTGGACAATTGGTGATGGAGAAATGACAAATCTGAGAGTAGTTGAGATGAACATATAATGATAAGCTTCAACTTTGGTTTTAGAAACTCTGAATTTCTTATCTGTTAATGTGTGTCTCAAAAGCCAGGAGTTATGAAGGGGCCAAAGGCTATTTCTCTTTTTTTTTTTACATTTTGAAAGTGAACATTTATTCTGGGGTGGGAGGCACTGATGGATGGACACTTGGGGAAAAAAAATCTGAGTTTGTCAAGCAATCATAGAACCACAGAACAGTCTGGGCTGGAAGGGGCCTTCTAAGATCATCTCATCCAATCCCCCTGTCATGGGCAGGGACACCTTCTGCTACACCAGGTTGCCCAATCTGAATAATGGTGGGCTTCTCCAAAGACTGTATCACTTACCAAAGAAAAAGCATTTTTGGCACCAGGTGCAAAAATGTTAAGACAAACTTAAGATACCATAACGATGGAAAAGAAATCAAAGACATGTGACAACAGTAAAAAGCACAATGAATTTTGGCTCAGTGAAAAGAGTGGCTGAAACATGGCTGAAACCTTGTGCTGGCTTCTATCCACACAACAGCAAGGTGTGTACCTTTGTTTTTGAAATGTCTGGCTTTTCAATATGTAAAAGGACTTGGAAAGTCCCTGGCTCATGGATGCCCTAAATCTAATGTGCATGTCCCTTCCTGTGAGGCCAGAGACACTCTTTTAGTGACAGCTCTAGTGGCAAGTGTCTGTAAGACAAGAATAAATTCAGTGATCAAGTCTACTCACATGATTTTAACAGGTCCAAACATTTATGTAAAACAGGACCCATTTGTAAGATATTACAGGGAGGTTCAACACTCTGCTACTCCAAATCCTCCACAGTAACTTTGGCATGCTATCAAAGTGTTGTGCCATTGCAAATGTAAAAACACCCACAGCACAATACCTATTTCAAGGGCTGAATCTCTTCTCACCTATCTGGGTGATGATCAGTCCTGCTCTCTGTGCATCAGGCATATTCCAAGTCTCAGCATTTGTGTTACCCACGCAAACAGTTAAACAAGGACAAGACGGGCATGCAGAGGCGGGGAGAACTGAATGAGATTATAGCAAGATGTTAAGGAGTAGTTAGAAGCTACAGAGCTAGGCATTTTCTGATATAACTGAACAAGTGATGTACTATGGGCATCCCAAAATCAGACAGTGGCTAAGGTTGGAAGGGATCTCTGGAGACTGGCCAGTCCAGCCCCCTTGCTCAGCAGGGCCTCCCTTGCTTGGTTGATGCCCAGTTCATGGGAATTCATCTAAAGGATAACAGGGATCTCTGGCTTTCCAGTCAGATATTTATAGACTTGTGGAAATAAAAATCATACTCTAATGATGTCTGGAAACAGAAATGTTCATATATGCAAAGATAAAACTGCAATGAATCCTTTCAGAGGTAAAATTATGAAATTGTTTCTGAAACACTTTTGATTAAAGGTTAAATGGCCCATAATAGCTTTTGACATCTTTATTTAAATTATTTATTTATTTAATAAATATTTTTTACTTTCTCTCTGCTTTATGAGATTTTCCTATGCAAGTGGGTTAACTGAATTAACAGTTTTTAACAATTAACATTTTTTTTGGTGAGCAATCACTCCACTGTTGTTGGAAGTGTGAGCCATTCTAGAGGAGCTCTCCTCTCTGCCCAGGGGTATCTGCAGCTACTATTTCCAACAAAATATTTGAGAGCCTCCAGGGAAAGTGAGCTCTTCTCTGATAACAATCCCTGAATGGAAATGATAAGGCTGAAAAATGTAAGAGTAAAGACTTTGTGGGTGAAATGCTTGGCTGAACTTTGAAGAGGTTACATGCACTCTGGAGTGCAACGTAGCATGCTATTCATTTTCTTGAAGACTGAAGGCCATGTCCTGGCCTTCATGCTAAGAAACAGGGACTTCAGAAAGGCCCATCTTTTCAAACATTAGTGTTTAAAAAAGGAAACACATTTTAAAATGCACAAAGAGAAATTTATCACAAGAATCATCCTAGAGATTTCAGATTATTTTGGAAGAGAGCTTTTCCCAGTCTTTGGGAAGCTGTTAAACCTGGAAGCAGGAAGGTTCAGTGGTTGGCAGCTTATGTACAACACTCAGCTTTGTAAATACCCTTTTCACAGATGTGGTGTGGCTTACTTGATACTGTTAATGCTGATCAGTTAAATAACTAAATTCAACTTGTTTTTCACACCCTGCTTATGAAAATAGTGGAGCTGAGAAAGCTTTTACTAAATATGTTTATCCAAAAACATAGGAGTACTGCCTGTTTAATTCATTGAGTATTCTTCCAGAGGAGGAAAAAAATGCCCAATTTACTCCAAATACAGTCTACTTGTAAATTTTAAAACCTTTGAAAAAATGAGAAAGTCCTTTCTAGCCTTTCTAGAAGTTTTGAAGATGTCACCTGTACTCGTAATTGGTTTAAAAGCTTCCAACCTCATACTTCACAGTACTTCTTCCCCAGCTGAACAACACATTTTTCTTTGGAAAAGAAGCATATAATTAAATAATAGGATTTCTTAGGACTCTAAGTGTCCAGTGGCTAACTGTGTGAAAAGAAATCTGAAAGTTTTGAGGCCATTTATCAAGTCCTTTCTGCACTAAAAAGACTCTGTGCCATCTTTTACCTCTCCATAATGGCACCCAGGAAGCTAAGTCCAAGACAGTTTGCCATACACGAAAAGGCAATAGTGCTTTGATACAGCATATAATGTACATGCTGAAAAATAGGTACAAAACCCTGTGCCACAAAGGATTCTCTTCTAAAATAATAAGCCTGTTAGTGAAGTACTTGAAGAGACAGAGTCTATCAGACTTGTGAAAGAAAGGTTTTTGACCTACACAGAAAAAATCACCCAGCCAGGAGCTGAAAAAATTAATGCTTTCAAAGTTACAGCAACTTTTCTAACAAGTAGAGAAATAAGTTACATTCTCCAAAGGAGTTTTAAATGAAGAGGAAAAGATTATGCTTTTATGTGGAGTTCTCAAAAAACCCTCAACACATATGATGAAGAATGATGTAGACAGAGAAAAAGTAACCTGGTTTCAGCAGCATAGGCAGACCAGCTGCCAAACTCTTACAGTGCAAAATATAGGAAAAAAGCCTAAAAATAAAAACACACCAGACTGTTGTCAGGTGTATAATATGACTTAAGTCTATGTTAAGATGAGAATGTTGAATGACCAAATAAACTGGTCCAGTACAAAAGTATTTTGTGAAATAAAAAAAGGACAAAAAAATTGGCTAGTAATTATTGCAAAGTACTTGGCTTCATCAAGGCTATTAGAATTCCTCAGGTGCTGATACTTTAACGAAAACTATAGTTGACCTGGTCATGCAATATTTTGCTGTGTGCTGTGTTGCTGCCTTCCAGGATCTTTGGGAACACATGAAAATCTGTATCACACATACTGGATCTGACAAAACCCACCACTGTCCCTTCCTTTCTGGCCTCCTATAAAATGAAAATTGACTAAAGTACTTTTCGCTCAGTGTATTCATAAGTGTGTGTATATATACGTGTATAGATATATTTTCATATATATTTAAAGATGTGATTTTAAAGCTGGACTTTGAATAAAATTTTGCTTTTAAAGTGTCACAACGGATGTTTTGTAAAAAACGGTTAAAGAAAAACTAGCAAAAAAATAAAACCAGCTACCAGCTGTTTTGCAGTCCCAAGAGTGATGTTTTGCTTACAAACATGACAATAACACTCTTTACCAGATGTGTGTCTGGGCTTGCTAAAACATGTTTTTATATAATCTTGACATGTTTATGGCTTTGTGATTTATCTTTTTCAAAATGCATTGCTAATAGTTCTCCTAACAGAAGAACTGGAATGTCAAGCTTTAGGTAAATCAAATGACCATTTGAGAGGTGGGTCTGTGTAAACTTCATGAAGCTCCGCAAGGCCCAGTGCAACGTCCTGCACACAGGTCAGGGGGACCCCAAGCACAAATACAGCCTGGGCAGAGAATGGATCAAGATTAACCCTGGGGAGAAAGACCTGGTGGTGTTTGTGGACGAAAAGCTCAACATAACCCAGTGATGTGTGCTTGCAGTCCAGAACAGCAACCAGATTCTGGGCTGCATCAAAACCAGCGTAGCCTGCTGGTTGAGGGAGGTGCTTTTGCCTCTCTGCTCTTGTGAGACCCCACCTGGAGTGCTGTGTCCTGCTCTGTGGTCCCCACACAAGAAAGACATGGACCTGATGGAATGAGCCCAGAGGAGAGCCATTACGTTGATCACAGGGCTGGAGCAGCTCTTCTGTGAAGACAGGATGAGAGAGTTGGGGTGGTTCAGCCTGGAGAAGAGAAGGTTCTAGGGAGACCTTACAGCACCTCCCAGTACCTAAAGGGGGCTTACAAGAAAGCTGGAGAAGGACTTTTCAAAAGGGAATATAGGGATAGGACATGGAGGAAAGGCCTCAAACTGAAGTTCGGCAGGTTTATATTAGGTATTAGGAAGAAATGCTTTACTATAAGGGTGGTGAGACACTGGACAGGTTGCCCCAGAGAAGTTGTGGACTCCCCATTCCTGGAAGTGTCCAGGCCCAGGCTGGATGGGGCTTTGAGCAACCTGCTCTAGTGAAAAGTGTCCCTGCCCATGGCAAGGGGATTGGAACTAGGTGATCTTTAAGATAATTTCCAACCCAAACTATTCAGTGATTCTATGAAATGATAAATCCTTTTGGTTAAGAAATAAAGCATCCAATGCTGTCCATGATTAAAAAGCATCTTAGAGTATCTACTGCAAAATCAAACATAAAATCCATCCCTGTTTGAACATTTAATGACTATTCCAGTAGAGCATGCATAGTTCAGGGAAAGAAGAATGAACATGCTTTGACGAGTGAATAGCAAATTAAACCCCATCCATGTCATGCAGTGAACGTGCACTGACAGATGAGGATATTAAGATGCTCTGCCACCCCAAAAAAGTTTTCTTTTGTGTAAGATCTGTTATTGCCCCTATAACACTGATGCTAAGGTGTCACCAGACAGAAGATCTGAATATACTTGAACAATCATTGGCTACCAATGGCAGCTGTTTCACGTGCATATTATAGCCAATTCATGTTCTCTTCCTTCTATCCTCTAATCTGCAGTTTTCAATATCAGGACCTTTTCAACATCCATTTACAAGACTCACAACTGACAACATAATGTTTAAAACTGAAGATGTCTCAGCAGACCTTCTGCTGAAGACATAACTTACAAAAACTCTGACACATGGATTCAAGAAGTACCTCAGGAACTGGTCCAGCTGCTTGACCATCCGTGAGTCATTGCCACATACCCCACACAGTATTTGGCAGTGCAGAAGGCCTAGCAATACCTTCACCTCCTTCCCAGTCCTGGTATGGGTGCAGCCTGTAGATTATCCTGTTTGGTTAGATCTTTACAGAGCAGGTGAGCTTATTGAAAGTCATATTAATTTCCCTTTCCATGTCTAGTAAACTTGTCTTGAAAAAGACCTGCTGTTGGACAAAGGGTCCACGAGCAGAGAAGATACCTTCTAACATCCATATCCAATGACTGTGGATGCTCAGGGCGTGCAAAGAAAAGTGCACTGATGACTTTTACCAGGCTTGCATCCCCAAATGGCTTCACCTCCTGCTGCTGTTGGAATGGCTAGGAGACTAAGGGGACCACAGATCTGGTTTTGCTGGGAAATGTTTTAGTTTTTATAGGAACCCTGCTTCCCTGCTTGCTCTGTCAGGATTTGCATGTTATTCCAGCCCTGATGGACATTCTGTCCTTCCTCCCTCTCATCTTCTCCTTTCATTTTGGGTTAGATGTCATATTTCTATTGTGGTCCTTAGTAAAAATTCAAGCACAGAAAATCTTTTTTACCTTGTTTCATTACCTAATAAAGTATGTATATTAGAAAATAGCTACTATGAAACTTCTAAGAAACATCTCATTATCAGCTTCCAGCATTTCATTGAGATTAAGCATGAGATTAAGCATACTTACTGACACAATAAAAACCACAGACATGAGGGAGGCTGGGCTACCTGACATCATGCATGTGGTTGAATTTTGGGTATTCTCATGCCAAACAAGTTTTGATGTGAGAACCAATCTGTTCTCATAAAATTATTAAGGGATATTAGCAAACCAGATTTACTTTACTGTGTGTCAATTTAAATTTGAGAACAAGATTCTGTGGCTAAAAATATATAGTTTGAATGGCAAATTACTGTATTTTTTCCATACATTTTTAGGGTACATATTTCTCTTCAACACAAAATAATCATGACTTACATGTATTTCAGTTTGTATTCACAACTCAATTATGAAAACACACAGTGCTCTGTAGATTACCTCCTACATGTCTTGCCACAGCTGAGGCCTTGGAGCTTGTGGGGAAGACAATGTGCAGTTCTTCCACTCCTGTCTTTCTACAAAATATTCACAATTTCAGTTTAAGACTTTGCCATTTTTACCTTGGAACCATTGTGTCTGAGGAGATCTCTGATGATTCAGGCAAAGACACCATTTGCTTTACAGCTCATTCAGCACATGGAATTATTTTTTTCAGGGATGTTGCTCACCTCAGATTTACTGAAAACATCAATGCTTATGTTATATTACTTTTGGTACATTAGAAAATGCAACTTTAAAAAAACCCAAACTTCCCTCTTTTATATATCACCATAAAAAGCACTCTTTTAAGGAGACTGTATAGTTATGCTTCTTTTAGTACAATTTAATATTGCTGTATCTGTTCTACTCAGTTAGTAAATTCTGAGATTTTAATATGGTATCCTCCAATGAATTTTATTTTAATTAGGCTGGAGTGACTGTTTTTAAACTCAGCAGTGTGAGGGCAGGTAATTCAGCATAGTCACAACGTACTGATGTGAGCAGGTGTGAGGAAATGACAGATTTATTGCAGTGCTGTAGGAGTAAGCACATGCCAACACAGTCTGCTCAAGGATCAGGTCTTCCTCAACACAATGATACCAACTGATAGAGTGCAGGTGTATTTAAAAATGAAATGTGCTTTACTGCTTTGGCTTGTAAAATGTGAACATGTAATTTTAAAACTTCTGCATTCCCTGTTTTACACAACCCTTTGCAGCAGTGCTGTCTTCAGAGTGAGCCAAAGCATATGGTGCTGCCTGTACTGATCCCTGAGACCTGGATCAGGCACACACACAATTTGACAGGCTGAACAAATTTAAAACCTTAAACCATGGGTCCACTGCTTTGAGTAGGAAGGTATCTTGTGAGTAAGCTTTTCTACCCACTGCATTGGCTTAGGAAAATCTAGGTTCCCACTACTGTTTCCATATGCTTCTCTTCCAAGATTTACACACCTGGTATGTATTTTCAAAGTCTCTCTAAAATCCAAGCTTCGTATGATTAATAGGAATTCACACTCAGTTTGAGAAGCTGTAATATACTTCCATTTCACCATGTTTATCAGAGATCTGCTAAACACACTTCTTTTCTAATTTGTATTTGGTCATGTTCTTACATTACTGTAAGAACAGTAATAATATAACTCCCTCCTACTAAGATAAATTAAGGGTAATGCACACCAAATAATAAAATGAAGGCATTATTACCATTGATGTGGGGCAGGGTTGAGGATTTTGAAGCCTCAATGCCCAGTTTTGACCTGCACCACTATTCTGAATAACAATATACCAACTTCAGCTTTTCTTGATCAGAGACCTTGCCACATAGAGCCTTGTTAATTGCTGTTGCAGTTCTGCTATTTGGTTAAATGGAATTTGTGTGATCTGATGGTTCAAAAGCTACAGATCTATGGTTTCACAAGAACAAGATTATGTTGGGGATGAAGGAAGCAAAGAAAGAGAATGCAGAAGGAGCTTGGAGTGAGGATAAATGACCTGATGTAGAGTGCAGATCTGAGTCCAAACATCCCAACAGCAATGTTGAAAGAGATTAGGTAGGATTTGAATCTCTGGGAACAGACTTGAGTGATACTGGCTCTGTATCAGCATTGGGCACCTTATACCAAATCCTTTATACTTTTAGGTGATGGCAAATTTGAGTGCAGAACTCCAGTGGATCTCACTGTAAGTGGATCCCACCTACCAAGTTCTGCTTGAGCCCTGTTGCTGCAGTTATGCCAGCATCACCACACAAATGCAGAAGTTGCCAACTACACTGATAAAAAAACATAGCTTGCTCAATTTACACTGAAATTTGATAAGGATTTATCTCAGTGGCAATGGCAGCAGAAGCAGCTCTTGTCCACTTGACCCTGGCACTGGCTTTCTTGTGCCAGTGCATCTGTAGCCTCCCATTAATCTAAAGGAGAGGTTGAAAATCATAGAATGACTTGGGTTGGAAGGGACCTTAAAGACTACCTCATTCCAATCCACCCCCCACAGCCAGGGACACCTTTCACTGGACTGGGTTACTGAGAGCCTCAGCCAACCTGGCCTTGAACACTTCCTGGGATGGACCATCTACAATCTCTGGGCAACCTGTTACAGTGCTTCACCACCCTCACAGCAGAGAATTTCTTCCTAATACCTAATCTAAACCTACTCTCTTCCAGTTTAAAAAGGAAGCTTCTGTCAGAGTATTTTTAACCAGTTCAGTCTTGATCCAGCTAATTGCCCAATCCCACAAGAAGCAGGCAGGTGTGAGAGAGGAGATGGTTCTGGATGTGGAAGGGGTTTGGGACAATGGGGTGCAGCACTGACTCTGAAGAACATCAGGGATAGGGTGTTTCCACCAGAACAGCTCCTAGTAGGTAAGTGATTCATCAAATGCTTTGGGTGTTGGATATGCTGCCCTCTCATTCCTGGAAAATGTTGTTTTCTGGAGATTTGTTTCCTTCAGTCCTGCTTACCAGGGGAGGCCCAGGGAGCTGAGCTCTGCCAGTGCTGCTGCTGGCACTGTTGTCCTCCGGGGGAGATGACAGCTCCAGGGGCCTTTTCAAATGGGTGTTGCTACGGGCAACTGTGTATAGGAGAACATAGGCACAGGCTGAGAAACCCAGGGGGATGGAGCAGAGCAGAAACAACAGCCCAGCAGGAACAGCTCTCAGAGCAGGTTGCAAATGCTGATAAAACATTATCTCAAGAAGTCTTTGGCAATTCAAAAAAACTACAGCCAATGTATCAGAAGTCTAAAAGTTATTTTATTGCTTCTGGAAGTACATGTGAGTTTTCATCCTTCTTAAAATGAGGGTGCTAACAATGGGGAGCAGACAGAGAGGTGTAGAGGCACAGCAAAGCAGTCAGCTCTGCACCTTCCTCTGCTGTCTTCTCTCCTCTTGTGAAAGATAAGGAGAAGCTGACATCTGCAGATGTCAATTTGCTAGCTTCCTCACATCTAACAGGGGTTTTTTTGTTTCAGGTTTTGGTCTTTTTGTTTGTTTGTTTGTTTGTTTGTTTGTTTGTTCGTTTGGGGCTGGTTGTTGGGTGGGTTTTTTTGGCGGTTTTTTTTTTTTTGTAACCATCAGGGAAATTCACATTTCGGTTCTTTTAGAGAAATTTAGTTTCTCTTGCAGAGTGTGTGAAAGGCATTTGTACAAGCCAGTTCAACCTGCACAGTTCAGCTGTCCAGGAAAAGAGCAGGTTACCCTTCCATGCAACCATCCGTTGAAGAAAAAATTTCATTCCTTCCATTATCACAGAAAGTAGCAGAAACAAATATTATACATTTGACTTTAAAAGCTGACTTTTATCTCCAGTTCTTTTCCAACTGTATTCAGGAGTGTAAGATGGAAAGGTCCATGCATGCAAACATGCCTCAGCTTTGTAATCTTTCCCTGGCTATAGCAGTGAGCCAGAAAGCTGTGTGAAAGCAAGGTAACAGGTATGTATGTCAATGCTACTGCTGGAAACCTGTGACAGTGTTTTCATCTGTGTCCTCAGTTTGCCTTTTCCTGCTGTCCTGGTCTCTCCTGTGGATACTGCTGCAGGGGAACCAGGAGTGCAATACTGCTGCTTCCATCTCAAAGGCCACCCAGACAATCAGATAATTGATTTTTTTTTAATACTCCATCCCATTGCTGTTTCCTTTCTTTTCCCAGATCCAAGATAAAGCTTAGATTAGCTTGCTTGCCTGTTTCATTTTTCCTTAGGCACTTTGCTGACAGAAGTCCAAGCAGTTCAGGAGGAGGGGGAGGAACTATGACATTACACAAATAGTCTTCTTCGGGACACACTTGTTCAGATTAGACTCCATCCACCTCTGCTTTACATGATGGCAGTTCAGCTAAATCAACTTTTTTTTCAAGTATGCCAAATTACTCACTTTTAAACACAAACCCAAGTAAGACTAAAGTCTCCTGGGATCTTATTCAGCCAAACCTTATTCATGTGCAGCTTTGAGTTTCATGCTTTATTAATTTATTAATTTATTTCTGAGACAAGAAATTGACTGCAAAGATTAACAAGAACTTATCCTGAAATTTTCAAGGTCTCTCATATGCTATCATATCATATCATATCATATCATATCATATCATATCATCATATTATATAATATCATGTCCTATCATTTATTTTATTCTTCTATTTCCCAGAGGATAGAATAAAGCTCTCTGAAGAAGTTATAGTTAAATAGTCATTGACAATTTACATTTCATTGCCATTTTTTCAATAAAGGATGGTTTTATCCAAGTGAAAATTCAATAAATTGAACTAAATCACATCAGGAACTGTCACATCTTCAGGTCTCCAAACATTTCCCATCATCATTAAACAGACACAGTTAAAATCTGCTAGCAGCTCAAAGAAACCTGAGACAGCTTTTAAGTAGATGTGATTCTACCTGAAGATAACACTCAACATTCCTGCTCCTGTTTTTTTCTCTTCTCACATTTGATACAGGCATAATTTGCTAGAAATCAACAATCTCAGATTATTCACATTTTAAGCTTCTCCTCCCTACTATTTATGTCCAGGTAAACTAACTGGAACATTGCAAGGGATAATTACAGCTTTGTACACAAAATACAGAACAGAACAAGATTTCACTTCAAAGCAGATGCATGGCACATGCACATCCACAGATGAAGTGCTGTGTTTAGCACACTAGATAAAATGCAATATTGACACCAATAATTAAGAAATAATTGCTAACATTTCCCACTGTGGAATAAGTGAACAGTTCCATCAATGCAAGCTTGGTCTTGCCAATTTAAAGTAACAAGATGCAAGAAATTGCCACATTTACTCTTCATAGAAAGTTAAGTATCTCCATGGGCAATGGATACTTTTGAGTTCTTTGCACACATTCTAAAATTTCTCCTTTTTTGACAAAACTTTCTCCTGCCTTCCAGGATGAATCCCACTGAGTGTCAACAAGCAATATTGTGCTGCTCTGAAGGGATGCTTCGCTTTAGCTTGACAGATAGAATTAGAGCCTTTCAATGGAATATGCACAGATGGTGTGTGGCTTATGCCTTGAAAAAAAGTGAAGGCAGGAAACATGAACTTCAGCTCTTTTGGAAAGAAAAGCAGTTGTTGATGGCATGTGCAGATAAGAAGAGGGTGTGCAATGTGAGAAGTGAGGCTGAGTCTCAAATACACAGACTTTCCCTTGAGCTTCTCACCAAAATGTGAATGACTGAAAATATTGTCACTACTTTTAAAAACTTGCATATTTGTTTAGTTTATCCTATGGCGAGATAGGCTTGAAGCCATGACAAATTGCAGTGCATGGGTCTTTGCTTCAAGAAATGAATCAACTGATGGATGGCCATTCAATCCCACTGATGATTCTTCACTGCACTTTCAATTACAATGGATGGATCTGACATTCTCTTTCAGTGATACAGAAGCCCCATCTTCTGTGCTCTTTATATATCTTTTTAATGGTTTAAACCAATCCTGATAGAGTTATAACTGGTTCTCTCAGAGATAACTTTTTTGTCTACAGTACAAATCACAACCAACTCAAGCATTTATTTTTCTTCTTCATTGTTAATTACACAGTCAGAGACTGCTGAAAGTGAGAAAAACAACAAGAAGAAAGCATTTCAGTAATTGCCATCTGTGGTTCTTCGGAGGATTTTTTTAGTTAGTTTGCAGTTAGTGAAAGCAAGTGGGTTCTGCTTTTACACCTGGGCAGATTCCTGGGCAGCAATATACAGTGCCATAATATTTTGGCTGCAAACACTAAAAAAAGGTGATGATTTAAAAATTTTTCCATTAAATAATCACCATATCTCCTACAATAATGTGTTTATCAGCAGATGGAGTGGTAATTAAAGGCTAGAGTAAAACATTAGACTAACATTCTTTCTACTATTTAGACTTCTGTTTTAGAAGCTGGAGACAAATATCTGCCACAGAGCATCTTCTCATGTAGTTTGATGCCTAGAATGCAGAGATATATGGGAGAAGTCACTTTTGCCCCTATGTATCAGATGACATTCAGAAAACATGACAAGTAAAAAAGCAAAAACTGTTCATGTCTGAAAGGAAACACATTATATAACATGGGAGATTATGTCTAAAGCAACAAAACTGTTGAGATTAAGAAAAGTAATAGTCATTTACTTGGAATTATATCAGTATTCTTGCTGTCAATACTTCCTGACATGGGAAAGTAACAAAATTTTCAGCAGGAAAAAGAACCCCCTTTTTCATAAATTCTAAATGAATGGATCTCTGTCAATGCTGATGGACAATTCTGCCATAACTCCAACAGCTGAAATGAAAGAAACACTGAAAATCTAAGGCGGTCAAATGATACAAACCCAACTGCTAGACTGGCTGTATCTAAAATCACATTTCTGTTTCTCCTGCAGCCACAAAAGGATCACAGGCCCCTGCTTTTTCATAAATTAGAATGTCTCTATACTTTTCTTAGAAAACAAATCTCATGATATCCTATTATTTCCATGACTTTTCCCTAAAAATTTTATCTTCTCTCTCTACTCTTTGTATATATAGCTTGAAGCAAGAAAGACAAAGCATAAACTTGACTAAGGGAGAGAAACAGAGTCTCTCTAACATATTTCAGGTGTCCTATTAAAGAAAAAAGAAGACAAAATGGAAAAAAACAAGCAATGAAGTAGGATATTAAAGACAATCTGTCATAACAAATGTTTCAATGTCCCCCCGTTACTTACTCCCAAACCAGGTGAGGCACAGATTTTCCAAAATATTTCCTAATAATTTTAAATCTGTATAGAATAACTTAAAAACCCATTCCATTGGGTTAAGTGTACAAAACTCTCAAAGTCTGCAGTAAAATCTTGGCTTGGCTCAACTCAATGGCAAAAAATCACTTTGAAAACTGCAGAAGCTAATGAAATGGTGATTCACAAGGCTTCCACACTGCTATTTGCTCGTACTTTTCGTAACTCATAAACGCAAATATTATATTCCATTGGAAAGGAAATGGAATGTATTGTGATTATAATAATTGTGATTAATTACACTCTCACTGCAGTTGTATTAGATAATTAAGTGTTTGCCTAATTTGGCAGATGTTCAGGATTAAGACACAGGAGAAGCAAAGTCCATCAACTAGTGGCAAAACTTTGACTCCCTTTTCTTTTAACAACTTACAGCACTAATTCCTTGACTAAACAGATGTGTTGGGAGTATAAAACAAGTGCTTATCAGGAAAGCATATTGAAGTAGTAAAAGCAACAAAAACACTGCAGCTCATAGCATCTAACAAATCAATCCCATTGGCATAAGGCATCTGCACAGCTGACCTCTAATTGACTTCCTACGGACAAGTTATTCTACATGTGACTGCACGTACACTTCCACAGCTAAAGCTGCCCTGTGCTGTTGCTGTGGGGGCACACAGGATGTACTGCAAAAGGCCAGGAACAGCAATGGCCTCACATCTTCCTGGCCTTTCCCACATTTCCAGCCTCCCTCACACGGCAGCATGTTAACCCTGCAGCCAAGTCCAGGTTTGTTGGCTGCTTTCAGTGGCTGCCCCCACCCTTGTGTGCTGTTCCCCACAGTAGCACCACCTCAGTACTTCTGCACTTTCAAAAGAGGCCCAGGACTGATGGTCAGACACTCTGCCTGCTACACAATACAAGGAAATATGCTCAGCATGAGGGCCCCACGTCACCAGCTGGAAAAGATTGTAAATGGCATGATATAAAGGCAAAAGCATGTTTTTAGAATTACGTTCATTTCACCACTCCAGTGTTGCTGTTTGGTTTCCCAGGGAATACAGGTATGGCATTATGGTGTTTGCATGCCCAACATGGTGTTTCCCACCTCTGAAAATAACCAGGTAACTAGGCTTTGCAAAGGGAAGGACTGCTGCCAGCTGCCTATAAGATGATATGTGTATATCAATTAGAGAGGAGCTTAGTCCCTAAAGCACACCTATTTACACAGCTTTTAAAATGATTAACTCTATTTGTATATATTCTCTATATTTGTATATATCCGCTGTGCACGGATGCTCACAGAGGAAAATGTTACACTAGCCAAAGTATGTCTATGCTATGTCACCTCTTTCTCATGCCTTTGTAAATCCATTATAAAAATTCTGTTTACTCTGGGAAACACAACGATGAGTCAGACACCAAGATAGAAAATATAGTACATATAAATGTGCTGTCAACAACAGATGTAAAACTTTGCACAAATGACTCAGTATCTACAAAACAAAATAAATATTATCTCATGAGGTTGACAAAAATTTGAGGAAAACACCAAAATCCTCAAATCATTTCAATAGCCTGGTTGAGTAATAAGCTACATGGTATTTCAACTACATTACTTTTATATTACATAGAAAAATATGAAAAGATTTAATATTCTGAAAGCTACACGTTGGACATATCTTTTCTGTTAAAATAAGGTTACGTGGTATTCCTGAATTTAAAGTAGGATTCCTATTATATCAAGATTTCTAACTCAATGAAGTTATTAAATTGGCTAAAATGTAACATGCAGTAGGATCTGCATAACATCTAACAAAATATCCCTCACTGACTCATAACATAATCAAAAATCTTTTCCTGTGCAAGAACTACATCTTACTAGAAGAGATGTTACATAGGTGCCTCTTCTGCTTATGGCTGAGCATGTGAGTTCTCTCAGCATCTGCAATTGTAACCCATCTCACACTCTGCTTGGCACAGTTGGAAAACTTGTAAGGAAAAAAACGGAAAATATTCACAAAAATTTTAATTGACTTGTACACAACCTAACAGACAATCCACATAGCTGGGAAACTTAACACTAAGCATCCTCTAGACCACTGGTGATTCAAAACCACAACCTGGTATCTAATGATTAAAATTTCCAATTTTTGCCCTAATATTTATCTTATACTTTTTTTTTTGCTTAATATTAGGCCATTACTATTAATCATGCTTTTTAATGTTAACTAAATCCACTCCTCCCATAAGGTTGTTTTCAAATACCTGTAGATTGTTACCAGTTTATCTTGTACTATCAAATATTTACAGGCTGTTATATAACGAACTCTTACTATGCAATTAATATTTGCCTTTTTTAAATCCTCTCATCTATTCACACCTTGACCTGCTGGAAATCAGTGTAGCTTTCCCTTAAGTTCTCTTTATTTGGTAACAATTTTGTTTACAATAGGAAAAAAAGTTGTCAAAAAGCTCTGTGTGTTTACCCAGATGAAGTTATAAAAAAAGCACTTCAGGGCCCCAAAAACCTCCTCCACTTTGGCCAGGTGTGAGGGACTGGGGCTGGCTGAGGTGGGGAGCTGCCCCAGTTCACTGCCCACCCTCTGGCACCATTTGTCTCTCCTCTGCCTGGCTCTGGACAGGGATGGTGGCAGATGATCTGTTTACTCCACTGCCAAACCCTGTGCAGCCCTCTGGAATCAAAACAAGCTTCTAGGAGGCTTCAAGAGGCATCAACCCGAGGGTTTTCTAGAGAGGCTCTGTGCTAGAGAGGCAGCACAAGAGCTGGCACTACCCTGCTACCTAAATGAGGGAGGCAGAGCTCCCAACTGCAGATATCTGCAGAGCAAGGAGAAGGACATCTTTCCTCTAGCTCCTTGTCACCTTCACAAAATTCAGTGAACTGACTAAGTAATAACTGAGTTTTCTGGTTTCCAGAAGTACAGTGGAAATACATAACTTGACTTGCAAAAGGTAATTGTATTTTCCTTGCCACTAAAGCATTTATCGTGAGGACATGCCATTAGTGCTTCTAGTGCTTGTGACTCAGAGAGGGAAGAGAACTCTTGGGTTCTATTTTAAAGAAAATACCTTCTTAGCAAAGTGTGGGCTTATTTTAAAAAGTCTGTAAAGTCACTTTGATTCCTCAGAGTTCTTTAAAATTATTGGAATGTGTGATGTATTCATACCTACAATAATCACATGAAGATATTTATTAGGAAACTCATGCTTTATAAATACTGTTATTTGCTCTAAAACTCAATTTCTATTGATGTTCATGTTCTGAACAACAATCTATTAGAATTAACTCAGGGCAGCTCTAATGAGCACTTAGGAGAAAAGTCTGTATGTAGGTCCCTGTTAAAGCTTGTGGTGACTCTTCAAAATACAGTTTCAGTGGTAAACAGTTAGCAGTAAATTTATCCCTCCAAATACCCTGTGTTATAGATTAAATTGATTTTTTTCAGGTTTTTTTTCTGATGAAGACAGACTGAATTAAAACTTTATTTCTAAGCATCTATTCCAAACCACCATTCATATTTATGTGCTACAATGACTAACAAGGGCTACTTAGACTGTAGCCTTTCTGATTTCATTATATATTCTGGCCATGGGCAAAATTAAAAGGCATACCAAGTGCTAAAATGGCAATAATACAAAGTATAGAGAGGCTGAGATAATTTTATCACTAGCAATTTTGCTGTTACTATGGGAAAAGTGAAAGCATTCCCATTATTTAAGGCAGGATTTTGCACTGCTACAAGTCCTCATTTCAGAGATACATAAACTTTTTTTTCATATATTAATTACTTCTACTATCTACCTTTGACTTTTCCCTTGTGAAAAACATTGCGAGCCCACGGCCTCATCGGTTGCAGCTTTCAAGACAGTTTCAACACAGCATTTGGATCTGATTCTGTCTAAAACTGCATATATGAACTGGTTCTGCTCCTGATTTTATCCTTGGCCACGGAGACCACAATTGGACCTTGAATTTTGCCAAGAGAACAGTGCAGTAAAGAGTCTCGCTGAAGAAAAAAAAATCATCAGACCTTGGGGTAAAAAAAAGGAAAATACATACAGAAGAAGCACCATAAGCTATAATAAAAAAACTATTTTAATGCATCAGTGTATGTACTTCTCTTAACTAGCAAATGATTTCTTCAGCAAACTATGCCCAGCCATATCCTGAGAATTTAAGTGAAACTCCATGCTTCATCTTCCAGGAGAACAATCACAAAATACTTTCCCCCTAATTTTCTGGAGCACTTGCTCATTTCCTGTGGACAGCTTCACATTCTTTCCTTCTTTCTACTGTCTTTAGTTTCCAAGTGATTAAGTGGCTAATCCCTAAAAAGCAAGCAGCAAAGCCATCACAACAGGTAAGGAGCAAACCTCCTATTGCTCCCATTTGTCTTCTGACCTGTTGTTTAAGGGAATGCTGTGAAGAAAATGCTTCATCCTTGCATGGGAAGATGTGGGATGACACTTCATGAGGGTGAGCACTTTTCTCCAGATTTCTTTCTTCCTTGGCAGAATATCATAAATGATTTCTATTTGTTAGAGAGCTTCTCAGGAAAGCAGGGAAAAGTAACACCAGCAGACCATTAATCCTACAGTGGTAAAGGCTGAGAGCCCAAATCAACAGCATTTATGCATGTTTCAAAACATGAAGAATGTGTGTATAACAGCTACGTGTTCACCCCTCATAAATACATCATAAACACCATATACACATATATATGTATACTATCTTATGTATCTCTTACATATTATACCTTAAAATCACACAAGCATGTTACTCCTGCTACATTTCTCTAAGGCCAGAAGGCAGTAAGTGCTTCTCCTCATGCTGAGATATAAAACCAGCGTTTCTTCTATTCATGCATGGTTGCTGTGGAAGTGGGATGTAAAGATCCCACAGCATTTAAAAGGTGTAGGGAAGTCCTGCTGCCCTACCCATAACCCCACTTTCCTGTCTGCCAAGGCACTCATTGCTTTCACTCTGAGAACAGTATGCCCCAAATATCACTGTAGTATGAGATCAGATTTGGAAATACAGGAAGATCAGCAGGAAAACATCACTTCAGAAATAACTGAACACTAATTTTCTGCTACTGCTAGCAAATCATTCCTGACTTATATAACTGGGAACTCTAAGGTGATTGAAACTCAGATTATAGCATAGTCCACTTTAATGTTCAACACCATCTGTAACAAATTGACAGCAACATCTTGGCTGTCACATCTGCTTAAGTGTGACAATTAGTTTTAGGGTCTAGTCTCTTGCACTGAGATAATCAAGTCCATATAGTCCAAAATGGAAATTTTATTCTAATTTTCTACTTAAAATACCTTATTAGGGGAGGGATCTTTGCAAGACAACACTATGTTGTAAAGATCTCAATCAAGTCACCCCTGCTCAATCAAGTACTATCTGGCAAGTGTAGCTTGCTGATTTCTTGGCATGTTTCCCATTCCCAAGCACTGAGCCAATCTTAAGATATTTCAGGACTAAATACAAATCATCACAACTAACACAACTGGATGCATCAGCATGAAAATATTAAGTTACCCATTCCTTAAATACATTTCTCTCTTTCCAGATACATGCTTATTTTTAAGAACAAAGTACCACTTCTCAAGGAATATATCCAGTAATGCAGAGTTTGGGATAAAGAAAAAATACATAATTTAAACTCATGTAGCTGAGAAAATGAGATATTTCCTTTTCTCCTTACCTATTATAAACTGACTAGCAAGAAATGAAAGTGTTGCTGAATTTCCAAATACAGGACTTTCTAGGTGGAGGTAATTACTATCAGGCTCTAATCTTAGAAAATAGACTTGTGACTCGAAACACACTTAGCTCCCAGCAACAATCAGAGAGGTGGCACTGCCTCTGTAAGAGAGGAACTAAATTCACCATAAACAGCAAATTTCATATCCTAATGTCCTAAGCAAAAACATTACCACTGTAAAATTGCAATCACCATTTTTCCCTAATGGCAGAGCAACCAATTTCATTGCAATAAGCCTCCTGAAGTGAAGACAGAAGTCTTAGGATGATTTGCATTTCAATATGGAAACAAGAACCTGAGAGCTGCAAACTCAGCTTCATACACTCATATTATTAGCACTGCATTAGCAGAGATCTTTTCCTAGCAACTGACAAAATTACAAGGACATCAGGCTTTCTTGCCTGTGCCTGTGATACTGCTCTTTCTAGCTGGTATGTTATGTTGCTTCTAAATGGTGGTTCCATTTTGCTTTTAAAAATGGTATATTTTTAAAACTATAAATACCTGGGTGAATGGGTGTATTTTTTCCATTCTTTAAATTTCAGGGTTTATTATTTGTCCTGGATTTTGCCTACTGGGTACTGAAAGCTCTGATAATTTGTGAGCCCGAGGTTTATACTGGGGGATGAAAGAGTGAAAATCTCCCCCACAGGATTTCCCTCAACTGACTCAAAGGCTGCTTTCTCCAGTAAACCTTTTCTTACAACTGCTGAGGAAGATCCATCGTGCTCTTGATTTTCATTAAATGTGATCATGAGCAATGTGTAAGAGTGAAAGATGATTCACTGGATTTTATGGGGGAGAGAAACACAGCTGTTCCATTTTTATACAGCAAGGTTTTTCATAGTCCCATAAGAATGAGGAGAAATGGAATATTTCAGCAGAAAAAACAATGAAGGTAACAATAAGGATGCCATATACTAGTTTCTAAAAATGAAAGTGAAGTTTCATCTCAGTCATTTTTATAAAAGATATCAGTTGTCTTACCCATTTCCACTTCCAGCTCAGAAGTTGCTCAAGTTTTAATCCAAGTATGTGTGACTATCCAGTCCATATCGTTCCTTTTTATTCTTTTTATTCTAGTGTATTTAGATGATTATTATTTACAAAGCAAAAACATTTTTAGACAAAGACCATGGTTTCCCTGCCTAATTCTGTCATGAGAAGCCCTCTATAATTCTATTGAACCTATGTGTGTACATTTACATACTACATGTGAATGCAAAACTAATCTTTTCATGCCTAACTTTGTATTACAAAAAGTAATTACACCCACTTCAGAAATCTAAAGAAAAGCTTGGCATACTGATGGCATCTAAAAAAAAAAAGCATATCTGTAGTATTAGTTGGGCTTTGCAATAAAATGGAGCTTATGTGGCTTATGTGCCCACTTGGCCCCATCTCTCTGATTATCTGTCATACTCTGCTTCAGCAATTTTTGGAGCTGTTGATCAGTCTCTGTCAAATCTTCAAGATAATTATGATCCTACACATTTTCTGACAATATGAGTTTAGGTGACAGACAGAGATACTAATGCATGTCATTCTAAATCAAGAGCAGTCTGATAAAACTTTTATATATTATGTTTGACAGAGATCAGCATATTCACATTGCCTAGCATTTAGCAATGTAACTTCATAAGACACAGCGTGTGCTGACTTTTGTGAAATGAAGGGGATCAGAAGATACTTAACAATTTCTGCAGAGTGGGTTGGCTGAAGGAATGAAAGGAATAAATCAAAGGAAACTCGGTTCAAGTAAAAATTAAATATGAAAAGAAATCTGATTGAACTGATACAATCTAAATCAAGTTTCAGTAGAACCTCACAAACACCGGGCCATTTGGAATGTTAACACATCCACAGTCCAGTTGAAACGTAAGTTACAACCCTGCTTTCTTTCCTGAGAGTATTACCAGATGTGTGAGTGCATTAGGTACAGATAAAACTAAAATCACCCCTAAATTCAGCTCCTCTACATGGACTTGACACTCATCACTGGTGTCTCTATGACTTTGATCAAGTACACACATTTTGATGTTCAATAGAGGGTATTACTCCTGCATTTTGACTGCTTAACAAACATAGAAGTCAGCTACGTGGTTTCTACATGAAAACATCCTATCTGAAAAACAGGAAAGTCTCATATCAAGTACTGATAAATCTGAGGAAAAAAGTGCTGGTTTGGTTCATTTTTATGTATTATTTCACTTTTTTTGTGTAGGTATGTGAATGAATGCAGGTCTTCTACAGCATGATGTGTCAAATACACATTCACACAGAGGTGTCGGAAGAGCCTGGGCAGCTCTTCTCTGTAGTTTCAGCAAGGAAGCAATCTGTAAGATTAGAAATCTTCATTTCTAAGTGCACTGAAAATAGCAGTTCCTGCCCAAGACTAGGCCAATTACAGCCCTGCACCTGCAGATCACCACAGTCTGTAGGCATGGTGGCCTTGACACTTTGGCTCCTGGTGACACATTCAGGCACCCTTGGCAGTGTGTTGCCCTGTGACATAAGGGCAGAAAGGCTCCCAGTTTGGGCTTCACACTTCAGGCATAGACTTTGACTAATGACCATGAAATTGTTATTGCCATGCTTCATTATGTTATGTCACAGGGGACAACAAGGGTTTTTCCAGCAAAATGCTCTTAATTTAATGAAACTAAGCTGGTATCAGTTGCAATCCAGAAAGGTTCAAAGGAGATAATAATCTCTCAAATGCTGCAGGGTTGTTATTTTAATTGCTAGTTTGTGCATGTTTTGTCAGTAATCACTGAACCCTGTGATAGTCTCAGAGGTTCCCATGGCACTGCTATAAGGAGTTTTGGAAGATTTTGCAGTCCTCAGATCAACACTAGGAGGATTTACACAAGAGCATATACGGGGGTTTTTCCTTTACTTCACACATCAAGCCTATATATTTTTGTCACAATACTCTGAAAATTTTAAACGTAAAATTAAATGGACACTAAAGACTTGAAATCTAATAAATCTAAAAAATAGCTACTTTTTTCTCCTGAGATTGAGGTTCTACAGAACACTTCACTTCCTCTTCTGTTTCACCTTGCTGTAAAAAATGCCAGCACAAAGTAAATGAGCGATACTTCATTGTTCTGTGAAGAAATTAATGGAGGAAAAAAGGCAAAGAAGAAATTTTAACTACATTTATGTTTTGTGTGTAATTGCAGAAGGAAAAATTAAAACTCATTTTCTGAGACCTGTTTATATGTTTTACTTACCCCAAGTAAGAAAACAAGTAGTTCTGTTACTTCAGGGCCAGTACTAAGGATGCATAAGATCAATCATCTGCATAAATTTGGACTGTATTTGAGACTGTATTTCATTGTTCCTCCACAAAGTACCCAAAGTGCCTAAATATCAGTGGCTGTGAATAAGCTACAGCAATTCATCCACACTATCCAAATCTTACATGCCAGGAGTCATGCAGAGAGATGTATCCCTCTTTGTACCCTTGACTTATATTTGTTGACTTTACTAGGCACTGGCAATTATGGATTCTGTTCAAAATCACTAGTGGTGTTGCCTGATTTTATTGTACTGAAAGGACTGAAACAATCAAACACCTGGGAAGTCAGAAGCTTCAACTCTAAGTCCTAATTGGCCACAGGGAGCCTTCAACCATTGCTTTCATTCCCCAAAGCAGTACCTAAATCAACCAACTTGAACACAAGGCTGGGACTGAGCCTTTTCTGTTCCTTCTTTGGGAACCTGTGCCGTAGTGCCAACTTAACAGGAGGAGGAATGGAGCATGGACATAGAGCTGCCAGGGAAGGTAATGATTGTGTTGCCTTCTCTTTCATTTTACCAGTATAGCAAAGTTCTGACACTGACTGTAACCACTTACAGATGCTGGTAAGGGGTCATCTATCATCCCTGCCCTAGGAAAATTAGGTTCTTCAAATGAATCTGCTTCTGGAAAAACCATTCCTGTCAGCCCCCTAGCTTATTCCACAAGACAGCTGGCTCAGGTAAAAGCCTGAGGGAGCTTCTCCAGACCTATCTCCTAGAAAAGCACTCTTCAGGGAAGCCAAGATCCAGTTCAACACACCCTGAAACCCTCAGTCATGCCTGTGTTGTCATCAGGGGCAAGGTAGTGGTCAGGAAAAATGAATAAGTAAACAAGAGGAGGGGGAAAAAGGAAGATTGACACAACAACCACGCAAACTCTGTGGTTGTTGAAAGCAATTTTACATAAAGTGGGAAAACCATTCAAGTCTGTTGAACTTCTGCTGACTCCAGACACCAGAGCTTTACTGAATCCTGAAACTAAAAACAAGACCCCATAAGGCTCTGAGAGGGATACGTCTCTCTGGAAATCTAATGTCAAACACAACATTATCCATTTTAGAAATAAACTTCTGAAATTAAAAACCCTACTGCTATTGCTGCCATTTGACACAAACTGGATTTCATTATTTTAGAAAACAAAACCTAACCAGTTCATGTTATTTCTGAGTCTGTTCTCTATGTCTGAGACTCTTTTTGTTCTACATTGCTTAGTTTTGTGGTGTCTTGCATAGATTTACTTTTTTGGATTTCCTCTGAAAGGGCAAGTGCTAAAGACAGTACATGGCTATAAAATCAGTAGTCAAATGCTTCAAAAGTATTTGTCATTATTTTGATATGGCTGTTATTCCCAGTACTTAAAAGCTGTCTTTGATGTAATTGAGGGTTTTACTCCTCTCTATCTATAGGGCTTTTGATCACCTCCTAATTAATGAAGCAGTGACAACCAATTACATTTACATCTAACACAAAGCATATTGTTAAAGTTTGTCATTACCACTTTCCTTTCATGCATGCTAACACAGTGTTGTAACCTTAACATTTTCTGCCTCACTGCTGCTGGGAGAATTAATCAGTAAAGTTATTTATTCCATTTTTACATTTTTATTAACTGTCAATTGTACATGAAGAGATTAAATGTCTGTATAACTTCTGACTCTCACAATGCTTCTTTCAAGCCAAGTAAAGTTATTTCTTCCATTTTAACATTTTTATTAACTGGCAATTATGTATGAAGAGATGAAATGTTTGCATAACTTATGACTCCCAGGATGCTTCTTACAAGCCAAGTTTACAAAATACTTAAAATGTATCAGGATCCTATTGTTTTACTCTGGACAAAGCCTCATTAAAGCTATGGAAGGGAGCTACACACCTCTCTGCAGGTCTACATGAATGTTTTACCACTGGTTTGAATTATCTAGTCTCAGTTTGAATTATCTAGTCTCTTGCTCTGCAAGAGCACAAGCCTCAGAAACAGTGGAGAAGTCTGACTTCATTTTCTTATATTCAGGTTGATCAGACCTGTTGGGTTTTTTGCCAAGGAAAATTTGAATTTGGTTCTGTATTTAAGGCAGAGATTTCTGACATCCTCTATGAAACAAAAAAGTTTGTTTGCTTTCTCTGGATTGAAGTAGGATTCTGTTGGCCACCATAGATAAACTTCACCAGGCAGAACAAACTGACTTTTTACCAAGTCTCATAATAGTGAACGTGAAGAAAAGCCCATGTTGCCAGTGGCTTGATTAATTTCTAATTTTAAAAATAAAGTGTCTTTGAAAAATGAAAAACCGTAAGAGAACAAAGAAAGTTACTTATATTAGAAGTGTTTCTGTGTAGTAGAATAAACTAGGAATTTTCTAACAAAACATTTTTTCATGGGCTATAACAAAGCTTCAAAGCCAAGCGATTGACAGAAACATTTTGGTTTTGACATATTTTCCCCAAAACAGAAACAGAATTCTGACAATTGAGCAGCCATCATCCTTAATGGTCTGCTAAAGAGCCCTGGTTCTCTTGCATGTGGCTTAGGGACAACTCCAATCTGTGGCTTGTCCAGTCACAAGTAACTCATAACCTCGACACGAGTTTGTCACAGAGCCAAAGGTTCATGACAACCCAACTGTGCTGGCAGTTCTCAGACATACAGCACTTCTCAGGCTCCCTTTGGCATAGGGAGAAACTATCCATTTTCCAGGAAAAGGTCCCCAACTGCTCCAATACCAGAAAGGTTCCAGAAGCCACTCTCTTTTTTAGATTCAGCAAGTGGAGTCCTTGGAGCACTCAGCAGTGTGCAGAATCCCTGGCATTACTTATCTCTCTGCTCCATGCTGCTTTGAAAAATGAGGAAAAAAACATATATTCCTGCAGATAACTTTTTGTGTGTGATCTGTAGAAACTTTTGGAGTCTTTGTGTGAATGGTATCTTGAGCCTGAACTAGCTCCATGAGGTCACCTGCTTCCTATGACTCCTTTGAAGACAGGGCTATTGCAAACTGTCCTGTGGCACTCTGAGCACCAACACTGTGCCCTGGAATAGTTGCAGAGTTGAGGACTTCACTGGGCCAGTTACCAATTACAAGCCAGCTCCTTCCTCAGTAACTGGAGTGTCTGCTTTGTAAACAGTTCTGCTAAGAAACATTTCCATTTGATACTGTGGTCTGTATTATGCAGTAACACTTCAGAAATGAAGAAATTTTGCAGCCTAATAATTTACCATTGAAAGGTAAGACAAAACGATGACAAAATTTTTGGATTTACAAGAGATAAAAAGTAATACTCTTTATTCCAGATCAGAAGATTAAATTCAGCTGGTGTCAGGAAGAGACTGCTCCATAATACCCACCCCTTCATAGCTGGTTATCTGCATCCATGATTTTGGCATTATAGTGGAATAAAGGGCCAGGGCCACTAGGCATTACATGGAAAATAAGACTGAAGAATAAGGAAGGAAATATTTTTGCCAAAACCAAGTACTTCTTCAGCTACAAGAGGCATAATCCTGAGGCAGTGGAGGAACAGTGGGCTGGATGCTGAGAGCCAGTAAGAGAGAACCCATATCCCTGATCACAGAAGACTCTTAGAGAGACAGTATTAGAGAAATGCTTTTCCATACTGCTTTGCTGAGAGCAGCTTCCTTCTCACAAATCCCAGGCATCAATCAAGGCATGAGGGTTCCGTTTTTCCAGTTACACAGTTTGGGCACAGCTCCAGTTAGTAGACAGGACAAAGCAGCAGAGGGTGAGGAGAGAGAAAGGCAAGTGCATTTCCAACCAAAATGCTATTTAACATGACAGGTGAATAGATTATGTGATTTTAATGCTTCAGCCCAATCAGTGAAGTCTCCCCCACTGTGGATACTCATTATTTTCCTGTAAATTCATAGCCCTTTATATTTATTCCTTTCTTCCACATCTATTTTACCCTACAGCTTTGTCACCCAACCTTTCTAACACCATAGCAAGGCAAAATCTGACTTCTGACCCTCAGAACCTCCTCTCTGCAGAGAGCTGTACCTCAGACCACTGGCCTGCACTTGGAGCATGTCCTGAGAAGTGCTTACGGAAGTCAGAGCAGCACTTCTGCTCACCCATATTTCTTGCTTTCATTCCTCTTTATGCTGATAAGGTAGTAATTATCTGTCAACTCAAAAATATCTTGAACTAATGCTTAAATGTATTTCACTTTTTTCTTTTTTTAATTACTCATTATGTCAGGAGTTGACATGATTTTGTCAGGATTGCAAACATGTGCCAATGCTCCCCTTTTAATCTGCTGGGGAGGTAATTCTAGGTATGAGACTGTTGTAACTCACAGCTCCAGCAGCAAATAAACACAGAAAAATGAGCTGGTATTTTTGTATGCTTTTAAGATGCTAGATTTAGACTACTCCCTATTACTTTGTTCCTGTGAAACATGTTCTGTCATGGAAAAAAAATCTGTTTGCAATTAAAGTGCTGCTGATACTGGTCAGGGAAAGAAAAAAATATGAAGAAACACTACTTTAAGTAATTTATTCTAACCAGCCACTTGACTTACCCTAGTATGGACAGTTACACCCCAGATGATCAGAGAGATTGCTCTACTGCAAGGAAATTTTCTCCTGAGCAGCTGAGTGGGGTGTGGGCACGAGTGAGTATGGGCGTGTGTGGGTGTGTGTGAATGACAGCAGGATCAGCCCAGAGACCCCACTGAATCAGCACAGTTTTGAATTCCAGATAGGATTGCACAAGACTGACAAAGCATGACCCAAAAGTATGCAGAATCAGTGATAGTTAACACACGTGTGCCCTTTCTTCATCAGCTTTGGTGGCTGCTTAAATACCAATCTGGCTGTCTCAGAGTGAAGTGACTCCTTAGCCTGGAGGAGCATTTTCTGCTATTGAGATAGATCCTACTAGTGGCACTCATTGTGTAGCTGTAGCAATGTGAGCTGTATCTCTGCAACAAGGATTGTGCAGAAATCTGCATCATTTTCTGCATCCTTAGGAAGGTTCCCAGCATGTTTGCCAGCAGCACAGGAGAAGGTTCTGAGCAGGAATGCCAAGCTGAAGCTGAGACAAGAGGGAAATGATATATATAGAGAGATCATTTTCATCCTAAATATATGTTCCTGGATCATATATTAGTTATATCATATAAGTTAGTTCCTTGTTCAAGAAGTTCTTACAATGGCCATAGGATGGGTCTCTGCCCTATCCTTACATGTAGATGAAGTTTTAAGTTCAAAGCTCTTGTTTACAGTGTAATCTCAATGCCAATTTTAAACCTTTGCCAATTTTAAGCCTTTGCCACAGTCAAAGACAACATGAACTGCACCTACTCCAAGTGATGATATTTTCTGCAAATGCTCTAAGGACTTAAAACGCTTCCCACTGAAATGATGAGAAGAAGAACAGGCATTTCCTGTGTGAAATAAATGAACAGACATCTTTAATGAATGGATCCTTTCATTATGCTAAAGGTCTTTTCCTCTTTAGGAAGTTAGCAACAAAGCCTCAAGCTCAAGGTCATTAATAAAGAAAGTAAATGTTGTAGGAGCAAGCACCTGTGCAATGCCCTGTTATGTGTAAGGGACAAAATCTATCTTAGGACTGATTAGAGAATCACAGAATCATTTTGGTTGGAAAATGATTGAGTCGAATTGTTAACCTAACACTGCCAAGGGCACCACTAAACCATTAAAGCAAGTAGTCCAGGAATACACAAGGCAGAAGGGTTTGGAGCATAGCTTCATTGCCAAAAGGCAAGTGTCCACATTGAACATGCTCTTTATCCAGGCCTATGTCTTCAAAACATCTGAAGCACCTGTGAATGAAGGACAAAGACATTTAACCTGGATAATATTCAGTAGCACTAAAAGACATCTAGATCACTTCAGTTTGAGCAAGGTGTAGTGAGTACCTGTGCTGCTGTTGCAGTTCAGCAGGTGACTCTAAGCTTGTGATCCTCATCCTTAACACCTGCCTGTCTACTGGCCCATTACAGGGAGGTCCTTTCTGTCTGCAGTTGCTTTGATCACCTCTACTGGTTCTTCCCTCCTGATTTCTGCAGCTTGCTGCCCAGGCATCTGCTTAAAAAGAGTGATGATACCTAGATGACTGTAGCTCTGCCTTTAAAGTGGACAGAAGACTGAAAGCAGGATTTACATCTTCTTTTATGATGGGATATTTAGATTGATGAGCCTCAGTGAAAATGGAAAAGAACTTTAGGAAATGCAAATACATGAACTAACATTAATGGATGATATTGGATGTTTTTTATTTAATGGGAACCAAACTAGAAGTGCAAGTTTGTTCTAAAACATGGCTGTAAAATCACCTAGTAAACAAAGCAGATCTGTGTGCATTTTGAATCATATTAATGTTTTCTTCAGGGTGAGAAAGCTCTTCAGACAAGTTGTATGAAAGAGTATTTATCCCTTTGAATGCTGGTAAGATTTAAAAAAATCTTAAAAATATATGCAATAATCTCAGTGCAACCATGTTCCAAGATAAGACGTAGACTTGAAGACCAAATAAAATCTTACTTCCAAAATCAGCATTTTGTCCTTGATTTGAGTAGTGAGAAACTTTATAATCTGTATAGAAGTACAGTGCAATAAAAGGCTTTTAAAGTGATTGAAAATTCACCCACTTTGTTATTTACATGCTCAATTTTAAACACATCAGGAAAATGGTTCAAAAGTTTCTACAATTAAACTTCATCCAGTTAATTTCTTTTTCCTGAATCAGCTCTTGTGGCAGAAGATAACTCATTCTAGGGGAGCAATAGAGAAAAAACATCTCTAGCAGGAACATTGCTCCTTATAAAAGACAATTTGCAAAGCATTTTTTTATGCAGCTTCAGTTGCATAAATTACAAAGTATTTAGTACTTTGTTTTGACAAGCCTATTACCTGCTACCTTCTATTGTTCTGCTCTTTCGGATTCCAGACAAAGAAATTGGAAGGAACAAATGTGGGAACATTGAAACTGTCACTAATGGCCCTCAAGAGCAACTAAGGACACCCGTGAGTAAATATTGTATTTCTTTCTGCAATACTTCAACACTGTAACTTGTGAAAGTTGTACACCCTGGGGTGTCAGAGAACAGACAGAACACAGTATCCAGCCAAGACATGGCGAAAAGTCCTTTATGTACCTTTACCTGGAGGATCAAAATTAAACTATGGGCAAGGCTAAAGTTTTACTCTGACAGAGGGTACCAGGACTCTTCTCATGTTGCAGAGTTTTGGTTTACAGCTTGTCTGAAAGGCAGCATCTCCTTCAGCATAAGGATGTTTAAATTTGTGGTGAAGGAGGAAGGAATGGCCACTACTGCTCCCTGGAACACGCAGACAGTCTTAAGAACCTTCTCATTAAGCAACAGTCCAAATTTGGACTTGCTGACTTGATAAACTAGGAATATTGCAGCCTGAGAGGGACGAGGCAGACTCTAGCTCTTTGAGCAGATGAGAATTTCTATTTAAAGCATTATACATGAAAAATGAAAGGAAGAAAAGCAGCCTGTATAACAAAATTAACTCCTACTTAGAAAAATAAGAGAAACTGGCCATTACAAAATACTTTTCTTAAAACAAACAGCAAAACAGTGCCAGTGCATAACATAGAGGGAATGGATAAGAGATGTGATGTAGGAAGACTACAAAAGGAAAATACATTAGAAAAAGGAATTAATCTGCAATATGAAAGAAAAGTTGCATATATAGAGAAGATTTTAGCCCAACAGCACTATCCTATTTATATCTTTATGGAAATAACTTCAGAAAAAAAAAATTTCTGCCTCTAACTGGACTATAATACTTCTTTATTTTCCATGCCATTAATGGAACATGCTGGTTTTGCTCTAAGTTGTTTAAATTTTTTGAGCTTGACTATATAAATAACTTTATGTGTGTGCATTAGAATATGGAATTCAGTACTGTGCCTGCTTGGTAGGCATTATCCTCTTCCAGAGACAATCAGCAAAGCTCAGCTGCCCCTATAGGCAGGTATGAATAAGAGAATCACTAGCACAAATGTGCATGAGGAACAGTCTATTTTAGCAAGAAGGCTGGACAGCTGTTGCTGTGAAATTCTGACCAATTACTGCAGAGTCTTGAGGAAAAGTACAAAATGGATCCAAATACATGCTTAAAATAGGAAAGTGATTTTTTTTAAGCCTGCACCTGCCTTTAGTACTTTTAAACTCAATGTTTTGCTCAGTTTGGAGTTTTTTTACAATGTTACATTTTTACACTAAAAGAATGTATACTCTCCACTTCTTTAGTATTCTAAAAACTGATAACTACCAGATTTTCAGCAGAACTACTTTCTATTAGAAACAGTCACATTTAAATTAGGCATATTAGTTCAGTGTGGATAAAATCACATTTAGGGTCTTATTAATATTCTCAGTGAGAACAAAACCACCTCAAACTCAAAACAGGTTTGAAGTTGCAAAAAGCCTGGGCTATATTTGCAATCAACAGCACCTACTGATATTTTGAATTTTCACTTGTCAAGAAGTCTGAAACACTTCCACGAGCCATATTCTGCTTTCAGGGATAGCAGTGTGAAATCAATGGAACACTGAAGTCTCATGAATGTTATAAAAATGTCCATGTTATAATACTAAACATTTTTTCTGGCAATTTAAATTACAAAATAATATTTCACTATTTAGCTACAAAAGTTCTTTTTTTTTTTCATTTTTTAATATTAAAACAATTCTGGTTTTAAGCATTCTTAATGTGCTGAAAATGCTTTAGTATATGAACTGCTGGTATACCAGTCACCTGAACCTTTAACAGCAGAAACAATTCTACTGGACAAAAGTACTATTCATGAGTAAACATAAATAGTACCAAAGTCTTTATCTTCAATATTTTATATCTTTACCAAATTATTCTAAAACCAGTTAAGACAGTCAGGTAATACTGGGATTTAAGTTTGCAAGCCTTACCCCAGTATTTATGATATAATTTGAACAAATTTCTCCCTCTTTGTATATACAGGTTAATCCGAGTCAAAATAATTATTTTATATTAATAACTATATTATATATCATTATTTAAACTGACTAGTTAATAATCACTTAAGTGAGTATAGTCTTTTTTTTTCTTTACCAGCCTCACTATTCTGCATACCCAGACCCTCTTTGTTCATAGAATTCATCCATGGGACAAACTGCTCCTGTAACCAGCAAGTAATTTGTTTAAGTAAGTGTTTTTCTTTTCTCCATCCAACTTATCCCACTTCACGGCATGTCTAATCTTCTCAGCCCTGATTAAGCTTCTGCTTTCAATTAAAAAAGCAAGTTTTCCTCCAGGAAATAGGAAAATTGTGTCACCACTCTGGTCAGAAAACCCTCTACATACTAAGTGCTACAGTTCATAGAACTTATCTCCAGCTCAGCCTGCAGCAGGCTGCTCAGGAAAAGTAAGTATTAGGCAGCAGTAGTAGGATTATAGCAGGGCCACCAGTCCACAGGATGAGTAGGCTGGAGAGTGGCTTGGCTAGGGAATGGATGCATTCTCCAGTTGGTCCATCTGGAGCAAGGCAACACCTCCTGGAGCTTTCCTTGGCCTGGTGTTTGTATGGCCAATCCGCCAGGGAGCTGCAAAGGCCCTGATCTCCTCCCCTTCCTGCCAAGGGCTGCAGTGCAATAGCCTGAGCACAGTGCAATTCACATGTTCACACAGAGAACTGGCAACATTTCGTTCAGACACACAGGGCTGCCACATGGTCCCTGCTGCATGTCACCTGAAAGGCTACATTTAATTTTCAGCAGTCTTTTGTACAGAAAATGGACAATAACAGTACTTTCCTCGTGCTCTTTGTCTCCAAGTCATACCAGTATGTCAAACACAAGCAGAAGGAGGTACAGCTGCCAGAACAGAGACTTCCAGCAAAGCACTTAACTCCTTGCAGGATCAAGTTCTTCAAAGTAATATTCTGTTTATTTTTAGCTGGTTTTCTTCATGACTATTTTTCCATCCAGCTTTGTTGTTTGGGTTTTTTCATTCCAGTAGCAGTAAAGATATTGTTATATCTAATTTCACTGCTTTAATCAAGTAAGTACTTCTCAGTCCATGAGCAGTTCTATTTTGGGCTGGTTTGAAGTTTATTTAATTTGAGACATACACCAAGCAGGGTAGCATCATTGCATATCTGAAGGCCTAATATTAAAATTTTGTTTTATTTCCTGAAAGTTAAAAAAAAATCTAAGAAGTTCAGTGTAAATTTTTCAAAAAATTCTTTTTATCTGCACTCTAAAAATACAAGTACAAAACGGCACAAAACAAGACTCTGTATGCAGTGTGATTAACACCTTGCCTTTTTTTTTTTTTTTTTTTTTTGAGGATAACAGGAATGATGAACACATACTGTCACAGAACCTGGGGAAAAAAGCCCTGGCAGAGGCAGAAAAAGGTCGTCTCATCCATTCACTGCACAATGAGGTTATTAAGGATTTTGCATAATTCCTGTGGGGTGTCTGGTTAACCTGAGCGTGAAAGGACTCTGGAGATGAAGTCTCTATGTCATTCCTAGGCAGACTGCATACCTACTTCACTTCATTTAGAAAACTTTTTCTCATATACAATCCGAATCTTCTTTGTTGCAATTTAAGCCCATTCTTTTTTATTTCTTCCTGTCATCATTCCTTTTTTAAAGACTAGCAAAATGTTTCTCATTTTAACTTGCCTGGAATTTCAAACCCTTCTATGAGTTGCCAAAGGGTTCATTACTGCTTTAGTAATTTCTTTGCATAGTTTGGAATGCAGTTGAGTTAGCTTAAATGATTTAAAAAGATCTGACAGATTAAGGGATTCTAACCTGTTCTTTTATTGTCCCCTTTCTTACAAGTGTTACTTGTACCACACAACAGTTCAGAGTTGACCTTTTCAGAAGACTGATACAGAAAAAGCCATTACAACATTTCAGCCTTCCTGGAATCATCTGTTGAGAGCTCTTCCTCTTTTCTATACAGCAGACCAACTGTTGTGCTGATGAATCAGTTCACATTACCCATGACACCCCTTGCTAATAGCATAATTTTGTCTCTGTTCCTGTATTTCCATTTTATTCCTTTTATTTGTCTTTACTGAGCTAATTTTCTATCCATTTTCTGTATGCTTCCTTCTTGTGACAGAAATTAACTTAAAATTTATACGTTTGTCTTTTACTGTAGTTCCTGTCCTCCTTCTATATTTCACATTCAGATCCCTTGAGCCAGCATCATTCATATCTTTTGTCCAGGAAACTGATAGTCCCCCTTAAATAATATTTTTTTAGTTTTGGCTCCTCTGAGATTCCAAACTGCAGAACTGTATTTAAAGTTTTGCTCTCAAAATCCCCTGGTTTTCTGTACTTCTTCCTCTCCCCCTAAATCTCATTTAAATGAGAGAGAGAGAGAGAGAGAACCTGTGGCAGAGAAGTTACAGTCATTATTGCCAGCAGTGGCAGGCTGGTCTGGTTCTGCTGCTGCCTGGGTGTCCGTCCCTAGATTGACAGAGTGGGATTTATTTTACCAAAATTTCAACATTATTTAGTAGAAGTATGAACATTTGCACTTGACACATCAGCTATTTTGTTCTAGTCAAGGAAGAAGCATATTAGGACATATAAATTAATGTAATTTATTTTAGATATCTTCTGTAAAACTGGATGACTGGCACTAACAGAAGTAAGAAAATTTGCACGTGAGACGCCACCTGGCCTTTCCCCTAACCTTGTGGATTACAACCACATGGCTTAACTTTTATTTTAACCAGTGTCCAAGAGAGAACATGCTAGGCTATATCACACATGTACCCTTTTGAGATCTCGCTTATAAAAGCAAGATTTCCAGGTTGCTTTAATTCTATACTTCCTTTCTGACAGGATTTAAGTTTTTTACGTTGTTCTGCATATAGCAAAGACTGGTAACAATCCCATTATTATAACAAATGTTCTCCTTTTCACATTTTCTCTACATCTTTGTTTTATACAGATCTGTCATATACTATAGAAAGCTTTTGGTAAAGTTAGAGCAAACCATCTCCTTGAGCATGTCTTTCAAAGGTGGACAATGTTCTAGTTTATTAACAGATGCAATCCAAAGCTGGTGGCAATTATAACTTCAATGAGTTGACAACTACATGGTAGTCTCTGTAAGGCAAGTAAATGGCCTCAGTTTACCTGCAGCTTTCCTAAAAAGCCTTTTGCTCTAGAGATGCCTTTCTTGCTCTGCTTATGGCACAATGGCTAAAGCAGGCAATTTTGAATTATTAGAGCTGTCTGCAGCTTGTGTGCATTTTTGGGCACCACAATATGGAAAAGACATTAAGCTGTTAGAGAGCATCTAAATATGAATATCATGAAGGGCCTCAAGGGGAACTATATGAGGAGCAACTGAGGCCACTTGGTCTGTTCAGCCTGAAAGAGACTGAGGGGAGACCCCACTGCAGTTACAACTTCCTTGTGAAGGGAAGGGGAGGGTCAGACACCAATCTCTTCACTCTCACGACCAATGGCTGGACTAAGGGAATGGCCTGAAGTTGTGTCAGGGGCAGTTTAGGTTGGATATCAGGAAAAGGTTTTTCACCCAGAGAGTGGTTGGGCACAGGAACAGGCTCTGCAGGGAAGTGGTCACAGCACCAAACCTGACAGAGTTCAGTAAGTGTTTGGACAACGCTTTCAGGCACATGGTGTGACTTTTGGGACTGTCCTGTGCAGTGTCAGGAGCTGGATTTGATGATCCTTATGGATCCCTTTCAACACAGGACATTCTACAATTCTATGGTTCTAAACACTTCAGGCATTGTACTGTTGGGTAAGGACAGATTGTCTGGTCTCTGACACCAGGAGTGAGCTTGGCCATGGCCCCAGGTGGAACATTTAGTGCAGCTGCCACTCTTTGCTCAGTCTATACACAAGAAAAACAGGGTGATCTCAGGGCTACAAGCAGTAGTCCAGCTCTCTGGGTTTAACAACCTTGGTGGTTTGCTGGGCATTATCAAACACACTTTTTTTTTACACAGCTGCAACTCCACTTAGCAGGAACTGCACCGACAGGTGAAAATGAGGGAACAGGCACTTTCTAACATTTTTCAGAATCCTTTTCTTCACTCCATGACATGACTGTAACATGGACACTGTGGTTGTTTCACCCTATACAGACTTTCCCATTAGCAAACAACACTTCCATGAGCAACCCTTTCTAAGAGAATGCTTAAAGATGCTATGACTCCTTCTATCCCTTCTGTACAATACACCATGTGGTTTGTTCATTGCTGTCTATGGTAAAAATCCCAGCCTTCACTCCAGGCAATTTTACCTTTTGGGCCTCAGGTAATGTATCAGTTGACAAATTTCTTTTCTCACCTTGTGCCAAGACTTTACATCTCCAGCCCAATTTGCTGCAACTTTTTGCAGAGAAGAAGGAAGCAAATTTTGACAATTTCTCCAGAAAAAGCTAATTTTGTGAAGATGATATAATTTCCTCCTTCACCTCACTGCTTACATAGTTCACATAGAGAAGACAAGAAGCAACAGGAGCAAATTGGAATACAGGAAATTCCATTTGAATAGGAGAAAACAGCCCTCTTTTAATACGAGGTTGGTCAAACACTGGCACAAGTTGTCCTGAGAGATTGTGGAGACTCCACCAAGAGAGATACCCAAACTCCAAAAGGATGCAGCCCTGAGCAGCTGGCTGTCACTGACCCTGCTTGGAGTGTGGGGGTTGGACCAGACAACCTCCAGAGATCCCCTCCAACTTCCAGCAGCCTGTGAAAAGGGCAGGAATATCGCAAGTCAGTTTGAGAAGTTGTGTCATGTTATGTGTTTTTAACAAGATACATTTTATTCCAGCTCACTACTTCTTGGAGGCACTACTGTGCCAAGGTACCACAGAAGTCCTTGGACATCAGAGCACCTGATGATGACTGTGACCCTAGAGTTTAATGCTGCTGAACACCCAGAGCCTACCTAAAGCTGTATGTCCCTGTATAAAACACATAAACATTCACTGAAGTGCAAATTGGGACTTAGATCTTGTTTTATTTTCTGGTCTGCAGATATTTTATTAACCTATGCAAAGTGGAACAGTTTCAACAGAAAACACTGAGAGTCCCACCTTAAAATTATTCCCCAGACTGGTGAGCAGTCTGGCATTTGGGCGAGACACAGGAATTGCTTCAAGATCTGACTGAGAAAGAAGTTGCTTTGATCTCTCACATCCTGAGATGTTACTATTACCATTTGATTTCTAGGCAAAAGGGTCACTATATTATGTGACAAAGGGTTGATTGAAAGCAAAGTGAGCTTTTGGAAGAGCCCACTGGACATATGTGGATTAGTTAGGCACCTCTTTTAATGGGATTGAGAGGTTTTGCCAGCATCTGGTTCCTTGGGATCACTTCCTGGACCGTCTAGGAAGTCTCCTGTTTGGGCAGGTATTTGTGGTTATGTTCTTTCATTCCTAATGTTTCTGCTTACTGCAAAGGAAACCTTAGTACGGGTCACACTGGACATCACTGTGCAAAGGATGCATCAAGATTAGGGGTTACAGGCTGAGCACTAATAGGAAAAAACACCTTCATGGAACAAACCCTTAAATTACTAATCTGAGAAATTAATTGTTTTTCACTAGTTCAGTTCTGTTTAGCTTTGTATTTTCTTGACAAATGAAAACAGGCTGGTTATATTTAATTTTGACCTCTTGGCTTGATGCACTGATACCATGCTCCAAAATCCACATGACAAACATTTAATGCAAATCTTAATTAAAAACACAGGATTATTCCCTTAGTTACTGCAAATTTTCTACTTTCCTCTGAAATATGTGATAGTATTTCTTTCCAGCTGAAGTACAGGAAGCAGTTGATGCTACAAGTAATGTCTGAGTGAAGCTTTAGCAGTAAATCAAAATGGCTAGGTTCACCTTATTTATTCTGGAATAAATAAATTTGTTCTGGTGGAGTAGCAAAATAATTCCTATTATACAAAAGAGAAAAAAAATTACATGAAGTTTACAAAAGAAATAAAATTATTGTTTTTAGAGCAACTTACCTGCTAAATATAAAGCTTCTATACCAGCACTTAGCTCTGAGTGTAGAAGGTGAGCTGGTACTAAGAATATGTGATAACCACCTATTCCTAAAAAACTGTTTTTAACTGAAGACACCAAATTTTGTTTAGCTGTAGGAATGTACATAGCCACCAGAAGTATAGACTGAAAAACGCACGAAATAAGCCTTCATACTTTCCTCAGAACTAGCAGGCTGCAGCTAGAGTAAAACATTAATATTGGGGCACTGTACTGGGGCATGAAAGAAGACACAGACCATTTGGAAAGGGCTGAGAAGAGAGACAAGATATTGATTTTAGAGGTGTAAAACAGAATCTACTGTTAGGATGCCAATATGGTTGATACAAATGAGTGTGTGGTTGCAGAGCCTGCAGGAGAACACTCCTGAGTGGCACATCTGAGGAGACCTGAGAATGTCTGGAGAGCTCAGCTTGCAGCACAAGCTAAGTTAAAGCATTGAAATGCACAAGCAGAAGTTCTACTGAGAAGATTGAAAAAGAGACACGCCATTGATATGATGAAAGAGTGCAATGATGCTGACTAGATAAGAAAGAATGATGCAATTCATAAAGCACACTGAGAAAGTGCCATCACTAATAAGACTGGGAACAGCAATGCCAGGTCAAAAGAAAGGATAGGATGTCAATACACAGTCTGAAGGAAAATGGAGTCTTGAGGACATTTCTGCAGAAACATTAAGGGAGCTGTAAAATGTGGGCAATGGAAATCAGCAAGTCATAGAAATCACCAAAAAATGAGTGGCTAAGTGGATACTTGTGTTTGTGATCATCTGCAGTTAACAGGATCACAAATATGTCTCTCTCCTTAACAATCTTATTTATGTAAGACATACATTAATGAAGAAATACTGGTATCAGTTAACACTTGTGAGAAGTAACTGTATCACTGCAAAAGGGGTTACAACACTGTGGCTTTCTGAATTGAGAGAAGGCAGAAGGGACACACTGGCAGTACCTAAGAGGCCATTCTCTGAGTACAAAGGATGGCAAGGCACTGAACTGCAGTAAGGCAGACATCAGGAAAACCTCAGGGTAATAATGCAGAAGGCTGGATTCCTTGTTGAAGCTGTGGAATCTCAACAGTGCAGGTTTGAAATGGCATCTTGGACAAGCATCATGAAAAAAAAGTCCCATGTAAGTGACCTCCTCTAGGAATAGAGGCAAAGCAGATGGATTTTTGAGATCTGGTCCAATCTGACCTGATCTTTTAACTATGATTTTATGGCTGTAGGAAATGTTAGCATAAACTCTGCTTATTTATTTTGATCATACAAGAGGCACACTTCAAGGGAGATGTTATAATGGCAAACAAATGGCAGCAATCCACAAAAATGGGCTTAATAATGTTATAAATTACTTTAAATTGCCAGTTCAGCAGAACATTGAAGCACAGTTCTTGGGTCTTAAAGACTTTAGGTCTAAGGACACAAACCACTCAAATCTTGAAGTCCTGAGGAAATACAAAACCAGCCCAATGACACCTTTAACAATAGAATAACCCCAGACCTAAAAAACCTCAGTATTAGAGAAGGGTGTGCTGCAGGACAGGGCAAACTGTATATATACATCCCACATAAAGCAAGGTATCTCTAATCTCCTCTTCAGAAAAAAACAAAAAAACAAAAAAAACCCCCAAAAAAAACAACAAAAAAAAACCAACCAAAAAAAAAAACAAAAACCCAAACAAAAAACCACCAAAAAAAAAAAAAAAACCAAAAAAACCCAAAAAACCACACCAAACACAAAAAACCAAGCCCTGTTAATGGAGAGTTCCTGAAGAATTAAATAACCATAGCTCAATGTACATTTCATTCGTGGAGAGAGACTGATGTGAATTGGCTATACCATTACTAAGATTTAGTGATCCCATTTGTCACAGTGATAACTGCATACAGATTGCCTGTCTTTAACTAAAGCAAGCTCCCTTCCTTCAAGGCTTTTAGCTGTCTGCAGATGCCTAAATAAAGCCTTTCTGTTGACACCCATGGTCTCCCGGGGGTGTTTATGTCAGTTCTTGGTGCTATCCCTTTTCATCTTAATGTACACCTGTCAGACTGCTTGGAATTTCTATTCAGTATCACCTTCCCCTAAAGGCTCCTTCAGTCCGAATAAACTTGGGTTTATTCTCAAGTGAAATAAGCTGTGCCCACCGACTTGATGGTTCTGCCTTGAAAAGCCTGAAGGAGCAAAAAGCCGCGTGGTTTGAAACCCCGTTTTTCCAAGTTGTACACTTTGCAGGTGGACACCACAAACTCTATTTAATGGTTCTTGTTAAGACCAGACGATCCTCAGGAAGGGCCCTTCTGAGCGTACAACCTATGAAACCGCCAGATGTAAGATTTTCTATAACATTTCCCAGAATTTAAAGACATACAGAATTGTTTAAAGCTTTTGGCTTTGGACGCGACTGGTCCCTCACAAAGTCTACCACCGTGTCCCGAGGACAAGTTGATCCGCGCAGACAAATGACACCCGCGAAGAGCATCCCTGTGTCCGCTGCCCTGCCTGCCTGGAGCTCGGCCCCCAGCGCTGGCCGCGCACGGCGCTTCTGGGGCGCTCCCGGAGCTGAGCGCCTCCCGCGAGAGGCGCGTCCGAGGCAGCGGCTCTTTGACGGGAAAAAGGCAAAAAAAGGAGCGGCGAAGACACCGGACCATGCCCGGGCACCGGCACGAGCCCGCTGTGAGCCGGCGAGGAGGAGAGGAACAGCGCAACCCCGGGCCCCCAGCCCTGGCCCCGCCGCCGCCCCGGTGCCCGCCCGTCCCGCCGCTCACCGATGGTAGAAACGACGGTGCCCACGAAGTAGAAAGCGCCGGTGAAATCCCATCGGGGCCGGATGTCATCGACGCGGATGCCGGCCACGCTCGCCTCCTCGTATTCCCGGAGGAAGTGCCGGAGCTCGGCGCGGCTGAGGTTGTGGCGCCGGGTGAAGTTCTCCAGGCGTTCCTCCCAGCGCTCCTTAGCCTCCCGCTCCGTGGGCAGCTCGATGGCCGAGAAGACGGCGGCGCCGCACAGCATGTACAGCACGATCAGCACCGCCAGCAGGAGGAACCGCGCGTTGTCCGCGTTGAGGCGACCCGCGCTGGAGCAGCAGCAGGCGCCGCGAC
>JANPWX010000247.1:1206562-1253731 GCA_024734555.1 Trochalopteron elliotii
AGAGAGACCGGGCATGAAACCCGTCACTCGATGATATGCCCTCCCATCAAAGCCATAAAAGTTAGTGCCCTTTCTCAAAAGAGGGCGCCTCCTTCTCTACAGGTCTGGTTACCCACTGCTTTCCCGACACGGTGTTACATTTCTGTCCTCCAGCGCACGGTAGTCGAAGGGAAGTTGTGTAGGGAAGACAGAAGCAGCCTCCTCCAGTTGCAATGGGGTTTTAAAATGCGTTATTTGCAGGTTCAAAGAGCAGAGGTCTCAGTCCAAATCTTCTGGAAATACCATTCTCACTATAAGAAGAAAAAGCTAAACTCAGCAATATCTGGTAGTTGCTACAGTGTTGAATTAGACTTTTAAATAACTGGGAGCTGGAATTCAGCTCTGCTAAACATAGTATACAAGCACATGCTTTTCAGGGAAGGACAACCTACATATATTTTTTAGAAAGCCAGTTAGTAAACTACAATAACCACTTCTCTTCCTCTCCCAATCCCCCCGCCCCTCCCAAATTTCTAATAATTGTGTTGCAGTCAAAATGCAATGGGAATGACCACTAAGATCTTAGAAATCTCCCTTAATTACAGATAAATGTACACTCCGTGTAAGAGCCATTGTCTCACAGCCTGAGGTATGTTTGAGTATTGGCCTGGGCCCCAAGGGTGCACTGTGGGGAGTTCCAATGCCAGTGTTTGAGAGGATCACCAACTGTGTGGCAACAACTGCAAGAGCAGTAGGCACAGAGAAAAATAAGTGCTTTTCTTATGTTGCACAGTAAACCAGCGGCAAGGGATGAAAAGGAGTAATGTTTAATTTTTTCCTATTTGTAGTTATTCATAGGTGATACATCATGCTGCAGGTTTTTATTCCCTCTTAACTAGTCTTTAGCATAGACTGTAGCATGGAAATTAAAATTAGCAGCAATACTGGAAGACATTAAATAGCCAAAAATAGGAAGATGATATGCCAGCCAAACTAACCAGACTGTGCCAAGTGCTAAAGGTAACCACATGCTTCCATAAAAAAAAATGCTGGTGTATCTTTAAAATTATTGGCAGTTCCTATTAGAGGGAAAAAACCAAAAACCCCAACCTATACTTCCCTGCTTTGACAGTCTTTGCCAGTCAGAAGGAAGACAGAACTCAATCAGTCCACTCTCAACCAGCAAAGGCAGCAGAACTGAGTGAGCACCCTCTGTCCACACCAATGGCTCCATCCATCAAGGGTGGCTTGGAATAGCACAGTTGGAAAAAGAGCTGCTTGCAACCATGACATCAATGTGATTGCCCAAAGAAATATGAACAATAACACTATGGAAACAACACTAGGGAAAAGTTTTTTATTGAAAGAGTGGTAAAGTACTGGAATGGTCTGCCCAGGCAGGTGGTGGAGTCACCATCCCTGGATGTGTTTTAAAAAACCTCGATGTGGCATGCAGTGCCATGGTATAGTTGAGGTGTTAGGGCTGGGTTGGACTCAATCATCTTGAAGGTCTCTTCCAACCTAGTGATTCTGTAATTTAAGATCATTTAGTCCACACATTAACAAAAACTACCAAGTCTACCACTAACCCTTATCACTCAGTGTTAACATCCACACATCGCTTAATACCTCCAGGGATGGTAACTCTACCACTGCCCTGGGCAGTCTGTTCCAATGCCTGACAACCCTCAGTGAAGAACTTCTCCCTAATATCCAATCCAAACCTTCCCTGGTGAAACCTAAGGTTCCTAGTGTCCCCTCGCCTGTTACCTGGAAGAAGAGAGTGATTCCCACCTGGCTACGACCTCCTTGCATGTAATTGTAGAGAGCAGTAAGATCTCCTTTGAGACTCCTGTTCTCCATGCTAAACACTCTTAGCTTCTCCAGTTACTCCTCAGAAGACTTGTGCTTCAGACCCTCCACCAGCTCCACTGCCCTTATCTGGACATGTTCCAGCCCCTCAATGTCTTTCTTGACGTGAAGAGCCCAAAACTGGACACAGCACTCGAGGTGTGGCCTCACAAGTGCTGAGTATGGGTGGGACAATCACTGCCCTGGTCCTGCTGGCCACACTATTTTTGATACAAGCAATGTGTTCCATTAATGGCATGCTGTTGATTTTTTAAAACACCTGGTAATACATTTGCAAGATACAGCTTCCAAACCAATCTGAAATGTACACATTTAGAAGACAGAACAAAGGATATATTAACAAGATTGCCTTTATTTTAATTTGAATTTTACACATAATAACTTTTATTCCAGCTACTGGGGTCAACTGACAGTCTCACAGAACAGTAACTTTTAAATTAATTACAGCCCAAAAAATGCAGAGAGACTCTGAGAACAATTCTCATCTTGAAAACCATATTGGGAACCACAGTAAAGAAAAAGCATATAAAAAGGTATTCAAAAAAGCAGGTTCTCTTGTAATAATATGGTTATAGATTCTCCAAGAATCTCTCCCTTATTAACATTTTAATGTTTCAACTACAAATTAGCCATTATAGCAGACATTATAGCTCACAGAACAGAAACAAGCAGTTTTTGCAAGTAGCACGGCAGGCTCAGTGTCAGCAAGAAGAACATCACAGTACTGGAAACATTTATGATGGAACCCACATATTTCCATGTGTATCAGGGGCATCAGTGTAAGGAATATTCCAAATCCACGGTTGATCTGTAAACCAGAACAAAGACATACTCATGGCAAATTAATTTATCAAATGCAAAATTTGGTTCTCTTCCTCTTTTCCCTTTGGAAGAAGAGGAAGGTCAAAATTCCCACTGATTTTCATATAATATCATGTGCAATTTCAGTTTAGTGGAATTTTTTTTTAAACTGTAAGATACAGTGTTTTCAAAAGACTTTGCTTTCCCCCCAGATATTATTTTAAATATGGTTATAACCCAACATACTCATCAGCTGTATAAGAACTGTATTTCAGACAACATACAAGTACAGTAATGCAGCCAAATTTGGTTTGGCTTAGTGTCAGCAAGTTTTGTGCTACATCTCTCTTAACCCAATGGAATTTAAGCACTGTAACATATTACTATTTTTTACATGGACAGTAAGAATTCAGTACCTAAGAATGACACTGCCTGACCTCTGAAAAGTTCACATTTACCCCTCACTTCTTTAAACATTATACCTTCAGATGAGCAACAGGTTTGCACCACACAGTTCCCTCCCTCCCACTTTTCAGAATACAGAAGCTCTTTCCACTCTTGGAAAAGAGCAAAGGCAACACACCAGGAGTTAACTGCTAGCTCTGCAACCTGCTCTGTGCTCTTCCTCCTACCATACATGTGGCAGAAATGCAGCTGTTTTATGAATCCAAGGCATTATTCTACTTCTTGCAGCCTACTCCTACTGAAATAGAGAAAAATCCTTTAACCCTTTTTTCTGTTGGGTTTTCTCAATTAAGAAATTTATATAAATCTAGCCTGCTTCTTCTCTTCCTGTACAAAATGAGCCCTGAAGGAATACAATGACATTAAACTGTAACATGCATAGATTAAACTGAATTGTACCGAGGATGACAGGAATAGCTACTGATTGAGATTAGTTTAATCTGATTTTAAATTTACAGGATCCAATGACAATTCTGACAATACAGGAAGTGAGAATTACTGTAGCAAGGAGAGTAAGAAAGTGACAAAAACAGTAATGAAGGGTTATATAAATTACACAACAGCACACTGTGACAAGTACCACAGCAATTAAACATGGAGCAGAGGGACCATTGCTACTAAGGACTCATCATTACTTGATACTAGAGCGTCCTTAATTCTTGTACTTTAGTTCCATATGTTGCAGCAAAACATATCCCAGCTATGCAAATGTTTTAAAATGTGTCTGTTTACAGAAGGAAGAGAGCAGTAGGGTAGTTGGTTGGTATTTTGTTACAGTGGACAGGTGATTTCAAAGCATAGAAAAAATAAATGGCATCAGAAACCAGAAGAAACTATAGCACTTAACTCACAGTGCATGGCCAAGAAAGCTCTCTAGGTTTCTGGCTCAACTGCAGGATATCCAGACATTGAGTCATCTCTTAAAGAGAAAAAAAAAGTAACACCAATATTTCCCTAAGCTTGTTTTATCAGTCTCCTGCTGGAGAGCCATGTGTACCTTTTTGTATTTTAGGTGAATACCTTAGCAGATTAGTAAACATTAACAGTTTAAAAAATGGGTACAGAATAAAGCAAATGTTGGGAAAAGCACTGAGGATTTCAAACACACATTCAGATTTGAACACTGACCTCTATCGAAGACATCAGAATAAATCCAGTCCCACTCAAGCATTGGAATCTGTCACTCAAGAGTACATTATGCAGCTTAGACCTATCCCTCTTCCCTACTTCCCTACCATCTGGCAGTGACTCTGCTTAATTCAGCAAAACACGCAGGCAGAGGAAAACTTAAGATGTACAGAAATAACTTCAGTCACCCCCTTAAAACATGCTGAGAGGCCTCAATACCTAAATTAGTCCTTTCTAATTGTAGCTATCTAAATAAAATTTGCTCAAGGTAGCTATTATTGTACTTGGAACTTTGTCCCGTTAATGGGATGCTGTTGATTTTATAAAACAACTGTCAGTATTTTAATAAGTCATGTGTAGAACTATTGCTGATACAAGTTATAATTCAGTTATTTATAAAATGTCAGGTTCAATTTAAAGTTATTCATCACTTTTAATAGGATCTATATCAGCAAGAGAAAGACAGTGACTGTGTGCAAATACCGTATGATGGTAGCTGCTTACTGTCGCATGTGAAAATGACTGCCAAGCTTCTCAAAGTTAATTCCTTTGATCTTCTTGGGGGGAGGAAACAAAACGCCCATTAAATAATTTTTAAACTGTCCTTAACATACCTACTTTTCACACATTTCAAGATCAGTGCTTCATTCCCAACTCTGTCTCAACTGCACCTCACTGGAGTTAGTGTTATCCACTAGGCTGGTACCACAGCTTCACTCTTGCCTCGTTTACAAGCAGCAGAACTCCAGCACTAGGCTCAGCACTCAGTAAAATAAATGGGGCCATTCAAATCCCACTGCTACTTAAACATTATCTAAAAGCTCATAAGAATATAACTATTTCAGTTATATTCTGATTTTTGAATATTCTCTCACAACTGAATAGACTACCACTTTTTACTTAAAGGCAGAGAGGCTCTGGAGATCAAGACAAGTTCTGAGTAACACCTGAGTATCACTCAAAGGATCCATGCTGGCAGTCCACCTCAAGCCTTCATGTTCTCATAAATATGACAGATGGCAGCACAGTCAAAACTAGGAACATGCAATTGAATAGTAAAGTATAAAACACAACTACAGGTGTCTTTTACACTGTGAGTGGAGATCTGGATGAGAGAATTCCTGGTTGATTTCTAAACCCAGAGACTGGATTCTTACCTCTACCTAATTGAAAAGGGTAGCTTCAACGCAACAAGTATTCACGTATATAGAAAGGTTACAAATAACCAGACTTCTTCAAGTCATTCTACATATACATGGCAAACACACTCCCTCATGCATGAATCTGCAAAGTTCTTCCTTAAGCATTTGCAAAATGTGCACACTACACTTCAGTGTCTCTTGTCCCCTCCCTCTGGATGAGCATGGCATTTGAAAAGGAACTAATCTTGTTCCTCTCAATGCAAAAATCATACTTAAAGATCTCAAGAAGGAGGAAAGGCAGATGGGGAATAGATGTGGGATCTATATGAATATTCACAAACAAAGTGATGATTTCTGAAGGCCAGGACAATGACCACTTGTTTGGGAAAAAAAAAGAGGAAAAAAGCACAACAGTACTGCAGTTTTAAACACAGGATTTGCTTATGATGAGGAAAAAAAAAATGTATTTTGCACTTTTCTGAGACCTCTCCCAAAGTGTTATAAAAAAACCTTGATATACTTATGAATTAGAAGTTTCAAGTTCCCTCCACAAAACAGATGATTTCCTCAGTCAGTAAACTGTGTAATATCTAAATCACAAATGAAGTGAAATTCCTCAACTACAGCAAGCAACTTGTAACAGAGATAATAGCAATACTGCAACTGAGATGTGATGGCAGTTCAATGAGAAGATGTTATACAACAAAAATGTTATACAACAAAATCACAGTACTCATTTAAAAGATGGTACAAGAAAATAAAAATCTGAGTACTATTAAAGACACAATTTTTATTTATGATATCTTGCTAAATAAGATAGGCTATTGTGTGCATGATTCCCAAATACCAGACTGGATAATTTTCAGCTTCCCTTCCAAGGAACTCTCAAATCATACTGCTGATCTATAGCTTTTATTTACCTTAGTACCATCATCATACACTGAGCTTTGCAATAGTCTTTTTTATCATGACAGCCTGAATCTTAACTACAGAGGCCTTCAGGAGATTGATATATCTATATGATTTATTTATCTAGATATTGAGTAGTACTGTCAGCTACCAGAATTCTTTTTTTTTAATTCTTTAAATGTTTTGCCCTAAGATACATCTGCTGCCCACAAATGGCCTTCTGCTGTTCAGCTGACTATTGGAGGTGATGAACTGCAACTGCTCAAAACAACAATGAGAAAAGAGTTAATGTACATGTTGTACACAACAAATGTTATCTGCTAAAAATTAATGAGGTCCCTTGTCACATCAGAATAGGAATGATCTTATTCTTTATTTTAAAATTGCCAGATGTAAAATATGCATGTTATTCCCTGCAGCAAGGAAACATGCAAGCTATGTATATCATAACATAACTCTTTTGTGCTGGTAATTTAAAGCATTTGTGAAGAAATAGTCTAAAGGACAAATGATCAGGTAAAAGTCCTCTGTGCAACCCAAACTCTGATCTGTCAGGATGTCATACTGTTAATTTCCTCAGACTTCAACTACAAATCTTGCACTCTGCACAAGATGGCTCAAATCACATATCAATTCCAAAACTAGACTGGGAATCATACATCTACCCTGAAAAAGAACACCCAAACCAAACTGCATTTTAAAAATCTTTAGTTGATCAACTATTGAAGCAAAATACTGACCATATGGTGAATTTGCCATCTCATGGGAATGCTCTCAGCTAATAATCTAAAGCACATCTCCCTTAGCCAAGCATAAACTTGGAGCTCAAAGTTGGCTAGTAACATGTGGCAAATCAGACACTCAAGTGGCTCCTTCTGGTCTTCACGTCTGCGGTCCGATCATAACATTACACAGAAGTGGCCAAACTAAACAGTGACTCTAACTCGAGTTTCTTCTCATACAAAGTGTTCATTTCTTCACCATCACTATAAACAGCTGGGAGAACAAGTGTATTCAAATGTGACACTTGGACTCTGGGAGGTCCTCTGAGGCACTGTCTGATGTCAAGCTGCATTATGAGAGCTTCAATCTCAAACTGCAGTTTTATCATTACTATTGAGTAATGCTTTTGGTTCTGCTGAGGAAGGAAACTGAGACCGACACAAATGAGATTGGTTCCAACCCTGGCTTCCTCACCCTGGGCTATGATTTACAGCAACAATATACACTTGTTGCTTGAAAAATTGAAAACTAAACTTCTAAACATACTCTGATTTATATGCACCATTGCTCTGAATGTTAAATAAGTGAAATATTTTCTGTTCAATGTATTAGAATCACTAGAAACTGGACTAGCTTCTAGTTGTTATCTGCTAAGAAGAAAGAATATTCTCTTAGACTTTGTACCATACTAGGCACACTGAAAGTATATGAAGTTCTCTAAAAATTCATACAGGATGTTGCTAGTCTAGTTCTTTCAAGCCCTAGAAAGTACACAGGTTTCAGGCAGCTATGCAACGTTAATTAGAAAAAAGGTGGTTTTTGAAAAATATTAGTTACTTTCCCAGAGGTCTTCTATCTTAATTCTTCAAAAATATTTTAACTACTTGACAGAGAAAGCAGTGGAACATTCTAGGACTTAGGACAAGAAAGAAAGGTGACAGAAAGGTAGAGACCACACACAGTGACATTTCCCCTGAATTTATACGACCTCCTGAGGATACAGCAGATCCCTGTGAAGGAACTCAGAGTAACAAAGAATTCCTATAGCTTTGCTGGACAAAACACCAAGCTCTTCTTTTAAGCACTGTGCCACTAGCACAAAGCAGGATAAATGAAAATTCTTTCAACTCTTTAGGTAACAGGTTAAACACAAATACCTAAGCCTATCAGAGCTAGAGGCAAACATGCCATGAAGTCTTTCTTCCTTTTATCCAGCACAACACATTATATGTAATAAATGAGATGCAGTGTTACTATAGTTTCCTGAAATAATTATAAATATTTATCCAATGTAATTTCACCATACTCCCTATTCCCACTCATCAGACAAAATATCAAGCACTGAATATCTGAAGTTACAAGAAAAAGGTCAATTTGCTTTTCCATGTAAGTGTGGCAATGGAACATTGAACAGTGAGCAGGGCCCTTCACAAGGGAGAGAGCTGTTCTTGTGAGATATGTTAAAGATCCTTCTGTGCATCCTTAACGAAATCACAGCTGTGAGAGGTTGAAAACTTCAGCTAGACGACTAATGAATTAAGTGGACTGTCAATTTCTGCACAATGCCTGAACTTGCATTAAAGCTAATTTTCATCTCATTTCCTCACCATTTTTCCAGCATGAGATTTGACAGCTTTTAGCCCCCATTTACCAAGGATAAAATATATTTTCCCACTGGAACACAATGAAACACATCTTAAAACATTTTTATAAGATGTGAGAACTGTTCAGGAAAGAAATCTTCAACAAAGGGCAAAACAACCAAGGTAATTAATGTAATTGGCATGTATAGAGACTAATGTGTAGCTTCACTCTAGATTAATCTCAACTGAGTTGAAACCTGTTTTATTTTCTTGCATACACATTTATCTTCTATATACTGTTAATCAACTAATAGCTTTTCTTTGATCTCTATATACACACTTAAGAGAAAACTAAATGAGAAACAACATGTTTATTAGAATTTACCCCCCTATTTTATAGGGTTCTCTTCCAGAGGGTTTAAGAAGTTTCAGAGGATTTTGAACTAAGAGTTCAGAAAAAGCTTTTATAAATTCCTGCTTGTAACCTGGTCATAACTCAAAGAACTGCTGATAAATCTATTTTTAGTTCATTCCCTTTTCAATAATGCTTAAGAGTTCTGCAACACTCATGATTAATAAATCTAAAATCTGGCAGAATAGTAATGCAGAGAAATGTTTCATCTGCTGAGGTCTTCCTAAAAAACAGCAGAAAACAGAGCCAATTAAACAGAAATCTCATCACACTTACCCAGAACTAGAAAGTTCAGTGCAAGTCACTAGGAAAAATGAAGTTGCCCAAAATAGTGTACTATAATACAACAATATATTTTACAATATGTATAAACCATAGATTTACTATTCATTGAGCTAATTGATTATATAATCATCTTCTAGCTATTTTTAGGTCCAAACATATTTTCCCAATCATGATAGCATTTACTGGTAGTTTTGATTGGGTGGTTGGGTTGTTGTTTTTAATCATACTATGTAGTCAAAATAAGCTACTTAAAACATTTCTGGTATGATTTCTCTCACAGATATCTTAGATATCTTACAAACTCCCCATCACGACTTCAAGTGCCTATGCTGCTACCAGCTATGGTTTGAGACTCAGGTAAATTTTATTCTTTGTTCACTTCAAGGAGATCAAATGACTCTGGCTGGCAGAAGCAGGTAGAGTTGACCTGCTCATGTTTTGTACAACATGTCTCTGTGCAAGTCTGAAATACAGCTGGAAACTAAATGAAAGCAATGGCAAGATTTTAAATACGTGTCATATTATAATTTTAAATATTATAATTTCCCTACTGGTGACATCTTAATACACATCGATGAACCCTTCAATGAGTACAGCTTAGCCTATGACTATGTTTCAGTGAGGGACAGTCCATCTCTCTAGGAGAGAAAACAGTACAAATCCAAGAAGTTACCTGATTACAGCCTCACAATGATCTCAACTTACACTCCTTAGAAATCTTTGGAAGAAAAACAGGAAGAAAATCTTCATGACTCTTTCTCCAAGTCATTCTATTTTTCTGTTTTCTGTTTTTTGCCTAAAACTTGAGTTTTAGAATGAAACCCACTGACCAATGAGGCAAACCAGGCAAAGCAGGATGAGACTTTATCTTCTCCCTCCCTGTTATATTGGTGCAAGAAAGTAGGACAGAGGCCAAATTATTTCAATACTATTGAACTTAATGGACTTTAAAAAGTTGTGGATCAACCTCATGAATTATTATGGCTGAGACAAATTATTTACATCATTTACTGATAAGTTTATCATTGTATGTCCTGAGATATATTTTATTACTTTTCAAGATACATTTATTTCACTGTAACTGTTTCTCATGGTGAAGTCCTGTCCAATAGGATAAACACCAATTAGTATGACAGAAAGCCTTTGTGACAGAATGACAAAGAATCTCTGCAATTAAATTATTTCCACAAACTAGAAAACCGCTTTTCTTTCATTTTGTTACATTATATAATAATAGACTCCTCTAAGTATATCTGATCCATTATTAGAATTTAAGTACAGGAAAAAACAACATATTTTTTAAAATTTTGGAATCTTCCAAGTAGAACTTTATGACAAATGCATGGCTCTGTTCCTGACCATCTCTTCACTATTCTGCCCACTTCTCCTTCCTCCTGCCCCTAATAGGATTTTTCTGATTATATGAAAGTGACATGTACTTTGTTTTCCCATAGTTAGAGAATCTGAGTTCATGGAAAATCCCCCAGAGCCTTTTCTCCTTCAATTATAAGGATCAGTCACTATGGTTTCTTTGGGGAAAGGATAATTACTTGCATTTTTGCTTCTCAAGACTTTATTAAAATAAATCTATTTATATCACACTCCAGAGAGTTTGGGAGTTGACAACTGTATTGTTAAGGACAGATTATTTTATGAGTCCATCTCTCAAGATGGGAATTCTTTCAACATCTTTTCCACCAGGAGGCTGACAAACTGAAACAGAATATTCAGGAAAGAGATGTGAAACAACACAGGCAGCTGACTTCATTTCCACTGCCAAAGCCTAGAAAACCTCAATTCTGACATCTGTGCATATCACCACAGGAAGCTAAGGCCCAAAACCAGAACTGCAGTCAAATCAGCTCTCCAGAGAAATAAGTTTTCCATACAGGAAGTGAAAAAAGTTATTTGGAAAAAAAAAATCTTTACATTTAGTTGAAATATCCATAAAATTCACTGACACAATAGGTTAAATGTTGGAATTAAACCAAGGACAATATCAACTATACAAGTACATTTATGCACAAGGAAGATAGTATATGAAATATTTGAGAATACACATGGATTCTGTTAATCTTTGTTTTAAAATCTCCAAAAACTTAAGTATGACCTCTTAGAAAAATCTTCCTAAACCCATCAGTTTGAGTATTGGTTAACAAGCAGACAGTGCATACATATCCCAGAGCACAACAGCCAGTTGATGTAATATATTCTTACCCTGTCATTAGCTGATAAACGCAGCACAATCTCTGCCTCTGCTCCCTGACACAACAGTAACAGTACTCAGTGTGTTTTATACCAAATCAAACAGCATAACTGTTTGTGTTATCATTTCTACACTGGACCAGTATTTTTTCTCTGGGAAAACTAAAACCACTTAAGAGGTCTTTTAGATAAGCAGTAAGCTCTTTGAATAGAACAATCTATCTTTCCAGAGGATACAGAACATGCATCATACTGAGGAGGTGAATGCCTGCCTGTGTAGCTGCAGCTGTATTTAAGGTTTGGACTCATATGACTATGGGTCTACTGATGAGAAGCCAGGCTTGTTGGAAGCTGAAGGGATTCACCTGCCTAGATGGGGCATGTGCCTCTTTGCCAAGCTGGCCAGAACTTCACAAGGGTTTTAGTCTAGATGTAGTAGTGGAAGAGGACGGAGTTTTGAGCAACACGTAAGAGCCAAGGGCTGCTGCTGCATTAGGAACCAACAGGAAAATACCTGCAGCAGTGAAATGCTGCAAAGCACTTAGGGCTTGTTCCTCTAAAAAAGTGACATGGTCAACAGCCCAGCTGACATGGCTCAATGCACACAAATGGATAGCAAACAGGAGCTAGGAGCTGCACAGCTAGAAAGATTTAATCAGTATCACTGGGACTTGGTGGGCTGAATCACATGACACTTCAATCAATGGCTACAAACTGTCCACAAGAAAGGAAAACCAGGGGCTTTCCACTGCCTAGAAAAAACTGGATCAACTGCACAGAGTGGTGTCTGAAAAGCAGCGATGAGTGAAAGTGTACAGCTAAAAAAAACAGAGGTCAAGCCAACAGAGGAAGCCTCATGGTTGGTGTTTACCACAGGTCACCTACTGTAGAATATGCTGGTGAAGCAATCTTACTTCAACTACAGGAAGAAGCATCAAGCTCACAGTCTCATCCTGCAGCAGAGCTTCAACCACCCTGTGCCTTCACTTCTATTTACTATATAAGACTCTATAATAGAATCTGTTGACCTCTTAGCTTTTAAATGTTCTTTCCCCCAGCATCATTCATTAGTTCAAAGACTTACTGAAACATTTGAGCTTCTATAAACTGTGTTGCTCCTACTTCAAGCTCTGTTCTAGATGCTGTCTTTCTTAGATCAAGGCTTCTCAAAAAGGAAGTTAGTTACAATCTTTTGACATTCGTTTCAAGGACAAAAATATAAAAATTTACTGTTCCCAAATACTGCAGGTTGCACATCAACGTTATCCTCAATATATTTTTATATTTTTCAGCCATCACCACACACTTATCACTTTCCTGATTTGCATGTTCTAGAGATGATCTCAGAAACTGAGACAGTTGAGATTTTGTACACCTCTTCAAGTGTTATGAAATATAACCTATGAAATACAGAATGGAGCAAAAGCAACTCTTCTTTCTTCTGATTTACAGTAATTCTTCCACATTTACACTACAGTATTTCTTTCAGATTCCACTTCCAGAAGACAGTTTTTAGCTTATGCCTCCTCTCTTCCAAATATTCCCTTCTCAACGCTCCTTCCCCTATTAGTTCTGCAAATAACCATTTTACTTCCATAAAGAATATCTATTTTCTTAATGCATATAAGAATCACAAAAGAGGAATAAAAACTAGCATTGAAGTTATACATACAAAACTTAAAACAATAAAGAAAAATATTAGAATAAAGAACCTTACAGTTGCTTTCTCTGAAGTCACAAGCAGAACATGGAACTGTTATCAAATCACAGTCACACCACAAAAAAGTTAAAAACAAATCTTTGGAACACAGCAGTATTCAACTGACTCAGAGTTACTCAATTAGCTTGCTTCATGTAGAATACAAGCCTACTTTTCTTCTGAAGTCACACCTTACCTTTGCTTCCATACTGTTCTGGTGGCAGGTCATAAGGTACAGGAAAATATGCTGCTGAATCTTTCTTTTCTGGAAGCTTTTTCTGTCCTACATGAAAGTAACCTTTGTCCAATCCCTATGAAAGAAGCGAAACACACAGAAGAAAAGACTTATTAGCTTCTAAGGAAAAAGACAAACTCAACCTACAATAGATGCTTTCTCAGTGAGCTATTTTAATGAACAAAACCTTTTGCCTCCTTTACTGAGATTAGATACTTCATGAAGCACTTTCATTTCTTAAAAACTCAGCTTCTCTTACTTCTACTATTTCAGCTCTTCTCTTTTTATTACATCCATTGGCTTGGCCCCACATGCGGGTCCATATTTGATATATTCTGCTTTCTCAGGCCCTTACACATATACCAATTTATTTCCATGTTCACTAGGTGAACTCCTTCAGTGTTTATTATTTAACTAAAGTGAAAAGCTCAATTTCTCTTTGCTGTTTAGTTTCATTCTGACCACATTAACTGGCTGCTCAGTATGTTTCATGGACTAAACTGGAAATCACTTTTTGTTATAGAAGCAAGTCTTCAAATCTATGCTTTTCTGACATCTTGGGTAACATCATCCACAGACAAAAAATTTAATGAAGATTTGAAACTGCTTGCACAAAAGCTTCAAAGACTACACTTCTATTAGAATGACAGCATTACTGTCAAACAAGGTTAAGGACTATAAAAAGAAAAAGTGCAATACACTACAAAGGCAGAGATTTAAAGTGATTCAAGTAACTTGGGCAGACAGTATTTCTTAGCTACTTCTCCAGAGAAACTGAATCCCAACTGTAGTGAGTTACACAAAAGCAGAATCTCTTAGTTCTGAGATTTCAAATACCTTACTGACAATCAAGTACAGTTTGATTAGAACAGACTAGAAATATAAAGGTTATCAAGGTTTTAAAATTATTATTTATAAAATATTACTGACAACTATTTTTCTTTCTAAAATCATAGAATAGTTTGGGTTGGAAAGGATCTTCAAAGGTCATCTAGTTCAATCTCTGTACACTGGACAGGGACATCTCCCACTAGAAGCAGGCTGCTCAGAGCCCCATCCAATCTGGTCCTGAATGTTCTCAGGGATGGGGTACCTACCACCCCTCAGGGCAACCTGTGCCAATGTTTCACTACCCTCACAGTAAAGAATTTCCTTCTTAGATCTAGCCTAAATAAACCCTCTTCTAGTTTAGAACCCTTGTCCTGTCCCTACAGTTCCTATTAAAAAGTCTGTCCTCACCTTTCCTCTAAGCCCCCTTTAGGTACTAAAAGGCTGCAATAAAGTTTCCTTGGAGACTTCTCTTCTCCAGGCTTAACAACCCCAAGCTCTCTCTGTCTTTCCTCCTAGGAGAGGTGCTTCAGCTCTGACCATTTCTGTGTCTCTTCTCTGGACTCAGTCCAACAGGTCCTTCCTGTGCTGAGGACCCCAGAGCTGGATGTAGCACTGCAGGTGGGGTGTCATCAGAGCAGAGGAGTAGAATCTCCTCCCCAGCCCTGCTGCCCACGCTGCTTTGGATGCAGCCCGGGACACAATTGGCTTTCTGGGCTGTGAGTGCACATTGCCAACTCATGTCCAAATATTAATTTACACTTTATCCAAGCTCTGTGGTCCACTAGTCTGAGTTTTACAGCATTACATTTTTATGATAGTACAAGTAAACATCCTAATTTCTACTAAAAAATCCTGTGGTATTCAAACACACACACAGTCTGAATGGAGAGTCCCATCTGTACACAGTACTGCAAGTCTTTCTTCAGTGAAGTTTTACACCATCAAATGTTATCATTTTAAGCTGGAGACAGCAACATCCACATGACCACACTAAGCATGGGAATGAATGCAGCCTTATGCCTTTTGTTTAATATTCCAGAAGAATAGTAACCTAGAAAAAGGAGAGCTGCCAAAGACAATGTCACACAGCAGCTCTAACAAGTCAGTTCAAGAATCTCCTTTAGAATATAGATGCATCTTTTGTCTCATGACCCAAAGTAAGAACAAACTATAGGTTATGATGTAAGAAACACTACATATTATTTCAAGGACTAGGCAACAGCCACTGCCTTTTAAATGAATGAACAGAGAAAACAAACAAACACTCTGTGGTAAAGGCCTGCATGAAAGAAAATCCAGTTTGAACTTACCTTTCTTATACCATTTAAGTCAGATATTTTGATAAGTCTTCATTAAAAACCAGGCTACAGCATTTTGTGGAGCTTAGCCTTGAGGTAACAACAAACCAATGTAGATATGCAAGATTATTTTTAACAGGTCATAAACATCTAAGGGTTTGAAAATGACTTGAAAAAATTCATAATTATTTAGACAAAATGCAACAATCAAGTTGTATAGCCTTACTTCCAATGAATTTGAATCACTCAGGGATTGGTAGAAATTTCATATAAAGACGCAAATAACCATAATAATGTTTGTAGTGGAAAGAACATGAAATATGCCAGGGATTCTATAGCTGACCAACAACAGGAACTGTGTAAGTGGTGGTGGTGCCAAGAGATTTTGTTTTCATAATTCACAGCAGTTGTGCTGCAGTTGGTGGGAAGGTCTGGGTGGTGTGTATTCCTAGATACTACTCACAAGATGACATTTAAATTGTCGTACATTTAAATGTATGTGACATGTATGAGGTTTGATTGCCCAGACATCCCATGAACTTCTCTTCTACATCACCTACAGAAGAAATGTGGAACACCAGAGAAGGTTTCTCTCTGTATTGTGAGATGGTTCTTATGCTACAACAAACTTCATTTGCCTGACCAACAGCACAAAAATTACTAAGTTGCTGCTTGGCACCACCTGAGTTGGACATTTGTGAAACCCTGGGTATGACAAAGCACAGTGTAAAACACAACCTACTTCAGCCTCTACTTACAAAGTAAGGACATTTTTCATCTTTTTTTTTTCCCCTGTTATCCATTGTTTTCTTCAATCTAGCAATATTTTTGTTTCTGTTAAATTTCTTCTACACTCCATGCCCTGTTATTTCTTCAGCATCTGTCTTTTCTGGCATTTTGCTTCCTTCTCTTGTTCTACAACTTTGCTTTTCTCTGTCATCTTCTTCCTCAGTACTCAGCAATTTTATTTTCCTCTCCTCAGAAAGACTCTGATGCTGTCCTCCAGTGCTGCTTGACTGCACCAGTTCATCCCAAAACTGTTTTATTTGTCTGTCAGAATTTAACCTATAGAGATCTTCCACCCAGGAAGTATTTATCTAAGAAAAGACATTTAGTTTTCCTCAAAACACCCTGGAGTAAGCATCTAGTTTGTGGAATACATTCTTTAACAAGGCTCTCTGAGGAGATTCACATGCTTTTAAAAATAACTCATGTGTCTATCTTCACACAGAAATTGAAGTAAGTCACACACTTTGTCTGTTTTGAGCATTTCCTGAATGTTGACAGCTCTCATTGCTGTTTCCAAAAAATAAACCAGCAGGATCTTGCCTAAAATAATTTTGTCTGACTTGTAAATTTTCCTCAGTCATATTCTATTCTTTCAGAATATTTCCCTCTGCAGCTTTATTTTGCTCTTTGACTGCTGCTTACAGCAATACATTTTGAAATGTTAATAAATACATCTCTCAGTTGGAAAAGATTCTTTTTTGTACTTATAAAGCTTTAGGTATGGACATCACACATTGAAAAAGCAGTCGTTTGGGAAGAATGGGAAAAAAGTTCAACAACTTTTAAAATACTGCCTTCCAGTTTTGAGGGTTTTTTCCCCAAACAGAAGGCAGATTGCAGGCTATAAAAAAAACAGATCACATAAGATAAAGGTAAGATTTACTAGCCCTATTGAAGTGGGAATTAAGACTGATGCTATCACAGCATTTTGATCCTACTGAAGTAACTTTTAACAGGAGACAACTGATTATCCCACTAGATGATTATAGGACTATTGTTTCCAATACCAGTAAACAGAAAAACAGTCTTGTTTGGCAAAACTATTTGAAAACTTGCTAGTTTGGGCAGCAAAGAATTAATGATGCACACAAACTTTACAGTGGCCATGCTCATCTGGCCAGCAGAATAAACAGCAAAATCCTTCCTCAACACTGAGCACAATTATTCAAAAGAGCTTTATTCAACTGTACCAGAGGACTTTTTTTTTTTTCTTTTAAGAAGCCCACACTGACAAACTCAGGTCTCTAAACCCCAAATTTCTTGGTTTGGAAAGTATATGTCTGGGTGTCTTTGACACTGGGATCTGAAAACCTTGTGGCAGTTCTGTGAATGCTTAAAGCAAGGCTTAACATCCTGAAGTCTACATATGAAATCTTGGTTTACTTACATTGTATTAGCTTTCCCACTCCCACTCTGCATTACATGGGATGAAAGACTTCACCTAAAACTAGAAGAAACCAAAGAAGAAAGTGGTACTACATTGCCTTGGAAGTTGATGTTACAGTCAAAGAGCTAAACCAACTTGATTTTGGTTCTGCTCTAAGCTGAGCTATGACTGAAGGTGCCTGACTCAGTTATTTAAACCCAGCAAAAATTTAAGCAGTTCAGTTCTGAAAAGTCACATGCACAATGCCTGGCTGCTCTCTAATCCAGATTCAGTTCACACACCCCAGAGTCAACTACAAAACAGTACTTCACCAGTGAGTATTCACCATCAAATACAGCACTTCAGAATCTGAAAAACTGTTGTTAGTTGTCTGAGTTTGATGATCTAGATATAACTGTAGGATTGGATAGGACTAGGTAGGAAATTATGGGTAAGTTAAGTTTTCAGTTTAATAGCATCTGTTATATTTCTCTGAGCTTGTACTTCTAAAAGCTGACTGAGCCAGCACCACATTCAACAAGCCTCTAAAAAGATTTAAGTATTTCACAAATTTTTAGACTATTTTACAGGTCAAGCTCAATTTATCTTAGCATCTTATCGGACACAGAAGCTGTGAGGAAGAACCATTTACTTCAAAGGCTTTCCATTAGTCACTTCTAAGACTTTTCAAACAAACTAATTACTGGAACATGCTTCCCAGAACTCCATGCTTTCTGGTCACTGCGCTCTCACTACACGTTTCACCTGTTAAAGATGTACTTTATCTCAGCCTCTGGAAAGGAATCCCCAGCAGCTGAAAGAGCAAGTTGAAAAAGAGAGTGTAGATGTAGGAGGTGAGAAATAGAGATGGAAAGGGAAATGTAGTTCAAACACAGGACAATCTTTCTTATAAACATTATTTTTTACTCAATAGAAGCTTGTGATCTAATGCCAGCATCAGCTGATTTTTCCCTAAACACTAAAACTGTAAATGATAACAGCTGCTGCTATATTGAGAACAACCATTCAACATAATTCTGAGAGTCTGTATTAGCACACCAAACCAAGACCCAACCTCAAAGCATAACTCTGGAAGCCTTTTTTAAAAAAAGACAAAAAACTGGCAATCAGCTGATAGCAAGTGAGGAACGATCCACTTCCAAATTTGTATTCAGCAGAAAATAGAAGGCACAAACTGCAGAGCTAGAGAAGTTCTTAAGATAAGTGACATTAAGTGTGTGCTATGCAAATATACCACTGTAGTGTGGCCAAGTAGTTTCAGGCGTTGGATCAAGGGTCCAGTCTCTTTTGGGACAAGGGTTCAACTTCCATCACTGCCAGGGATATTTTAATGGTTGGATTATATGATCTTAAAAATCTTTTTCCAGCCTAAATGATTCTGTGATGCTAAGTCATAGAATCAGTCTAAGACATCAGAATATGTGTCATGAGCTTCATGATAAAACTGCATGAAATAACCTAAACAGAACAGAACTATCAGAAACTGACAGTATTAAATCAGCATTCTGATAGCTAGAGTATGGTAAGTCCCTTGAGGCCTAGGAAAGCTCAGTTATGTTTCAAAGCACTTCATGCAGTTTATATTTTGCTTTTATATATAGTTTATACTACACTTTTATAACTTCATTTGTAAACAAACTCTTCTGTTTCTAAAAATTTTAGTCTCTTCCCAGTTCTTTTGTTATCTTCACTTAAAACTACTCTGCCACACAGCATTCTAAAAACACAATGAACCTGTGTGACAAGCAGACTCAGTTATCAAAGAAGCACTTTTTATGCAGAGTTAACTGCAGGGCATATGCATAAGAAATTCATCAACTAAGCAGTGCAACTTGAACATCAGATGACTGCATGTACATAAACCCAGTGTCAGTATTTGTCTGACTACCTCCTTGTTACCGAGAGTCTCTGCAGGCACTTCTCAGAGAAGAAAGAAAAGCAGCTGCAGTCTTTCTCCCTGCTTTGCTCCCACATACATAATATCATGTGACTAATCAGGTGACTTGTTCTTTTCTGGCTGCCAGTCTTCACAATTAATTATCAATATGCAGGAAACTGGGAGAAAACGAATTAAGTATTCTCTTCCAAAATACATACTGTTATGTATTCTTGCAAGTTTTAAATGAGTTTCAATTAAGTTGTGCTCTGAGAGATCTGAAACTCAAACATAGGACTATCTTGTGCACACTGACAGGTTTTAGTACAGCCATCTAAAGGCTGTAGAAATTATAGAAAGCATAGGAGCTTTCTATAATTCACAAAGAGAGGTGAGGGCTGTAGAGAGAAAGCATTGTATTCACACCATGGTTAGCTAACCTGTTACACACCACCTCGTAAAAATACAGCAGGCCAAACAGACCCAGTGAGGAGAACCTTGAGAACATCATTGTGTAATACTTTTACATCTGGATCTGTTTCTCTAGAATCATATTTTCATTTTTAAGTACAACCTTTGTCCCTCTACTTACCACCCTCCCAACCCAAATGATACAGATGAAAAAAAAAATTGAGAAAAGAGTAAAAGTGATAAAAAAATCTCCCTTCTAGGAACAACTGAGCAGGATAAGAACTCTTCAGTCTAGACAAAGATAAAGGTGTCTGGAAAGAAAGGTATGAAAAGGATGACTAGGGATCACATGGTTCTTGCATCTTTCAATGCAAGAAGAAAAAAACCTTCAAATGAGTATCTTTCAGAACACTGCTTCATGTGACATTATTACATTGTGGAACTCAGCCAGAGCAGATTGTGACTGCCAAAAGCCTACAGACATTTAAGAGAAGACAAGAGATACTCACAGAGTAGGCCTCTAAGTCATGAAATACGGAGAGACAAACTACTACATAAATGCCTGGCCATTATACTTTTCCACAAGCATCTGCTTTTGACCACTGAGTTTTGAGACGACCCCAACAATGAGATTCGAGATGATCCCAACAATGGCTATTTTAAAGTAACCAGAGTGACAAAAAAGGGAAAGATGTGGAATCTTGGCTCTACTTCATACTGCACATCATGTTTTTCTTACCCAGATCCATTTATTCCTATTTTCTATCCAAAACTTCACGGATTATCACTCTCCATAAGCTCTGGTTCCACAACCAGGCCAAAAGAAGTTTACGTCAATATGATTTCCCCACTCACCTTTCTGCCCCTTGAATTTCTCCTTTGTATGTCTTTCTTGCATTAGCCCTCACCTGATCACGTGGAGCTGGTTCATGGAATGACTTTGGAAACCTGTCCTATTTTGTTTTGACCAGTCTGAGCTGGTTTAAGGGATAAAGAATCCACTGAGCACTCATGCCAGTACAACTACGGGAGTGAAGACAGCCACAATGCTGTGGTCAATGGTTCTATACCCAGGTGAAGGCTGGTGACAAACCATGTCCCTCAGTGCTGCCTTGGGACTGGTGCTCTTCAGCACCTTCACCAATAACAGACAGCAGGACTGAGTGCTCCCTCAGCAAGCCTGTCTATGACACCAAGCTGAGTGGTGCAGTTGACACACCCAAAGGATGGGATGCCATCCACAGGGAGCCAGACCAGCTCAAGAAATGGGCCCACAAGAACCTCATTAGCTTCAAGGTGCTGTACCTGGGTCAGGGCAATCAGACAGGAGCACAGATTGAGAGAAGTCACTGAGAGCAGCCCTGTGCAGGAGGACTTGGAGTACAGGCCAGGCATGAGCTGGCAATGTGCCCTGGCAGCCCAGAAAGCCAATTGTATCCTGGGCTGCATCCAAAGCAGTGTGGGCAGCAGGGCACGGGAGGGGATTCTGCTCCTCTGCTCTGCTCTGCTGAGATCCCACCTGCAGTGCTGCATCAGCTCTGGGGACCCCAGCATGGACCTGTTACAGCAAGCCCACAGAAGGGCCACAAAGATCATTAGAGGGCTGGAGCACCTCTCCTACAAAGACATGCTGAGAAAGTTGGAGTTGTTCAGCCTGGAAAAGCGACAGCTCCTCATTTCAGCCTTCCAGTACTTAAAAGGAGTTTATAAAAAAGCAGATAGAGAGAATCCTGTGTAGAATGCAAGATTCAGGATAGAATACAAGCCAAGTGTTTCTCACAGGGGTTTGGAGGAGGGGGTAGTAGTGGGAAGTGGGAGGGGTTTTTATTATTTCAATGGGGTCTTTTAAGTGAAAAGTTTGCAGATTGGCAAGATCTCAAACAGGTATGGTCATTCTTGGCAAAAAGACTAACTCAAATATTCCTGATTTTCTACCCATTATGCACAGAAAAGCCAGCTAGAACAAGAATACTCAAGTTACATTACGTGACTGTGTCATCTGATGATCAGTCACATTTATACAAAACCCATCATTTACTAGGTACAAATATACCATAAATTGTTTGCTTGGCAACACGTGGAGACAGCCAACTGGAAGCTGGTGTAGCCAACTTCCAAGAACATTGATTTGTCCCCTCCAGCCAGTTGCTGTTAAAAGTCAAATCTTTGCACAACTTTGCCCAATGCTTCATTATTCTGTTATTAATAGTTGTTTACACAAATGGTGTTTCCTCTTTTTTTAGAGCTCATCAATATAAAAAACAATGCTTCCTACTATAAGAAGCTGTAGGATTTTTCTTGTTTCACTCTCTGATAAATACATTTTCTTCCACATAAATCATCCTGGAGAAAAACATCCCTAAGGTTTACGATATCAGAGACCTCACTACTATACAAACTCATTATAAATGTCAAGAGTGAGATACAGGAGTTCTTTAGCTGCAGTCAGAAACCATCCATTTTAATATGCAATCCCAGGAGACTACAATTATCCAGTTATGGTAGGCAAACATTTTTACAATGTCATAATATTAGTAAATATTCATTTGGGACTACATTATTAATCGGCAGAAATGACAGAACATTATGTGATCATCTGTGAATGTTATCTAGGAAATAAATACTCTTCGTCAGCAAAATATTTCTAAGGACTTTTAGCATACAAATATTTTTTCAGAGAAACTTGCAGTTTCTTCCTTGGAAAGAAGAAATTTCACACAGGAAGAAGTTTGAATGGTTGTGATCACAGACTAACTGCTGTTGGCAACATTTTGGTACTATCAGCTTACCAGAGAGAAGGAGGAATCAGCCATGTAACAAAAAACTTGGATCTCTCCCTGTCAGGTAATAGACAAAATCCAACCTAAACAAAGAGAAGCTTTTTTTCTTAAATACAATGTACAGTTAAGGACTTTCTACCACAGGATTTTGTAGAGGGCTAAATACCAGCAAGTATAGCTCAATAAAGAACACGATATTAAGAGACAGCCACATGACTGCAAATGCATTTCAGAGAATGAGCAAGAACAGCAACTGGTGCAACATTAGGAATAGTTTCTCACGTTACAACACACACACACACCTTACTTCAGTGTGAATATGCACTCACAGCCTAGCTTTAAAAAGCACAAGAGAAGAGATTTGATCATCCTTTCCAGTAACACTTAGGATATATGTCACAATTTTAAAATATTATTGCCTGTCAGTAGGGGAAAAAAGTCACAGCAATACCAAATCCATACCTGCTCTGTAGGAAAACAAGACTCTATGAATACCTCACAAATTCCATTTCCTATTAACTTTCTAATCTGGAAATACAGAACCTACTGATCAGATTATTCAGTTATGCTTGTATTCATAAATATTTGCAGATTTTGGTCATATCCCAGGATTTGTGCTTGAACTGTGAACTTACAAATGCTGAAGGCAAGAAAAGAACTCCAAGCTCATAAGAACGGATCATCAGCTGGCTGCCATTTTTCTCCAGAGCTCCCCAAGCTGCTTTAGATAGATTGGCACTGTGAAGAGAAACAAAGCATGTTAGTGAGGCACAATCTGCAGGGCAGAAAACATTTGTTTAAATAACAGTGTAGCAATGTCCTTCTAGCAGGAGAACTTAAATTCAATCAGAATAGTCTTCTCACAAAAAGTGACTTGGTTGTTATTCCTTACTGCTATTTTTACAGCACAGTGGGAGCAACAGAGACAATATGTAGAAAGGCATTCATACAACACATGTGGATAATTATACAAGCCTATTTCTGTCATACAGATCTACAAGACAAATTCAGCCTTTTGAATCTTCTCTGCACATTTCAGAAAAGAATTTGGTACTGGTAAATAGCTTCAATTTGATGACTTAAAAAGATTAAAGGCTATGACTAGTTACATTTAGTACAGAGTGGGTTTGCATTTTAGTACAGAGTGTTAAACAGTATCTTTTGCTCTTGGCATTTTGTTCTTTGATCTACTTATGAAAACACATACTTATCAAAGAGGTTTTGTTTCAATTTGCTATTCAGCACCATGCTGTAGTTAATCTTTCATCAGTATTTACTACAAAGCAGATCAATTTGGGAGTCAAAATATATACAATTCTGTGGTCAAAACCTACTTCTACAGTACAATACAAAATTTACACGTTTCAACCGATGGACATACTGGATACTGTTTGGTAACAGCAAATGGTGGAACAGAAGAAACAGGAGAAGAAAATAAAGCAACTATGAACTTCTGTATTAGGTGGAGTAAGCACATTTAAATGACTTAAAACCTTTTAAAAAGCACATTAATCAGTACTACTATTGCAGGCAACAGTATTAATGAGTGATGAAATTTAAAGAGATCAAATATAAAGAGAAAAAATAATATTAAAGTAACTGAGCATTTAAGAGTAAGGACAGATCATAATCTGTACAATATAGGGTTGCATAAAAATCAGTTTTGCCAAAACTGAAATACATCTGTATTTTTTGTTCACAACAAGACATTCTTCCTTCAAGTCAAGGAATTTCTCACTTCCCCTTTTCACTTCTTTAACAACTAAACAACAGAAATATAAAGCTTATGCTTCAAGGCAAACTGCTAAACAACTCAATCTGACAAAAGATTCCAAAATCTAGGTATCTGTATGTTTTGTAACAGCGGGGCAGCCCAATGATAATTTCAGCCAACCCAAACTCTACCTATTTTGTAGAAACCAGCACATTCATACCATACCACAGCATATCTTAAAGAAAATTAACCCAAGTTTTAAAAATATTTATCACTTTAGTTGATGTTGAACCCCAAAACTGGCAGTTACGACTCAGATGATTTTAGTGTGATTATCAACAGCTCCTGACATAATCATTTCAATCTGCAGCCTCAGATGGGGCAGTGCAATGGAGAAACATTAAATATGGACAAAAATCCACATCACTAATTGAAGTATTTTGAGGGTTATGGAAGTAATTCACCTGGGCGTGCAGCTGACAACAAAACCCCTATATATAAAGCTCTTAAGTGAGAACTGCACTGGTTAGATGATTACCTTGTTACCAAGAACCATGCAATCTTCTGGAAGTCAGGAGAGAGTCTCATGTATGTCTTAATGTGAGGTATAGCATGAGTTCGACCTGTGACTTCTGCTGACCATTTGCTAGAAAAGCAAAAGGAATTCTTTTCATACATGGTTTTATTTTGAAGTCTAAAAAACACTCAACATACTACAGCCATGACTTCAGGAACACTACTTATACTTTCACACTCAATACTTATTTCTCCTAGAGACAATCTTAAAATACTATATTTAACTGAAGTGTTAACAATTCTGCTAATAGTTAGAAGGGCAGGGAATTTTCCTTATGATCAACCCAGAGAGATATTCTCCTCAGTGTGTCAGTTTTTTTCCAGTTTCCTCCATTCCAGATAGCACTCAAGGAATTAAGTCTAAACTTCTGGCCAATATATCTTCTCTGAAGACTATCAATGGTTATGACTTCAAGGAACTGAGTCTGGCACCAAACTAAACCTCACAGAATTCCCTAAGTTTATTACAATTCATTATCCATGACAAAAAGGCAGGGAGCAACTGAGAAACTGTTGCTGCTACTCTTCCTCTTCCCCTTTCTGTGCCTCTAAGCCACTGAAAAATTTGAGGGTTTAAGAGAATAGAGGTCATATCCATGTGTATATAAAAAAACTACTCTAAAATAACAAGCCATTGCTGGACTAATTCAGCATCAACGTTACAGAACTAAACTGTAAGCAAGCAGTAAATATATGTACATAACTGAAGGTACGTAGTCACAGCATTAAGCACTTTATCTTCACAGCTGTTAGTCCTCACCCAAATTCAGGAAGAAAAATTCTTAACACACCCTCCTTCACCCAGGGACATTTCTTTCCCCAGATCTGAAGGAAGACTTCGGTTTCAGTTGTCACAATCCTGCTTCCCCAACTTAGCATTCTCTTCTAATAGGCAAATCAGAAGGAATCAATTAACTCTGAAAAACTTAAGTGCACCGTGTTCCTCTAACAGCCTGAGCAGACTGACTCAGAAGGGCTGGAATTACTCACCTATGCTGACTTTCAGGACTAACACTAACATACAGTGCACTTAAAATTAAGAGGCTTTGTATGTCATGGGTGAGGACCTAGTTACTTTAAGAACCCTTTCTTTCCCCATGAAGGAAAAAAGACCTCTGAGAGTTGGTCCTGTATTCTTAAAGGGCAAGAGCTGAAATACCCTGCACGTTTGATGCAAACTAGACTTCCTCATTTTGATGCAAGGCACATCAAAGCCTGTTTCTATAGGACAGATTAAGATATATATGATACAGAATTAGCTGACTAAACTGTCTTCCCCTACAAACTCCACACTTCCCATACATACAGTTTGCAAGGCTGAATCATGACTCAACCACCCTGATTAATAGCTTTTCTCTCACAACTAACAGTTTAGGCAAGCATCTTTTTTACGGGACAAAAATAATTAGGTAACTCCAATAAAATTGTAAAAATGAAGAACAGGAAAAATAGTAGAACTGGGAATTTAAAATTGATTTTCTTTAGATTTACCTCACTGTTTTACTCTGGGACAAACTTCTCCCCTCACCATTAACTGCAGTTATTCTGAAATACTATCTCAGTCTACTGCCTTTCTGCCTCCTTATCTTAGATACAAGTAGTGTGCCTTAGCAAGAGTAATACAACTTCCATCTATTACCTACAGTACTCTAACTGCAGTTTGATTTTTCAAAAGTGATTGAAACTCCTACTTCAGAACGTTAAAATTAGAAAGGGGAACATATATTTTGGCCATGTTTTCCCTAGCAGGACAGCACAAACATGTAAGGATTAAAAGGGGAAAATGCACGCTAGTTTTTGCTGGGATAGAGTTAATTTTCTTCATATTGGCTGGTGTAAGGGCTGTGTTTGGATTTGTGCTGGAAACAGCACAAACACACAGATATTTCAGCTGTCATTTACACACAGTCTTTTCTGCCTCTCACACCACCCCACCCACAGATAGGCTGGGAGGGGACACAGGCAGGACAGCTGACTCCAGCTGACCAAAGGGATATTCCAGACCATACACCATTATGCTCAGCACACGAGGCTGAGGGAAGAAGGGGTGATGGGAGGGTCATTTGGAGTGATGGCCTTTATCTTCCCAAGTAACTATTAGACACCACAGAGCACTACTTTCCTGGGGATGACTGAACACCTGCCTCCCCATGGGGTGCGGTGAACAAACAAATTTTGCTTTGCTTGTATGAGCAGCTTTTGCTTTGTTAATAAACTGTCTTTATTTCAACCCAAAAGTTTTCCCAATTTACCCTTAGGATTCTCTCCCCTATCCCACTATGGGGGTGGGAAGGATGGTGGGAGAGCCCAAATAAGGGCCTATGTGGTGCTGAGCTGCAGGCCAGGACTAAACCACCACAAAGTCCTGAAAATTTAGCTGTACAGACATACCTAATTCATAAACAGAGACAGGAGTAACTAACTTTCTACAATACCACTTCTTTCAGTATTTAGTTCTCTTACTTCAAATACTTACTTGAAATCTATCTTAAGATACTGGCAGCAAGGGCCTGAGCAGAATTAAAACAACTAATACCATTAGTTTCAACCTAAGAGAACATTATGCTCTCTGCGTAGATGTTCTGTCTCTCATCTTTTATGATTTATGGGGAACAACACTGTACTTCTGCAAACTGATAAGAAAACTCAAAACTTATTCAAAACTTTATAAATCTAATGAACATGCAAAGCTCTAACACAACAATCATTATGGACTTGTCACACATATATCAAAGAAACTCTTGTCAAACCAATTTCTTCCACTCTTTGAAAAGAAAAATTTGACAAAGTAACTGCACAAACATAAGGCACACAGTATTCAAACCAAATCAATTAAAAGGAACATTAAAATACAGTATCTACTATTTAAGCTGATTAAATGTTTTGAAAGCGGCAATTAAGAAAAACATTAATCATTGCAAATCTGTCTTCATAAATTAGTAATACTGGAAAAAAAAAACAAGTAATAATACCAGAGAGAAAACTCTGCAAATTACTCTGTTTACGAAACAGCTAATCCAACAAAGCAGTCTAGTAATCATTTGCTACAATCAGAGAAGTAAAAACAATATTAAGTTTAGTCACACTATTTTTTTTAAAAAACTACAGTTCAGAGCTGCATTATAGCTTAAATACACTCAATTGGCAGAAGAGAGAAAAAAAGCCCAGAGATATAATAAAAGTTACATGCCTGGGGCAGACATCCTGCCTCTTCAGTTAAGAGGCTACAGGACACCATTTGCCAGCTCCATTAATCTCTCCCTACTTGCAAAAAGGAGTTACTCATTCTCCTTTACTGTAATCATAAAGGATTTGTGGGTTTTTTTCCTTGCAGCTCTGGTAGAATCCCTAGTTTCCTGCTGGTTTCATACTATTTACCAGTACGAAGAATTTTTTAAATTCCTCTAACTCCCTCACTGCCCCCAAAGATTTGTGTTATAGCAAGTCTTTTAAACAGCTCATCTTGTATTTACATCTATTGAAACCTGCTGTTTTCTGTGTGTCCCAGGTTCCATGGATAAAAAGTTGCTGTCTGTCTCCCGCCCTACGATAAGAGTTTACATGCAGGCTCTCCTCAAGAGCCACTGTCCTGCATTATTGCAGGGTAAGGACCTACATCTGGGTAGCTACCACAGAGCAATTATGCAGGGCCACTGCTATCTGCAGCCAATTTGACAGATTAACTTGAAACAGCCCTTTTGCTGCCAGAGCAGGTCCCTGTATGGTCAAGGAGACAGGTATGTGGGCATTTTCTCATTGAAAAGGAATAAATCAGTAAATTATATCATTAAGTAACATTCTGTGTACTAAATAAGAGACTAACTGAAACCAGGTTACATCCTTTTTCTAGTAAGAGTCTCATGAGGTATGACTACAGAAACTGAATTAAGACTGCACAAACACCCCAGATTTATGATTTTTTTTTTTTTTTTACTTTTTGAATCACGACTGAACAATTTTGAAATCTTCAAGTTAACTGCAGCTTTCTTCCTTTGCTGAATGTGCTCAGAGGACACAGTTTAAAGGCAGGACACAAAGCCTCACATGCTTTCTGCCTGAGTTCCATTCCTTTGACATTGACCAGCAAGGGTCACAACAGCAATCACCTTCACTCTAGAATGGAGAATTCTTTCTGCCACTAGCAATTCTATTTCAGTCCCCTGAATATATACCCAGCTGAACATAATCTTACTTGGTAAATTTTCTTGCCAGAGCAACTTCCACCCAGAAGAGTTAAAAGTTTCTGATGAAAGGAATGGGAAGTTGTGGTCTTGTAAGAGGTTACAAATTCTATTATTTTTTTTTTTATCTTTGCAAAACAACTTTTTGCATTGTTCTCTAAACATGCATAATTTTTTCAACAATTCAGCCTGAGGGAGACATCTGGCATGGAATGTGCCAGACAGAATTCAGCACAACTAGTAGCACATGGAAATAGAAATTCTTAATAGAAAATGTCAGGCATCTTTAACAAAAGATATTGCCAGAAGGGACTGAGAATTTTTGCAGCAGGACTGCTGCACTTAGAAGAAAAAAAATACAGCAACCACCAAAAAAAGCCTTCCTAGTCCTATTGTGGCTCAGTTGAAATCCCATTAATACAGAGGCACAAGTGGGGAAAGTGAAATACAACTGGAATTAAAAAAAAAAAAAGGGAGTAACATTATTCCTGTTCAGAGAAGGAAGCATTTATATAAAAGTTTACAGAAACCTAAATCCAGTGGCAACATTATCCCATATAACCTTTATAAGTAAATAGCATGTTTTCCACAAACTCTTGGAGATAAGGCCTTTAGGCCTTCATTTTAAGCAATTTAAGAATATGATACTTTTAACTACTTCCACTTGTTTGCTTTTAATACTCAAACTTCACAGCAGTCACTGTAACTTTAAACATACAGTTTGAAAAAAAACAAAACCAAAGACTTGAGTTCTACTTACTGAAAATAGGAATGCAACCACAGCTGTTTCTGTGCTGTCTGTATACTGTATGGAAGTGAGCCACCAGCTAAAGGAAAAAAATAGAACATATACCCTTATTTTTTTAAATATTCTCAAAGTAGCAAGCATCTCGGGGAATAAACTGTCCTACCTTTGTGAGTTACTTTCAGGAAATTGTTAAATGCTCCAGCAGTACAAAATGGTATATACTTGCTGGGGTTTTTTCCATTCTTATAATTTAGTAAGTTCCTAAACACTACACAGCACATTTACACTAGGAAAAACAGAAACCGTATATAGGGAGAACTATGGGTAGTTTTTTTATATGATATTACTTGATATCAACAGATTGGAATCACTACCCATACAAACTAGAGGAAATAAACCAAGCAGCTTTCAGAGAAAGAATAAACCTTCCAAATCCCAAACAATGTTACTTTAAAAAGCAAGAATTTCTATGATGAAATTATATTTGCATTGATTTGGCCTTTGGTTAATGCACCTTGTGATTTCTGGAAATGGATTTAAGAAGAATCAGCCAGACACACTGAATTATATTCGTGTTGTGTAATAAAATCACGATGTAAAGCCTACTGTATTCAACATGTCCTAGAAGACACCGTAACAACTCATTACAAAAGCTTTACTACTCTCAGGAATGCACTAACTGCAGGAGTCCACAGAACTGTTCATTTGCACAAACACAGAGCCATGTAATTCACCAAGTTATTTCACAACAGTAAAGAAATTACAGTAAGAAGTCACTGGGCTGTAGATAACCAGATGTGTTTAAAGACATTGTAATTCAATTCTGGGAACCACAGACACCTATAAATTCTCTGGCTGCAATTTCTATGTATGTCCAAACAATAACCAGAAGAAAGACAAACTTCTGAAAACATTCATGCTAGCTCCATGTTCAAAATCCACCACCTGCTGAATTCAAAAGCTACTCTTATGTATAGGAGCACAGGTATCCAGCTTGGAACAGGAATGCTTTTAATGATTCAGCAAAGCCAAAGAATCACTGAATCATTGAGGCTGAAGTTGAAAGCACCCTCTGGAGATCATCTAGAATAACTCCATGCTCAAAGCAGGGTTGAACAGAGCACACTTTTCAGTACAGTATCCTTTCAGGTTTTGAGTATGTTCAGAAACAGAGACTCTACAGCCTCTATGAGCAACCTATTCCATTTAAACATCAGAAAACAATTTTGCTGTAAGGATAAATTGAGATACAGGAGGTTCCCATGTACGTACACTGCCTTTTGCTCTTTCCCTGGCCACCATGCAATGCATCTGCCTCTATGTTGCATCTTCCCATAATTTATGTTTATATACACTGATAAGATTTCCCAGGAAAACATTCTTCTCCAAGTTCCAAGAATTATCCAGCTCTCTCAGCCTCTCCTTCAATCAGGTGCTCCAATCCCTTATTCATCTTTGTGGCCTTCTGCAGTACCTCGGTTCAGTAGGTCCATATCTGTACTGTACTGCAAATTCAACAACTGGACACAGCACTCCAGAAGTGGTCTCACCAACGCCAAATAGAGAGAAGAGATCCTTCCTGGCAATGTACTTCCTCACACAGCCCAGGATTCTGCTGGCCTTCTTGCTACAAGGGTGCATTGCTGGTTCATCTTCAGCTTAGTGACCATCAGCATTTTCTGGTCTTCTTCTGCAAAGCTGTTCACCTCTGGTTAACCCCCAGCTTTCATCTGTGCCTAGGGTTACTCTTGCCCCAGTTCAGTACTGTGCACTGCCTGAGGTTGCTGTCTGCCCAATTCTGCAGCCTGCACAGTTCCCCTGACTGACTGCATGATCAACCAATACATCAACCACTCCTCTGCAGTCTGCATTGTTTAGAAACTCCCTACAGGTGTACTCTGCCCCACCATCCAGGTCACTGATGAAGACATTAATGCATCACCCCAGTATCAGTGCCTGGCACATGCCACCACTAGTGGCTGACCCCCTGCTGGCCTTTGTGCCAAAGCCCACAGCCTCTGAGGCCTGGCAGCTCAGCCAGTTTCCAATCTGCCCCACATTCCACTCAACAGCCTGTACTCAATCACATTGCTGTAATGATGTTAGAGAAAACAGTGTTTAAAGACAAAGGTAAGCTAAGCAACATCTAGGGACACTCCTCATTCATCAAGCCACTTATCACAGAAGGACATCAGGTTAATTAGGCATAATTTTTCCTTTAAAAATCTAGGTTGACTACTCTGAGTCACACTCATTTTTCCATAATATGTTTGGAAATATTTCCAGGATTTCTTGTTCCATCACCTTCCTAGGGATCAAGGTGAGGCTGGCAAGCCTATGAGTCCCCAGGATCCTTCTTACCCTTCCTATAGACAGGGAAGAATTCTTTTCTTTCAGTCCTCATGAATCTCTTCCAATTGCCTTGACCTTTTGAAGACTTGTTTTTGAGTAACAGACACTTCCCTGTATCAGGATACTACAGTAGCCATTCCTGTTTCAGGCTGGCTGGGGCTATGCTTTTACAAATATGATTTAATGAAAATAAACACGGGAATAATGAACAGAACAGCTGTATATTACAATACTAAACAAGAAAGACCAATAACACCTTAGCCTCCATTGTATCTGATATGCAGAATGACACTGCAATCAAAACAGGAGAACTTGACACACCCAAACCTGGATTTTCTGCCAAAACGAAATTATGTCTGGAGTAAGAGCAGTGGGCAAGAGCTGTTGTTTTCCTATACAGTGACATATGAACAGCTAGGACAAACAAAGGTTACATACCAATGCCCACAAAACCTTTTCTATTCAATCACAACAGGAGAGCTGGAGTCAGAGCTCCAGCCAAAGCAGTAAGATTCTACTGCCACTTACTCTATCACACTCTAAACAAGATGAGAATTTCACATTCATTTAACATCAACCACTAAAGTGATTTTGCAGGACATTATGACCACAAAAAGCAAATAAATGGGGATTCATCTGCTTACCAGGATAGCCTTCTAGACTTTGCCTCACATTGTTCACAGTAGGATAAACCTTCACGGAGGTAGAAAAAAGTAACATTAATAACACAATTCTAAATAGACAAGCTGTCAATTTTCAAACACCTTAAAGAAAACTCGAGAAAAAGAAATTAAAAGCTTCATTTTCAGAATTAGTAAATTTACACTGCAGCTTACAACTACAACTGTGCCAGTAACACAGAAAGTCTAATATTTTTACCACTCTTACAGAGCTAACCAAAATTAGCTAGCAAGTCTCAAGTAACACTGCATCAGCCACTTCCACAGTAGCCAAAGCTAGCTCTTAATATTATTTTATGAGATTTTAGTCTCACAACTCAAATATGAGATATGAGTATGCAGGGGCAATTAGCACATGGTAAAAGCATAGTTTGAGCATCATTTTTTCTTAATTTAAAAAGCTCCTGCCACAAACTTTTCTGCTCCTCCCCTTAATTGTGCTAATAACCAAAGGTATTAATGACTAGAGATTCAGTTATATCTCAGTAGGAAAAACAGCTGCATCTACAAAACCCAATGGAAGACAACCTATAGAATGAGAAGGTAATTTTGATGGGATGTTATATAATCTAGTGCCATGCAGATGGAAATTATGGTACATTTTTAAAGTAAACCATACACAACTAAACAGCATTAAGTGGCATATATATAATTCCATGATGAAAGCTCTGTTACTGTCTTCCAAAAGTTAAAAGCAAACCAATGACTAAGACTTCCAAAACAAATGAGTAAGTGTTAAATAAAGGTCCCCAGCATCTGAAAGACACACCAAATGAATGGGGACATCACATTTACGGAAGGTTGTCACACTGCTGCCTGCAGCCACCAGGCTCTCCTGGAACTCCGAGCACAGCCATTTGGACCCATCAGCTCCCATTGAACCGATGCTGGAGAACTGCCCAACAAGAGGCCAGGACTCCTGGGCTGGTATTGGCAAAGCATGATCCTTCAAAAGCTGATGAGGGGAATTAAAACACCGTTAGACTTCAACACACAAAGAATACCTTAATCAGCTTGACATCACTTTTGATATAATAAATCCTCTATAATTCACTCCTGATAATGAAGGAGATTAACATTCATACTACATACTTAACTTTGCACAAAAAAAACCCATCAGGCTTTCCAAATAAACTCACTTCAAGATTAAACATCACAAGATTTATCCAAAAGCACCAAAGCAAACCCTTAAATAATGGGTGAAAATAATGTTAGCAGCCCTTTCTAAAAACATGAAACATTAGCTTCAGAAGTCACAATAAATAAAACAACTAAATATTTTTTATATTTGGTGGTTGTTGGCCATAAAATTCCTCTTGTATCCTAAAGCGATGGCACCCAGCTACAATAGAAGCCTACAATAAGAGGGGAAAAAAGAACAATTGAAGAGAAAACTGAAATGATCCTTTTAGAGGAGTTCTTCAGCTATGAATGGAATTTAAAGCCACATTAAAAACAGATGGATATAGACAGATATTAAATTGTATGTAGTTGCCACCTTTACCCCACTCCAGAGCAAATACACAATGTGATGGCTTCAGTCATCAATGGAGTATCATGAGGTCTATTTTTAATGCCACTAAAAACCTTTTTAAATCACAGAAACATTTGCCACAAGATCATCTTTCTCCCTTACAAGCTCTTTCAGTTTTATTTTTTTCTTCATTCTGTGTCTAACTAGGCAAAAAAATCAGACAATGTGTACCAGAAAGGACAAGCTCTTTCTTAATGAGCAAAGGGATGTCTGTAAGAATAACCTCACATTGAAAAGCAATGTGATACATAAATATTCTGTATGTCACAGAAGTTTACCACAGACAGCATTAGAATTTTATATAAAGTTCATGACAGTATTTGAAATAACACCACTTCAGCAGGAGGTGCAGGTTAAGAAGTCTGCAATTACGAGAAGCATTTAATAGATGACATGAAATACCTCATCAAAAAAAAAAAAAAAGGGTCCCTATAAACTTGATATATGCAGTCTTGAAGATTTACCATTATGGCTTACCTAAATAAACATAAGACCTCAAAAGGCAAGAAAGTTCAACTACTAACATAATACTGTCATATTCACACCTAATCATATCCTTAAGTTCCACATCTACACATCTGTTAAATATCTTCAAGGATGGTGACTCCACCACTTCCCTGGGCAGCCTGTTCCAACACTTGACTGACTTTGAAGGAATTTTTCTTAATATCTAAATTATACCTCCCCTGGCACAACTTGAGGCCATTTCCTCTTGTCCTATCACTTGTTACTGGGGAGAAGAAACCAACCCCCACTAAGCTATGACCTCCTTTCAAGTAGCTGTAGAGAGCAATAAGGCCTTCCTGAGCCTTTTTTTCTCCTGGCTGAACACCTCCAACTCCCTGAGCTGCTCCTCATCAGAGCCATGCTCCAGACCCTTCACCAGCTCTGCTGCCCATCTCTGGACACACTCTAGCACCTCAATGTCTTTCTCGTCATAAGGGGCCCAAAACTGGACACAACACTCAAGGTGTGGCCTCACCAGTGCTGAGTACAGGGGCAAAACCACTGCCCTGGTCCTGGTGGCCACACAATTGCTGACACTGGTCAGGATGCCATTGGCCCTCTTGGCCAGACACTGGCTCATGTCCAGCTGTTGTCAACCAGCACTCCCAGGTCCTTTTCCACCAGGCAGCTTTTCAGCCACTCTGCCCCCAGCCTGTAGTGCTGCATGGCATTGCTGTGACTCAAAGGCAGCACCCAGCAAATGGTCCTGTTGAACCTCATACAGCTGGTCTCCACCCATTGATGCAGCCTGTCCAGATCCCTCTGTAGAACCTTCCTACCCTCCAGCAGATCAACCCTCCCTTCCAACTTAGTGGGCTCAATAAGGAACACCAGCCGTGACTGACTGCAGCTGGATGTACCTCCATTCAGCAGTCTCTGAGATCAGCCATCCAGCCAGTTTTCTACCCAGCAATGAGTGCACCTATCCAGACCAGGAAGAGACAGTTTCTCCAGGAGAACTCTCTATGAAGCAGTATCCAAGGTTTTACTAATGTGCAGGTAGGCAACATCCACAGCCTTTCCCTCACCCACTAGGCTGTCACAGAAAGAGATCAGGTTAGCCAAGCAGGACCTGCCTTTCATACTCATGCTTACTGGGCCTAATGACCTGGGTATCCAGTCAACTGGGACCTTCCCAATTAGCCAGAAGAGCTGATAAATGATTGAAAGTGGCTCAAGGAGCACTTTTGCCATCTCCCTCAGTGGATTCCATTTGGTCCCATGGACTTGTGTACATTTCAGTGTTGGAGCACATTGTTGACCAGTTGCCCTTGGGTTATGGGGGTTTCATTCTGCTCTCTGTCCCTGTCTTCCAGCTTAGGGAGCTGGATATGTGGAGAACAGGTCCTGCTGTTAAAGACACAGGCAAAGAAGGCATCAAACACCTCAGCCTTTACCTCATCCTTTGTCACTATGTCTCCCATTGCATCCAATAAATGATGAAGATTCTTGTTAGTCTCCTTTTGTTGCTAATGTACTTACAAAAACATTTTTATTGTCTTTATCAGTAGACAGGTTAAGTTAAGTTGCAAGCTTATACATGTATTTCTAACTTTAACTGTAACAATGTATTAAAAGACTGATGACGACATCTGGAAAAAATGTAAGGAACTGAAGAATTCTCTCCAAAATTCTATTTACATTTTAAAGGATATTAACAAAAATGGTCACAGTTTTGGTACCTTTCTGAGCCTAAGATGGCCCCACTTCTCTTTATCACTGCCTTGATATCGTCCAGGAGTAGAACCAAGCAGATACACTCTAAAAAAATAAAAAAACAACTGACTTTTGTAGATCTCGAGTGCTTTGGTTGGTAAAATAGCAAGGGAATAAAGTAAACCTTAACAGCAAGATTGAACACTCAAGTGCAACCAGAAATATTTAATGTCTCTCATGGGATTTATAACACAAAGAAAAGTGGATTTTCAGCTGTATAATTTAATATCAGCATCCTATATGGCTATCATGCATCACCAGGCTGTTCTGCAGCAGAGACAAGAACTACATCTTTTCCAGTGTACAAAAACACAGAAGATAGAGAACATTAGCAACACACGCAAATAGCTTGTTTGGGACATAACTGAGTAATTTTGAATAAAGCCAATCTACTGCTACACCCAAATCAGCAGATTCAGGTATGAATTTGGGTACCTAATAGTTCAGATGCAAAGTACAGCTTTTTCAACCCTTCCTAATAACGGGTTTAGCAACCTATTTGACTTTGTCCTGAAAACAGCAAAGACACCTGCCTAAAGTCACAACAAACAGATGCTTTAAGAAGCTGTTCTCTACTGCAAACATCTCATTCCTAACTCTGTATGTGACTGAATGGCCCCTACAGCACATCAAATGGCAATCCTTATCCTAACAAGTGACTCTCCTAGCCCTTCTATCAGCTAGGGCTGATATCATAAACTCCTGATCAGACAGGGCTCAACTCATCTGTTTAAACTCATGCTGATGATCAAAGCAATCAGAGCAGCTGTTAGCTCACCTGACTATAAAGTACATACCTTTTTTTTTACCCTCTCCAATCTTTTAAGACTCCATGTAAAGATAAAAGCACTTTTTTATGTATAAACTAGACTGGTTTCATTGTCTATTTCCACCACAGTCTACTACCATTTTCACCTTATCTTTTCAACAATTTTTGTTCAAATTATAAAACAGCAATTAAGTTGCCAGGGAGATTTACACTTTCTGAAGTAAATGCTCATATTTAAGTGGAACTACTTATTAGAAATAAATTAATCATCCTGAATTTTTTTAAAAAAATATCAGCAATGTGATATTAGAGAATACTACTCCAACACCACTTAGACACAACATTTCCCACCAATCCTTGCCTGTTATAGACAATTCTACAGATATGTATGTGGATTAAACTCTTGTCTTACAAACAAAAGCCTATTCTGAATAAAAACCCCATTCCAGTAACGTTTTCTTATATGATCACTCTTACATCACAAACCCTATACAACACAGTTTTTTTCCCACTGGTAATATAACTGGAGTAATACTTGAGCCAGACTGGCTCAAATGAAACCAAGTCCTTATTACTTACAGCTACCTTCTGTAAAGTTGCTGCTGGTGCACCTCTTTCTTCTTTTAAAATGCATGCTTATAAAACTAGAAGTTGGTCAATTTGACATAATCTACATAAGAGAATTTTTTTTTAACTGCATAGAGTCATGTTTGAACACTCAAGCCTGAAACAAGAGGACCTTACAAAATAAGCACAAAGTTTAACAGACCCTAATAGAGATACTTGAATTTTAGGAAAAAAAAAAAAACAAAAACAAAAAAACAACCCACATGTGCAAGTTACAAAAAGCTTAAGATTATATATACCTTGTTTCTGATAAATCATGTTCTTGAATCAGATCTATCCATTCCTTGAGTGCAGGAGAATTGTAAGCTGTCAAGTAACTTATTAGGTCAGATTTAAAATTAGTTGCAGATTCACCAGCAGAACCAGATCCTCCCTTAGGTAGCCTTGGATATAAAGGGCTTAGCCATATTCTTAAGAGAAAAAGAAAAAGAGAAAATCATCCATATAAACAAGCACACCCCACATTAATACATGGGTTTAGTATGTGAGTAAGGCACATCTGAAGGTCGTAAACAAATACTTGACAGATTCATTGTGATACTAACTAGAGGTCTTGTCTGTACATCTACAGAATCAGTTCATGCTTGAAATAATAAAATAATGCTTTCAAATGAAAACAACATTCTCATAATTTATCCACAGATAAATTTACAGCTTTCACTACTATTAAATTGGTCAGGCTCAGATGTAGCAACCATCAGTCCTTTCATCAACATTTTCTATAGGAATGGAACACTGCAATGTGTGTTCTGCTAAACTACTGGTTTGTGCAACTGCATAGAAAACCACCAATTAAAGCATCTGAAAGGTTTATATAGTTTGAAGAGTAGCCCACAATAATAGGTTGTCTTTCAAGAACCTCCATCAGAGTAAAATAGGACAGGCACCACGCAGGAAAGCATTCAGCATTTCTTTCCAGTCACACATAATTGCAGCCATGGGAACCAAAGATTCTGCATTTATTATCAACTTTACAATGTGTTGGTACTATCCTTTGAAATTCAGAATCACCATATTGTGATACTGCATAACACTGTAGTATACAAAAGCTAACGAAGAAAACTATTTCTCACTTTTGACAAATAGGGGGACTTGTTAAGTATCCCAATAGGTATTTTCATGCCTTCTTAGATTTCTGAAAAGCTAACTGCCATAAGATACTAAAGCCAAAAAGATCAGTGGCTATTTTGCCACTGAAAGAGCTTGTCTCAAAACCTTGCTGTATTTAACGACAGCAAAATGGATGTCAAAGTGACAGCAACTTCTGAAAAGCAACTTTCCATTAGTTTGAAGAAATTTTATACCCTGATTTATTGTGGTCATCTAACTAACAAAATGCTCCCATAAAAATAGCCAAAAAACTGAAGAGGTTGAGGACCCTTATATTAACATGCCACTTAATCCTGTTTGTGCACTCAACAAAACTATGCCCTAAGCTGGTCATTAAGTTTAAAAACTTCTACCCAAAAAATAAAACAGGAAAAAAAATCCCTTCCCAGGAAAGGATACTGGGCAAATACTAGGTCATCTACTGTATTACAGAACCAATAATGCCCAACATGTATCAGACTACATTCTAGACACAGTCACAACAAAACCAGAACATCTGCACATCCACATTATTCTTGCAGTAAGATAATTTTTAAACAGCTGCTTCAGCTCTATATAAATGGTATTTTATAGCTATGAAGTTTCATAAAGAGCACAGCATAATAAAATTTGGTATCAGTCAGAATGATTTTAAGTTATCAGCCAACTGGGAACATAGTTTTGTTTATAGGAGAAAGCAAGTAGAGTTCAGGCTTAGCACTCATTCAGACCAGGATTCTAAGTCCAATTTTAAAAATTTTTGGTTTAGAATAGCTCTCTTATGGATGTAAGGCTTGCAACACTAGATCACCTAATATTCCATCTCCAGCAGTAGCAAATACCTATGGAAAGTATTGAACATTCACCTGCTAGGGATTGGTGCTTACCCCTGAGTTTTCTGGTGCCAATCTTCAGCAATAAGATTGGATGTATGTATCACAACTCGAAGACCTTCTTCGTATAGCAATAACATCATTTTCCTTTAAAAAAATATATATAATTCTTCATCTATTTCAAGTGCACTGAGAGTAGGACATAAATTAGCAATTCATTAAAAAGCTCCAAGGTAATTATTTTCAAAAATTTGTTCTGCATCATGCAAGCACTTAAGACTCCAATCCATGTGCATGCCAAGCTCACATGGCATTCATTAGACTATCCCCACATATTTTATTCTCAAGTACAGCTTAACATCTCATGCAACTAATTACCCACAACAAAGTGAATACTTGCAGAACACTTCTTACATTAGCACAGTTCTTCAGATAAACTTATCTCTTTGCAGATAGTCAGAAAAAGAACTAAGGAACAGTGAAAGGCCTTTACTTATAGCTGAATTTATTAAAACCTAGTTACTTGCTCTTAAACTGACTTTTACTTTAAAAGAAAGTATGTATATAGCCAACCATTGTGATGGCAAAAAGCTATTTATTTATCTATCATAACTGTTAAGCTACAGCACAAAGGAATTTTAAAACTAGTAACTGAGATAAACATACACATCTGTATCTTTTGTAAAAAAAATTGTTCAAATTTTCATATCCAAGTTTTCATTACCTGTGTAAAGACAGCATATCCATGTGATCCCAAAGGATGAGATCTGAAACCCAAACTGAACCCATAAGATCTTTGCTAAAACATAAGATCTGTTCTTATCTGTAGATTTCTATCTACAAAACTCATTTTGTGAGACTGCTATTATATCCAATTCAAGTTTTTCCTTTGAGAAAACCCCCACATTCACTAGTTATTTCCAGATCCTCCATATGAACTGAAAAACATGATCAGTCAATCAGTGTTGTGTCAGTCCTGCCTATGACTGATCAAGTTTGCACTATAGTTTTGGTATTAAGGAATGAGTTAAGAGCCAGGACCTGCAGTCCACCTGTGTCAGACCAGATCAACTTCAACTGTTTAACTTGCACACCTCATATTTACTCAATAGCTGATTTGTTTCATTAAACTAGAACAATCCTGTCATCTCTAAACAGATGTTTATGGAAGTTTCAGGACTCAACAATTTCTGTGAAACCCAGTTTTGCTGCAGGCCTTTCTGCTTCATAGTGTTACTTACGTATGGTGAGTTCCAAATGCAATATCCAGTTTAGCCTACAAAATTAAAAGTTGATCATTAAAAACTGCTATAGTGCATTGCTTCTTATTTTGTTTAATTCCACTGCTCTCTAGTGGACAGATCACAAAGTACACTCTTCTCAATAATTCTTATGCACTCTCCACTTTCTACAAGCTAGATTTTAAATGGTAATGCAACTCTCGCTGGAACTGTTCCAGAATTTGCACCTCCCTTACTAGCAGCATTTTCAGAAATAGTCAGCAGAAAAAGGCTTCTGCAGGACACCAAGCTGAACAGAAGCCAGCAATGTGCCCTTGCATGAAGGATCATTAACAGGGTCCCAGCCTGCATTAGAAGGAATGCTGCCATTTCTCAAAGCCTAACAAAAAACTTCCACATAAGGCGTGTCTTTTCATCAGTAACAAGACTGAGTGTAAGAAATGGCTTAACTTCAACCAAAAGACAATACAAACGTTAATTACCTGGCAAAAGCTGATATTCTCATAAGGCCGTGCTTGTGCCATTAGTTCAGCTTTGGATTCTCTCTTTTCACCATGAACTATCAGCAATGGCTTCTTCCTTAAACAAAAGGAGATTACCATTAAAACATCAAGTGAATCAGCAATTAGCCTAAACCATTTCTTCATGTAGCTATGACATTTGGATCCTAAATCTGATGGCCCAGCAGAAAGATGGCACTGATATCAATATGCCTTATTAATTAACTCAAAAGAGCAGTAACTACAATAGACCCTCTAAAGAACAGACACTGGAAAATTGTAACAGAAAAAAAAAAGGGAAACAGGAAGCGTGGAGTAAAGCAGACACCAAAATAAAAACTCTAAATACGAGATGATGAAAGAAACTCGTCCCCATAGCTGGAAACAGGCAAATGTAAGTTCTCAAAAGCACTGATATACACAATGTGGATCTAAGACAATTCAGTAATTATTATCTTACAAAGATGGAAGATTGATAGGGAAAAGGAGAGGGTCTATGCTGGCAGTAATTTGGTGTTCAGTTCCTAAAATTAAACTTCTGATTCTGCCAACAGGATCTAATCTGCAGGGAGGTGTGTTGCCTCCCTGGGGTGCAGGTAAGAGACACCACCAAGAAAATTCCCAGCCTGGCTCAGCCCATTGATTATTGTGGGATTTTCAAGTGAGTACCAACAAAGTCCCAACAAGACTGCAGACAAGCAAGAGGGACCTCAGGGCCTTGGGACAACTGGTCAAGACATCTGGAGCACAAGTTGTGCTCTCTTCCCTCCTACCAGTCACAGGGAATGATGGGACAGGATGGAGATAACTGCAGAGAGTACAAACAGCCAAATACATAACCACAAGACAGGACTATGGGGCATCCCTTTGCATCCCTACTGGGACACTGGCACACTCCAATACTTCTACAAAGCACCTGCATGCTACAGTACAGGGAACAAGCTGGAGAAACTGGAGATCTGTGTGCAGCTTGATCTCATTTCAATTACAGAGACATGGCGGGATAGCTCACACAACTGGAATATTGTCATGAAGGGCTACATCCTGTTTAACAAAGACAGAAAGATGCAGTAGTGGAGCTGCCCTCTACATGAGGCAACACTTGGAACATATCAATAAAGATATTATGGGTTAGGATAAAAGAAGAGAAGAGTAAGAGTGACTGTTGTGGGTGTTTGCTGCCTGCCATCTTGTCAGCAGGACTAAGTGGATGAGACCTTCTACAGCAGCAGTACAAGCAGCCTCAGACTCTGGTTCTTGTTGGGGACTAACTACCCTGACATGTGCTGGAGAAGCAACACAGCAAAGCATAAACAGTACAGGAAGTTCCTTGAAGGCATTGATGAGAGCCTTCTGAGACATGTACTGGAGGATTTCACAAGGAGTGGTGTGCTGCTCAACCCAATGTGGTCCCTTCTAACCTTAACCACTCTGTGATTCTGTGAACTCTGGTTTTACTGCACTTCCAGCAAAATGAACAAAAAAACCAAGAAAAGGCACATTATATGCTCACTTCATCTGCAGGAGTTTGCATTATCAGAAAGGAATTTCAAGCAAACAAGAACTGCTTTCATGACAATACCCATCAACTTAGTATATGATATCCACGAAATCATCCTGATCCTTTTCACACAGTGTTCTTGTGCCCTTCCTACATTCTCTCTTTTCGCCTGCACTATCTGGCTCTTGACTCAGTAAACTGTATGGCAAAAAACTTGTTCTGTCTTTACAGGTCATCTACTGCCCTGTCACTGTGGCCCACAATGGGACTTCCTTAGTGTTAACTACCAAAATCAGAAACCAGCTATCTTGAACTCTGACCATTGTTGAAAAGAGTCAAGAAACAGAGAGCTACAACTGTGGAATAAGAGTAGGAAAGAAAACAGTCTATGCATATCCAGTTGGTAACAATCATTTGCACAGCAAAGAAGTGTTTATCCTTTACTTATAACGGGACCTTGTTTGAACAGAAGTGATCTGGAAATTTCATCATTCCACCTGTGTAAAATAAACATACCTGAATTCCTGCGGGTACTGTCTTACAAGCCATCCCACATCTATACAGTAGTTAAACTTGTATGTAAGAAAAAGAAAACAGACTCATTAAAAAGAAAAAAAAACAGATCAATGAACTACAGCAGAAAAGCTTTCTATGGAAAGTCATTATAAATAGCATATTCTAAAAACAGGTGTATTTTTGACTTTTGCATCCTTTCTTCCATTTCTCTTTAACAACTCGAGAATGAACTTAAGTTTCTCAAAAGTGTGCATTAGTGCTCATAAAACTTAACATCTAGGAAAAAAGAAAAAGAATCACATGCACATAATATAAAAGCTTAGGTTCAAGGATCATCTCTTTGCCACACATGTATATCATGAAATATAGCAAAAGCTTCTAGGCAATAACAGATATCATTCCTAGATTGCAAGGTGCTCTTTCTTTCAAAAAACCTCATTTATATGAACATAAATACATACTTCTCAGTTGCACATTCTTCAAGAACAGGGGAAAGTAGTCTTACAGTTGCCTGAATTCTACAGCAGAACATAGGATGGTGTTTATATTTCAATAAATTGTTCAGCAGCTGAAAACATTTAGAATTCCCTCTGTATTTCAACAAGGGATATCAGCTACATGGCACAAGCATTTGTTATCAAGTTTAAGATTAATGAAGTGAAACAATCAAGTGAAATCAGTTTGGCAAACAGGAAACTCACCTGGGCAGAAGATATGAGAGTTCCAAAAAGAGGAGACAAAATATCTATTAAAAACATTAAAGCATAAATAAATAAAAGACTTCAAATTAACATTTTGCACCCTGAACAGCTTGATAATTACCACAGCACAAGGGCCAGACTGTTCATAGACCTGGTGTAACAGAGGCATTCACGAGTTTACTATTCCAAGTATTCAAGTCATTGACTCTCCTGTGAATCACTTAGGATCATATGCTTATAAAAATTAATAATCCTCTCAAAGCAGAAAACAAGTTTTAAAAGCTGACTAGGAAAAAAAATCTAGCATCATATTGAGAAAAGAACATTAAACAACTCTCTCCCCTATTGAGTGGGCTTGAAGAACTGTGGCAGGGTAGCAGCAGTAAGGACATAGTTAATGCTTATTTATCTGCTGCAGACTGATTGTGGGATATGTGTATCCATAGTTCAATCACAGTAACACAAGAAACTAATCCAACTGGGAATTTATAACCTCAAAAAGAAGCACAGCACCAACTTGAAAACATACCCTACAAGTAATTTCCATGATGTGCAAATTATTTAATGCCCTAGCTCCACAGAAACCTGGTTTACCAGATTAAACAAAGAATACTGCCTGTCCACCAGTTCAACTAATCACCTAGCAGGACTCCCAAGAAAGGACAGGCCAAAAGCCACAAATTCACAAAGCATATAAAAACATCCTGCAGTAGTCTGACACCTGCTTGTGCTAATAGGTAGGAGGCTGAGGAAAAGTTACGGGCTAATTGTATAGGTCTTGAGTAATTTTCTTCTCCCTCAAAGAACTATCATTTTTTTCTGCCTTATTATATTTCAGCACACAATTCTCTTACTAATATTTATTTCTGATTCTGTCTTGTGATGTATAAGATTTTATTTCTAACTACAGGGATCTTTACAGGTGCACAAAGCTCTTCCACCTTACATCAAACTACACCAGAGCATTCCTGAAGCATCAGTATCACACACCAAAGACTCCACTCTATCTTGACTGATGGACAGCTCTCTGCCAGCTGAATTTAAACAGATCCATGAACCCCAGACACACAACTTCAGAAGTACTGCATGTAGTAATAGTGAACTACTAGGTCCAAACCACTCAGCAGCATGAAGGCAAATACAAACAACTACTCAGGGAGTTATGCATCCAAGAAAAGCACCCCTTTAAGTGCCACAAAGACAAGTGGTTTTCCCGGGATTAGCTCACAGGGAAAGCAGCAGTAAGAAGCAGCATGACTTGCCTTGGCTAAACAGGCATTAGATATCTGCAGCCTAACTCAGGTTACAACAAAGTATCAGCAAATAATGCTTTATACACTATACTTCTAAAAGAGAAAGGTCCAAGTAACAGAATCAATTTCTACAAACCTGCACATTTAGAATATTAAGCCTCAGCGACAGGAAGAAATACATGCATTTAAAAATACCCACAAACTAAAAATAACCATTCTCTTGGTTTCCCCCAAAAGCCCTCTTCTAGTAGAAGCCACTTGTTCACCTTTTATGTGCAGGGCTCCAGAATTATAGCTCTGCTCAATTCCACTGACTTTAGTGAGAAAAAACCTAAAAGGATTGCCTCCAGTCACCAAATCCCAGGTATCTTGGGCTTCACTGGGTGTTGTATTATACTCCTCTTCTTTCACATTCTCTGAGAGTTTGTCATCTTTGCAAAGGTTCAAAGGATGTTCTTCGGGCACATCGTATTTTTCTTCTTTCACTGCTTCTTTGTGGGCAGGCTTTTGCTGATCTTCAGGCTCTTCATCACTGCTGGAAAGACACCAGCCTGAGCCTTCTTGGCTTGGTCTCTGTTTAACTGCTGGAGATGCTTCTGTAGAAAGACTTTCCTCAGTGAGCTTCAGAGGAGAAGTTTTTCTCTTGTGAGCAGCTTTCCTAGCTTCAGAGCACGGATATTGTGGTCCACTTGTTCTACCACGTGCAGCATCCGACAGTGAAGATGTACATGGTTTGTCACTGTCAGAATTTTCCTCGGCACTTTCATCACTGCTAGATACTGTCCATTTACCGTGTGCACCTTCCTGAAGCATGTTCCTAGGGATGAAAAAACACCGAACATATTGTATGTTTTTGTTACGCTGCAGTCCGTCTCCCTTCCCAGTTCCCATTTGTTTATTACTAAGGAACTGTGCTTTGGTATTTAGAATCTTCGAGAAATTTCATAGTGTAAAAAGCTTGTTTCTGTGCCCGGGAAACAAAGAAACACGTGCAATGGGGATAACCATCAAACGGGAAGCAGCAAATGTGAAAACCTGCACATGGAAAACGAGCTAAGATAGAGGCATCTATGGAAAAGCATTCTAAAAATCCGAGGTGCGATTTGCACGATACGGATATTTCCTCGGGGCTGAGCGATCCAGCGCGCTCTGCGGAGCGGATTCAGGAGCACGGGGCCGAGCAGGGGCGGCGCTTTCCGGCAGCCTCGGCGGGAACACTCCGGGACCGCGGCCTCCCTCCGTCACTCCCGTGCCTCCGGCGCGCCCTCCGCCGCGCCTCCCCGCTAAACCACGGCGGTAAACCCGGCACTGCCACCCCCAC
>JANPWX010000247.1:1254099-1287882 GCA_024734555.1 Trochalopteron elliotii
TGGGAAGCGAGAGCAGGCCCAGGCCCGGGCCCGCCCTCTCCGGCACGGCTCCGCCCCGCCTGCCGAGCCGGTGGCGCGGGTCCAGGGGCTGGAGCGGCACCGCAGGCGCGTATCAGTGAGCTGAGTTGTTCTAACGAGCCTTCGTTTGACCTTAATGTTAGTTATGGGCAGGTGTGGAATTTGCATAATGGTTCGTTCGGCGCCCTGTTAATTAATGTGTCTGAAGTGCCCCGCTAATGAGATAACTGCGTGAGGACTTGGGGAAGGAGTGGGAGGAAAGCAGGTGTAAAATTAATCAAAGGAGGAGCGCGCCCCGCATCAAAGCGTACTTTGGCTGCTGCGGTGAACTGAGCGCTCGGTTCTCGTTACTCTAATTTATTGTTAGCTTGTGGCTGCAGTTGACAAATTCTGGAAGTGCCAGCACACAACGAAACCGGCAAGCTATTCTTGGAAAAGCTTTCCTGAAAATTCAGCTGGTTTGTACGCAGTGTTGTGTATAACGCTTTTTCCTGAAATGCTTCGTGGATAAACCCTTTGCTCCTGTAGGAAATGATACTGTATTATCAACCCTTGCTGAAGGTGTTCTGTGGGAAAAGCTCTTAGGAACGTTGGATGGGTTTGTATGTTATGTGTGTACTCTCTAAGTATAGGCTCTGGAAATGCCTTTTTGTTTTCTATAAGTACTTCAGAAAATTTGATGGCTTCTGACTACTCTTTCATCACACTCTTCATAGTTCTTGACTGTATGGTGACTTAACTGAGAATTAAAGCTTACCTGTAATTTTTCAAGAAAAAATTTATGGTCTGGTAGAAGCAAACTTCATGTAATCTGTTTCCTAGAAGTTTGTACTATGTATTCTAAGGTTGCAAAAAGCTTTTTCATTATAAGCACATAAAATGCAGCAGTATGAAAAATTTTATTTTAACCTAAAAATCCCAAACCGAATAGACTCAGCCCATTTTCAGTTTTACTGGAGCAGAGTAGATGAATAGAGGTGATTCAACAAGTGCCTCTTTTATTTTTCTTATGATAGTTAGGCAAGGTAAAAAATCCTAGGTTAGGTTTATTGATTTTTAAAGCAAATCACTCTCTTTATGTAGATTTTTGAAGCATGCAATGAAGATAGCAAAGGCTATTTAAACAGAGAAGACTCTGCAGTTGGTCTGTTAATATTTTTTTTTTTTGCTAGAAGGCCTCAAAGGTACATACTTTTTCATTTATGTTCTGAAGATCTAGCTTACAGATGTCTCACTGTTGAGAACACTGTACTGACTGGTCTGCACTAATTGGAGTGGATGGCTGTAGGTGTGGAAAATACATACAAATCCTAAAAGTAATTTTCTAATTTGCAGGTGTTTGTTTCAAAAGAAAATAATCGACCCCCTTCCTTTTCTGCTGAAGACTGTGATGAGTAGAAAGTTGTATTCTATTTCATATGTGTACAAGACATGTAAAGTAAATGACTTATGGAGCTTGTTATTGGTTTTTATTAGTGGTACATTCAATTTCTTTATTCAGTGGTTTCAGTAAATGGGAAACTGCTGCATGTCCCAAAAATAAACATGTATTCTCAAAAATATATCTGTTTTTTGTTTAAAGTAGTAGTTGGACATTTTTAGCCATGACTTCTCAAATGTAAATCTACAGAAATCATGAGAAAAGAAAGATTAATTGAGAGAAATAATGTGTTTCCATACTTACAGGAAATTCAGGTTGTATTGTCTGGCTTGATGTAGTTTTGGAAGTCATATTTTTACTCAAGTAAGTACAAGTGAATTAAGAAAGGGTATGCAGAACATAAAAGATTTCAGAATACACACAATGTGTTTGTGAGTGTCTTTCTCATGGCATGTCAATAAATGAGACCAATCTACTATAAAGTGTATTATATATATAAAGTATAGAAAGGATGAATCATCTTTCTTCTCCAGCTTGAGCAATCCTCTTCTCCAATGACCACTTGGGAATAATTATTGTTTTTTTAATTAAACACATGTTTTACAAAAACTGTCTCGACAAGTATTGTAAACAATATTGTGTCTATGATAATTTAGAATAAAACCCACAAAAATGTTTTACTAAACTATGAAAGCAGTAATTTTTGATGCATTTCAGCTGTGGATAAGCATTTTCTCAATGAACTATGGCCAGATCTAAAAATGCTTAAGGCTTCTAACATGAGTCTTCACTGCTGAATTATGAATCTCAAAATGCTCAGCTTCTTCCTTATCTATCTTTTCCTAGCTATTTTTACCATATAAAAATTAAGTGTTCTGTCAAATTCCCTGGATGTTTCTTCCAGCAGAAGTACTCAAAACATGCTTAAGGCATTTCAACAAGAGCAGGCCCTGTGCATGAGTTACTGACAGAATCTCCTTGGAAGGAGAGTAGAAGCAGAGGACTCCTGGGAAGACAGGAGATGCAGGTTTAGTTATTTCTTCCTGGGAAGGTGCCAGGTCACACCTGCTGTGGCTTTAGGCACTACCGTGACCACCTGTTAGACCATTTTGTCTGTGCAGCTGCACAAAAATTAATTAAGAAACCTTTGTTCTAGGGCTGATTCTGTCATCTAGTGGTTTGCCAGCTCCTTAAGCAGGCCCAATTCCAGCAGCTGTTGCCCTGCTCATTGTGAAGATCCTTAAAAGGTCCCTGGGGAGGCAGATACAGTATTTTTGTGGCTTCTGCTAGTGTACATTAGGTAAGGTTTGTAGCACAGCCCCATGTTTTGCTTTTGCTGAGGAGTGGGTCTTCTCTATGTTCCTTTGTTACATGTGTGTGGTTTTTAATCTGGTTCTGAGAAGCACAACTTCCTCTGTGCACCAGAGAGGAACTAAATGCAGATGCTGCAGTCCTAAAAGTTGATTGTTAGGATCCAGTTCTTGAGCACGTTATTGTGCATGTTGCTTTGTTGTCAAAATTCACAAAATCCTAGGCTATAGGAACAGCCCTTCCATTTTTTTGGAAACTATTAAGAGCAACCCTGGCAAGGAGAGTCCTTTCAATTGCTTTTAGAAGACATGGGAAATAGTGTGCACATATTATTTCTTAAGGTGAAAGTGTTTTACAACTGCACTACATACTAACATAGTTTTGTTCAGTAGAAATAGCAATTACTTAGCATCATCAACTGCAATCAAGCAACTGATGTTTTAATAAATAGTATTTTTTGGGCGGTCACATTTGTGTTTATTCTATAAATTAAAAGTAATACTAACTTTATCCACTAGATGTCATGAATGAACTCTTCATTGGAAGAGGCGAGCTCTAAGAATTTTAATCACATTCCTATTCCACTTGATTTTTCTAAATAATTTGTTATAACAATGCTATATTGTTAGTAAAATATGATTTTAGTGTGGTTATTAATAGAAGTTTTGAACTTTATGTAATTATAATGTTTAAAATTAAACCTTCTCAGGCAAATAACTGGGAAAAATGTAAACAGATTAAACTCGTTGAACTGATACTGTATGTATATTTGCATATAAATGCTGTCATTTCTGGGGACTAGCAACATTGTAAGAATCATGTCTGTGATTTTTTTTTTCTTTCTCTGACAGTTTGGTTCAGTGATCCTCTTTTCCCCAAAATTATTTGAAGTCATCTAACATGCTCTTATGTTTCAGCAACCATTCACCTAACTAGCTGCTAGCATTTAATCTTCCAAAGGAAAAGGTGACTGCAGGAATTGTGGTCATTAAAATATGTCATTTCCTTCCTTGTTTTAATCTAACTAAAAGCACTCTCTACACTGTTCCAGGGAGGCCAGGCCCCCAGTGTCCAGTGTTTTCCTTGACCCAGTACTGTACCTTCACAGGAGGACACCAGCAGGTTGACAGCTGCTGCTGGACAAGATGCCAGCAGCAGGACACCCTGGCATCCAGAGCAAGGAAGGGCAGTCTGAGCTCAAGGCTGCTTCCAGCTGCTCTCCTGGCACATCTTATCAAAGCTTTCTGAGCAGGACTCCCCAGTCTGTCTGTTTACCTGACGTGGTCATGGGGAAAGTGGCCAGGTGGAACATACAGCCTTAGCTTGAGTGGTCTCCTCATGTTTGGCTTGTCCTTTCTCCAGACTGGAATAAGCTTAGGTTGCTTTGAAATCTGCTCACATGTGGTCTCCCCTCAGGTGGCTGTCTTAGTGCTGCAGCTATGTGCAGTCTTGTACTCTGATAACACAGATGTAAGGGTTTAGACTCATGAGCACTCAGTCATGTCAAAAAACTATATAATTATAGCTCAGAGTGGACCTCCCTGCTTTACTTGGCTATATACTCCCTTTCTATTCCTTACATTTTTCAAAGCTGTTTTGCAGAGATCTCTTGGTCACCTCCTAAATCAGTTCTGAAAAATCTTTTTTTTTTATTGTTTTCATCATGTAATTTAGCTTATTGGTTGTTCCTTATAGAAGGAACATCTGAGGGAACATCTGGGGTTGTTTAGCCTGGAGAAGAGGAAGCTCAGGGAAGACCTTCTCTTTCTCTACAACCACCTGAAAGGAGGTTATAGCTGGGTGGGGGGACAGTCTCTTCTCCCAACAACCAGCAAGAGTCCAAGAAGAAATGGCCTCAAGTTGCACCAGAGGAGGTTTAGACTGAATATTAGGAAAAATTCCTTCTCTGAAAGGTCTGTGAAGCATTGGCACAGGCTGCCTGGGGAAGTGGTGGAGATTGTGGAGGTATTTAACATATATGTAGATGTATTTAACATACATGTAGGGACATGGTTTAGAGGTGAACAAGGCAGTGTTGGATTAAAAGATCTTAAGGGTCTTTTCCAACCTAAATGGTGCTATCACTTTAATCTTTGATTCTATAAATGGGCTGAGCATGGCTATTAAAGAGATTTCATATAGTTTTGTAATACTTTTAGTGCTTCTATGTTACATTTAGCTTGAACTTATCCTTGCCATTCAAAGTGGTATTTCTTAATAGCAACATTATATTGATTAATGACAGAGAAAAGTATTTAGTAATTTTTAGTGTTCAAGCTGGTAAGTGAGGAGAATTTCTATGAGTTTTTTGATAATGATGCACTATTAACTTGGGAAAATACTGGAGTCCTACACCATAACTCAGTAAGTAAGCTTCTCATTTATACAGTTCTGCTTGGGTTTTGTTGTCCTTGATGTTACCAATTACACTCAGACTTCTGTTTGTGGGGTCATGTGGCAGGTCCTATTGGATAAATTATTCATATAAAAATGAAGTGGCAAAAAACTGAGGTTGCTTTTATTGATAAATTCCATCTTCCCTTTTGCCATGTAGCTCCACAGGTTTTTGTATCAATATATTTGAAAGGCTTTATGGAAACTGATGCTGGTTATTCTAGGGTTGATGCCAGAGCACAGGCTTATTAAGCCATACCCTTACTTGTGAATCTTTAATTTAGGCAACAAATACAAAATAAAGATTGTTTGGTTTGGGTTTTTTTTCCAAGAGAAAAACCACATGAATGTCTGAACCAGAAATAGTGAACTAAGATATAAAGATAGATCATGGATTTGTTAATACCTAATGGATTTTATAATTTTTGAGATGTCCTCTTTGTGTGTTGACATAGCTTTACAGCCTGTTCTAGTAGCACATGAGTTGGCAGCTCTCCAAATCAATGAATAGGCGGGACTCTATTATAGGAGTCATTCTATAAAAGGAAAATTGTATACTATAATTTTCTGGGCTCTTATATTACTCTGAAAGAGAAGGAATAAATGGATGGAAAGCTTATACTGTTTTTTATCGTTTCACTTCCATAGTTATCCAATTGAATGGAAAGCTGCTCATGCAGGCAAGTTCAGCATGTTTGGGCAGCCTCTGTTATTATAGAAATGGTGCATGTACAGAACCAGCAGTTGAAAGCAGCAAGACTGTGTAATCCTGGAAACTGAGATGGTAATAGTTCTTAATATATGATTTTCCAAGAAGCAGTAAGCAAAGAGGCACTGGAGATCTGTACACTGGTACACAGATTTGAATTGAGACAGCAGGTGGAGCTGAAGGAGTTGCACTTTTGAATCACTGCAGAAAGAATATGAATGAATCAAAAGAAAAAGAAGTGCAGAGCTTTTGTTATGTTATTAGATAAAAGAAAAATCACTGTAGGATGGAGTCATCTTGCCTTCTCAAAAAAACTAATTTGTTTAAAATGAACATAAGTCATATATCAGAAATTATGAGAAAAGAGTATTCATCTGTGTTTACATATTGTGCTGAAGTGGGATCCCTTTTCCGAAAAAAAAGCATCTGCTGAAATTTTGTATCAGGATTTTTGCATGTTCTGTGGAGAGGCCTTAACTTTTGGGGGTCAGATTTTTGTTTCTTAATTTTTATGTTTTACTTTGATTTTAGAAGAAATGGTCAGTTAAGAGCTTACAAACTAGATTTGTATATTAATTTCTGTAATTTTCTCTTCATTAGTAATGCACAAGTAAAGACTTCATATAGCATACAGAAGGAATAACCAATTCAGTTTGACACTCAATTTTATTATGGGTTTCACAGGAATCTGTAGCTGGGGTTATACATTATTTCAGACTTTGCTTCTGGGAATGATGCCAGATAGATTGTTTATGCAGCATGGATCTTTATCCATGGCATGCAAATGTTATTGGCTTAGAAAAGTCCAGGCTTCTCTCCAGTGTAAAGAAACATGTGATGGCAGGTAACAAGAAAAAAGTAGAGGTAAACAGAAGCATTCTACTCAAGTATAGAAAATATGTGAGAAAAAATAATCTGTATTAAAACTATAAAACTATATTAAAATGTTTTCATGATTATGCTCTAACTTCGAAGGTTATTATTTCAGTTTTATTTTTATTTATATATTTTAAACGATTCATAATGAGTAGACCTTAGTTGTACATATATTTAAGGAGAAAAATGACACGGGCTTTTTTTTTCTTTTTTTGGCAGAGAGATTTCTTTAATTTTACATTTTTCTAGGTCCATTATTTGAGAAGTTTGTTAAATCTTTTGAGCTCAAAGAAGGTTGCACAGTTATACAGTAATGAAACAAGTAAATATTTACAGCTCTTGATATGCAGCGTAAGGATTTTTTCTTCTTAATATTTGAAATATTAATTTAATTCTGAAGTAATTAAACAAAACAGAACACCTGAAAGAAATAAAAAGATGAGATGTGCTGGATGCAGCAGAGTTACATAAAGCAGTACTAGACTAATACTAGACACCATCACATATAAAGTCAGGGTCAGTGGACTGCGGCATTCTGGCTGTGTTGTGTAGCTGTCTGTGGTAGTAGGAGCTCCTCCAGCTGATAAAGGAAATCTCTGGCCATTCACCCCACCTATTTGCTGTTACTGCCTCTTGTTATCTCTCTATGATTCATGTTTCCCCACTCATCTATGCCACAGGTTTTACCAGTTTTCCTTGGTTGTGGCTGTAGATTTTTTTTACTTCTCGTAATGGACCGAGGAAGGGAAGCCAAAGCAGCAAGGGTTTTTTCTCACTCTCATTGAGAAGTAGATGTGGAGATTTTCTCATTCCTGTTAAGTAGCAGAGGATGTCCCATCACCAAACTGAAAAAGGGAAAACTTTATTGGGAACCTCTGAGGTGATGGATTTTCAGATCCTCTGCCTTTTTCTTCTGATCTTAGACAGGACTATGGTCCCTGAAAAGAGGGAAAGTGAAACATATGGCTAATCAGATGTTGGGATGATCTGATAAACATGCATTCAGCTTTTTGCCATGAACTAAAAGTAGCTTTTCAGCTGTTATTTTTAGTGAGTTATTTCAAAGGACTTAACTGTTTCAAGCATGGTGCTTTTGTTTGCCTTGATGTCTGCTGCACACAGTCTACAGTAACCTTGTTTGAGATGCTCTATTTTCCAGATGACTCTGGAAGTGAATTCATAACCTAAGTGATTGATCAGCCTGATATTGCTCTGATATAATGCATTCAGCAAAATTAAACTGAATGAATCATTTGAATAAGTGGATTGTAACATTTGTGAAAAAGGTATTTTGAACATTGTGTTTCAAAATTCCAAGTTGTCAATGAAATGGGTAGATTTGAAAAGTAATTTTGAATGTCTTATAGTCTATATTTTCAAAGCTTTGCAAATTTAAAATTTTCAATTTGTTTGTTCAGTTTTTCAAAATGTCTACTTTTAAAATGAAAACTTAAATAAGAGAGTTGTAGACGTAGGCACATTACTTTTGAACAGAGTTCACAGTGCCAAAAGGGAATAGTCAGTATAAAATCTGTTTTAGATTGTTCATCTTTATATTTTAGCCTTTCTAAAACATTTTGCTAATGCAGTAACTTAGAGTATCATCATTTCAGAACTGGGAATTGATTAGCTTACATGCAAACATTGTATTAAATAGTTTTAAAAAACACCATGATTCACCTTATTTTTCTCTTGCCTAATCTTGATCTAAAAAATAGAGGATTTTTGGCTTTTGAAGACTTCAAGAGAGCTTTCAATTCCTTTTCTCCCAAGTTATCTAAAAAAATCTTGTTTGAAGCCACCAGGTAAGATTAACAAATTGATCCATATTCCTGGGTAGCAGTCTTCCTGTTGTTTCAGTTAATGAAATTATTAGATTCTATCATGCAACTGAAGATAAAAGCTTCAGCACCATTACTGTTTCAGTGCCTTTATTAATAAAAATTATACACTAATTAATGTGAAAGTAATGTAATAATTTATAAAATTTATATCAATAGGATTTTAAAAAATAATAACTAAATAATAAATATTAACAGGTACACAAGCTAATTTGTTGCCTGTACTGTTTTTTAAGAAGTTGTGTTGGTTTTGCATTGATTGAAGAAAAGCTGTGGCAAGACCAATTAGTGACTAGCTTTGAATATTGAAACTTAAAACTATTTGTTTTTACATTTTCCTCCTCTAATCACGAAATCCATATTCAAGAGCTGTGTCAAAAACATTTAGTTAAACAGGAGTGCATATTGCGAAGTAGTAGTGGTGAGATTTCTTGCAAGGTGAGATTGGCTCACAAGTATGGATGTTGAGCTTTATTTAGGGAAACAGAGGTAAGACTTTTGTCCTAAATCGATCTGTACAATTGGATTAAGACTATGAAAAAAAGCCATAAGAAATACTTTGGACACAGATATTTGTCAGAAGTTTCATGTATTTGTGACACAGAATCTTTATTACACTAGATTGTTGAAACAAATGAAGCATATATATTTTCATATTTGTAGGTACGTTTCTTGTTCTTCCCTCTTTTTACCACAGAGAATGAAATTAAATTCTGGGACTGAACATAATTTAAAAATATTTCTTTTATGTTAAGTAAAATTATGTATACTTAGAAGATCTTTAGAGTTTTTAAATGTGATGACTGATCAAATGTGAGTTCTTAAATTATCTGTGTACTAGCAATTAATACAGCACACAGGGATCAGGTTTGTAGTGCAAGAAGTTTATGATGGGGACCCAATATCTGTATTGAGGGGGTTACTTGGCCTATTTCCAGTCTGGTCAACAGACTGAATGGTCCCTAGAAGGTGGAGTCCTTTGGGTCCATGCCAGGAGCATATCTTCAGTTTAATTTCATCTGTAATAAATGCAGTTTGTGTACTGTGAGCACTGTGATGTTCTCCATAGTACGGTCAGTGATGAAGACTGGGAAATTCAACTTAAAAAAGCATTTCAAGTCTAAAGTAAAACATAGGTAAATATTGAGACAAGGGAAAAAAGCTTAATTTGTATATTTCGGAGGTCTGTGATAATGTTAAATGAAAAGGGGGGTTTATGTTTATTTATAAAAAATTCTCTTTGGTGGAAATGCTGTCTTCAAACCTTGTCAGCTCCTGGTTCCTTTAATTTGGAATGCATCGTTGCATGCCTTATTTTCTTATACTTTAAATTAGGTAAAATGTTGCAGAATAAGCAAAGTATGTGGCTAGTGTCACAAAGGCAGAAATGGAAGTAGGAAAAAGTTAAAGGCAGATTCATAATACTTTGCTTGTCTACTTACCATACAGAGCAGGGAATTTTCTGCTATGGAATCTCAACATATTCTGAGATATAAAATTGAAAACAAGTGTATTGAAGCTATGCAGAACACAAGGAAGAAATAATACCAGTAATTGATTTGCATGAAGAATGAAGGGCCCCACCAGAGTCATTTAGCTTTCAGAGAAAGTAGACTTGAATTGTAGGTATGCAGAATGCTCATAATAAGAGCATCCATACATGTTGAACTAATTTTAACAAACTTGAGGCTTGAAAATGGAATCCTTTTATTTATCATTCATATATATGCATTATTAATATAAAAAAATCTTTAAATGTTCAATATACTATAGCAAGAGAATAATGGATTATTCTGGATTATTCTTCTAACCTACCTGTAAAGAGCTGTTATACTCAAAATCTTTATATGGCTACAAAGGAGACCCACATGATACTTAAAGCTAATATTTATCTTTACTATATACTAAAATCTTAGCAATCTAATAAAAGAATTATTTTACTACATATTTAATAATTGAAGAAAAAGAAAAGAAGGATAAAAATTACTATGCAGCAAAATGTCTCAATGCAGTTCATTATGTTATGCACCTCCTACTACCTATCCCTTTCTCTGTAGTTACTCTCAATCTTCCACTGTGCCTATCAGTCCTCAAGCTGACAGGTTCAGGGCAGGCATGGTAGAGTGAATTACTATTATCCCAACTTATTCATCAGAAGGAGTATAATATTCATATTTTCTTCTCTCTCTAGCATCTACTTTGATTTATTTAAATATGGTTACCCACACAGTTTACACCTCCTTTCTTGTGAGGTCTGCAAGCCCACATTGCATCCTAATTTCCAATATATGGCACATATTATATATTTCAGGTATTTGTTCTTTGCACTGTCGTCTTTAAAAAATTTTTGTCCAGTTCCTGTGTCTGCATGTCTTTAACTGACCATAAGTGAGTTTTTAGTCTTGGTCCTCCATTGTTAGCCTGTGCCCTGTATCTTAACATCCCATGCCTTTACTATTCTATGTGCCATGTCTTTATATCTGCTGTCATGCCAGGCCTGTATTTCTCTACATAAATATGTAATTTTACATAGAAGAAATTCTTGGTACTACTATCTGTATAAAGCTGTGTTTATCCTGTATAAAATTAAGAACAAATTAGACATAGCCACCTGGTCCTTGAAAGAACTGTGGCAACAGATAAAGCAAATAGAATCTCCAGGGCAGGTCAAACAAGTTCAGACAAAGCCTGATAAGCCTCAGTCCTTGCAAACTCACTGCAGAGTTTGTGGTCTGTTACCAGTAGTGGCTGTACTGAATTTACTGAAATCTCTTGAGGACCATATCTAATCTCATCTCATACTGATAAAATAATATTTAGTGTAGATGTTCTTTCTCCTCAGGGGTTGTTTTCTTACAAATGTCAGTAATACACTGCATACAGCTGTTGCTGAAGTTTGGAGAATGTAGACAGGTTTTCACTTTATATTTGATTGTATTAACTGACGGTAATCTTGCCTGAACAGTAGAGAAACATTTGTTTCTGATCTAATATTGCAGTCATATTCAACAAAATGATCAAGAGTTTATTGTGCACCTGATTAGAATGCCGTTGTACCATAAAAGCTCAATGTTCTTGACACAGGAGTTGCAGAAGTGGCTGCTGAGGTACATGGTTTGCTCTTTCATTGGAGGCTTCTCTGTAATGGGTAGCACACAGAAGACTTGCTTTATACTAGTGCTGCTGGTCTCCATGTAGTTACGTGTGTATGTAGTGTCAAGTCCTTTGCAACAATTATTTGTGATAAACAGCCGTCTGTAAATGAATGTGTCTTTTAAAGTGGGATTCAAATTCTTAAAAAACTACTTTAAGTACTGTTTTCCTTTCTTGTTATGAATGTAATATTTGAATTATACACTATTATTAATTACATATGGTGAAAAAATATTTGTCCTAGCTGTAACATTTGCTCAGAAAAATAGTTTATTTGTATGCTAAAGCCTCAGAGCATAATAATGGGAATAGTAACAGAAGTAAGCTGAAAACCAACCACATGTGAATGTGGATGAACCTATAAATGATGAAAAATGTGTTACAAACCAAAAGTGGACAGAAAATTCCCATACAGTTTTTAAAGCTAGCAAGCATAACTCAGATCTTAAGGAAGAAAAGAAGGCATTCGTGATCGGCTTTTTATGCTACTGTGCATTTAGATTGATAGTATCTCACAGCAGAGGTATATTAGTACTTTTGTATGTATTGGTACTTTCCATACAAAAGAATGACCTAATTGTCTCATATTTCTTTCATGTAATTATCTAGTAATGAGAAAATAACCTGTTTTTCAGAGCCACCCCATGGAAGAAATCTTATGCTCTTTTATGCAAGTTTGATTTATAGACGTGTACTGCAGAGCACAGTGAATATGAGACATTCATCTTCCTATGGCTAGTTGCTATGGAAACATAGTACACAGTACAATGTCATTCCAGCTCTGGTGATGCCTGCAGTAGTTTATCCCTTTGTTGTTCTTGTTTCTTAAGCAACTGTCTTGCAGCCTTTCATATTATCACACTTCATCACCTATACAAGTCTTTTTCCTTATCTCTTGAGGACCCTATCTAATAGAAAAGATCCATTTTTTCTCTACCTGTGCGTGTCAGTGTATTTTTTTTTCAGTCATGGGTTAAAAGCTTGTCCCATGCCCAAAAATAATATACCATTGCCCTAACATTAGTAAAATCAGAATGTGAAGGACCTGTCTCAGCATCTTGATTTACCATTTCCTGTCAGGGACTAGACTTAATAATGATTTTCTCTAACCAGCATCCTACCCAAGGAAGACAGAAAGGAAAATTCATCAGACTCTTCTACCTGTCCTTGGCTGGTATTTGTGAAGTGGACAAAAATCCAACAGCTGTCTTACAACATCCACTCTGTTTCACCCTTGTGAGGGAAGAATTGGGGACGTAAAAGGAGATCCTCATAATTTACCTAAAAAAATACTAAGGGTTTTATGGGGAGCAAGAGTCAAATTGAATGTTTGTTGTATTGAAAGGCTATACCCTAACACAAGTTCCTTTCTGAGGCAGTATCTGTTTCATAATTCATTGCACAGGGAACCAACACATTAATTGTGTATGTGTCCCAGGTTCTGCATAAGTGGGGTGATACTTTGCAAGAAAACATAATGAGTTAACACCTATAGGTAGATATATCTTTTGGGTTGTAGTAGTACTAATGAATTTTGTTTGGCTTTTCCTGTCTCTAACTGTTGTCAGTTCTGTCATGCAATTACTTAGCAACCTTCTTTGCTATTTGTGGTGGGTTGACCCAGCCAGTGACTCACTGACTGCCCCCACAGTGGGGTGGAGGAGAGAATAAGAAAAGTGAGAACAGGAAAACTCGTGGGTTGTGATGAGGACAGTTTAATGAGTGAGGCAAAGCTGCACATGCAAGCAAAGCAGAATACAGAATTTATTCACTACTTCTCATCAGCAGGCAGATGTTTAGCTGCTTCCTGGAAAGCAGCACAGCTAATCATTACTTGGGAAGATAAACTCCATAACCACAAACTTCCCTTCCTTCCTTGTCTTTAGTTGCTGAGTATGACGTCAAAGAATCATAGAATGGTTTAGGATGGAAGGGACCTTTAAGCATCATCTGGTCCAACTCCCTGGATATGGGCAGGGACACCTACTACTAGACCAGGCTGATCAGTGCCTTGAGCATTTCCAGGTGTGGGGCATCCACAACTTCTCTGAGCAACCTGTTCCAATGTGTCACAATCCTCAGTGTAAAAATTCTTTCTTGAAGCAAATGTAAATCTACCCTGTTAATAGACAAAACTGTCGCCCCTATCCTGTCACTACTATTATAGATAAATCTGACACAAAATGATCCTAACAAAAATTTTAAATAGAATTTTTAGTGGTTATAAGCCAAGTCTGTTATCCCAATCCTACAGAAAATTCATTGAAAAATCTGACCTTTTTTGCTTATCACTTTTTCTGAAGAAAATTTTGCATAAGTACAGGTATTTATTTTTTCAGGTTTGAAAGGAAAACCTAGCATGCAAATGTTATACAATGTGCCACACACATTTATTCCTTCTAAACACTTCAACATACATTTTTCTAATTTGGGAAAAATTACTACATGAAATAAATATTTCAATATTTTAAGTTATTAATTTAAATTAGGTTGATATATAAATTTAAAATATATGCTTTTTCTATTTTTGAGGGTATGTCCAAACAAGTACTTAAATTTATGTTAGCAAATTTAAATAAGTCACTGGTTCCTACCTCTTAGTTATCATTTCTGCCTTTCACTCTGACATTCTTTCATTGGTCCTTGAGGTTGAGAGTAAATTGTTTTAAGAGAGACCATTCTTATTTATCATGAATCCTTTTTATTTTGTATAGCTGCAAGTAGGGATATGCACGTGGTCAGTTGCCACAATACATTCATAGTAATACAACTTATTAAAATATGTTAATGCCATAGGAAGTGCTTAGCTGGTCATATCCTCATGACTCTTCTTTTAAGCTATTTTCTTTCAGATTTGATAAAACTGTGACATATAATAAAACTATTAGTATGTACAGCAGCTATAAAATAGACATCAAAGTTTATTTTTTTTATTATGATTAACATCTGTGGTAATAGCAGTACACCTGCCAACATGCCTCAAATGTGAATCAGTTCTTTTAGCAATAGCTTATATTTATTCAGTTTGGTGATGTTTTTATGGGGACTACCCACACAGATGTTGATGATTTTTTAATTGCATTGGATGATAGAAACTGGAGAAAAGACTGACCCAACCAAACTCATTTCAAATAAATTATTAAACAGCCATTAGATGACAGCAATTCATGCTCATTTTCATCCAAAGCTGAACCTTTACCCTGAATGGAAAATTATTACTTAAGCTCTTTCAGAACATACATTTTATAAAAAGCAGATTTTTCTCCAGAATTAAGAACAAAATATTTATTTTCAATATAAACTGCATCTTCTGTTTGAATTGCAATTTGTGATGTGTGCTGATAGACTGAAACCCTGATCCATCACCTCTCTGGGCAGCCTATTGCAGGGTTTGACCACTCTCTTGGTAAACAATGCCCAGTCTAAAGTCCCCTGATGAAGCTTTGAACCATTCAGATGTCCTGTCACTGGATTACAAGGAGAAGGAGTAAGCACCTCCTTCTCCATTTCCCATCCTCAGAGAGCAGTGAGGTCATCCCTCATCCTCCCTTTCTCCAAACCAGACAAGCCCAAAATCCTTAGCTGCTCCTTACAAGGACATTCCTTGCAGCTTTTTTGTCCTCCTCTGGACACATTCAAGGATCTTCACATCATTCCAAATTGTGAGGCCAGACCACCACTGAGTACAGTGGGATAACCATCTCTACTGAGCAGCTGTTTGTGCTGGGTTTGCTGCACCCCAGCATGGAGCTCACCCTCCTGTCTGCCTGGGCACACGGCTGACTCACACTGAGCTGCTGCCAGCCAGCACACCTACATCCCTCTCTGCAGGGCTGATCTCCAGCCACTCCTGTCCCAGTCTGTACTAGTGTCTGGCCCTACTCTGTCCTAGTGGCCACAATTTGACCTTTTGACAACATTAAATTTCCTCCCATCAGTCATCGTACAGAGCCTCAATCTATCTAGATCTATTTACCAATGTCTTCTGTTCCTCAAGAGAGTCAACAGCACCTCCCAGTTTGGTACCATCAGTAAACCTGCTAATGGTGCATTTAACTCTTGCATCCCGATCATTGATGAATATATTAACAGATCTGGCCCTAGAATTGAACCTGAGGCACACCACTGGTGACCAGGCATAGCCAAATGCAGCCCCATCTGCTACAACCCGTTGAGCTCAGCCCTTCAGCCACTTCTTCACTCAGAACACAATGAAACTGCTCATTCTGAATTGAGAATTCCACAGTTGGATAATTTGTCTGGAAGGAAGCTGTGAGGGGCAGTATAAAAGGTCTTACTAAAATCCAGAAAAACTACATCCACTATCTCCTCTTCCCTCCCCCTACATCCACCCACCCCTAGGTGGGTGACTATCATAGAGGGATATCAAATTGTTTAAACAAGACTTTCCCCTTGTGAAGTTGGGCTGACTGTGCCTGATGATTGTGGTATTCTTTAAATACCTTTCAGTATCACCCTGTATAATGATCTCAATAATTTCTCCAAGAACTGAGGTTACACTTACTGTAGTTTCCTTCCTCTTTCCTCACAGCCTTTTTATAGATAGGAATAACATGGGCTAGCATTCATCCAGCAGGGACCTCCTGAGACTCCCAAGATCCTTGGCAGATGACAGAGTGGGATCCTGCCATAACATCTGCCAGTTCCTTTAGAACTCTGGGATGAATCCCATCAGGCCACGTGTACCTGTGAACATTCAGCCAATACAACAGCTCCCTTACAATTTTAATGTCCACAAATGGAAAGTCACTGTTCCCACACTCATGGTCATTTGAATCAAGGGCCTGAGCAGCCCAAACTCTACCAGTGTTATTACAGACTGAGGCAAAAACCCACAGAGAATACAGTAGAATAATATAGTACAAATAGTATGAATAATATAAACAGCAATAACTCCTTTGCAGTAGCAAAGGAGTGTTTGCTAAGTCCACGGTCCCTTTATAGTAGGAAAAAAACATGACAAAAATAAAAATGAGCCAGTTTATGGCATAATAGAAAAACAGTCTTAGGTCAAATAGTTAACTAGTTTTCTTTGGATTTAGATTTTTTCTCTTGCAGTCTTTGATGTATTTTGAGAAAATGAATCAGCATCAGGAATGTAACACGATAAAAAAGGGGATATTGTAATAGTACATCCTAACAAAACTTAAGTGGTAGTTTAAAAAATACTTAATGACAGCACTTGTTTTTAACATGATAAACTAAGTTATTACTTAATTTAATAAACTTAAGTGGCAACATGTACTCTTTGTAACCCAGCTGCATACTGTCCCTTCATCCTTAGTATTTTGTTTAAATTAACATTATTAATAGCATTTAAATGATGTATGTGCACTTAGTAATCCTTATATTCCTGAACTGAACAAAGTTTATTAAAACATTCCTGTTTCAACTTTACAAGAATTTTTGTGGGATTTTTAACTGTCTTCTTATGAGGCTTATAGAATAATGAGTGTCCACTAGCTGATACCTGTGGAGCTTACAGGCTGGTTTCAGTGAGAGCCGAGATCAAAGAAATAATTTTACTCCTGAAAGTTTTATAATAATAGGTGAGCAAAGAAGAAGAGAGAGATGCTGCAAGTGCCCCAGCGGAGGATAGGGATATTATATGAGTTAATGAGTCTTGGCAAACACCATGGACTCTCAATGGAAACAAGACCTCATGAAAACCCAACTATGGAGAAGCATTAGACAAAGATTTCATCAGACTCTATACTTTGTCAGTCATAACATACAAACATACAAGGAATCAGTAATTGTTAGTTCAACTATTCCCAGAATTTTTTATATGATCTATAACTTTATGTTCTTTTCTTGTAGTATTTCCCTCAGAATTTTGAAAAGCATAATGCCATAAATTGTGAAAGTTTAAGACAATATCTGAATTTTTGAAATTTATCCTGTGATTTTTTCCTCCAAATCTCTTATACCTTGTGCAAATTCTCTTGAAATAAACTTACGGTCAAGAGAAGATTCCCTTTTAATCATGAATTCCTAGAAAAAATAAGATTACATTTGTGCTTGAGCACATTCTTCGTCTTGCATTTTGGTACATTGATGATTCTACAGAAGAGGAGTCTTCAGTACATGATGATGCACCATAAGAGGCAGTGTGTATACATTGTATCAGGGAAAATTCTGGCTGAATGTGAGAAAAAAAATCTTCATTGTTGAGAATAGCCCCACTCTAGATTTTCTTCTCTCAGATGGGGTCAGATTTCACAGAAATTGGGTCAGATTTCTTCAGTGTGTTTATACACAGCAGTCATTGTAGGAAAAGTAACGTGTAGGTAAAGTTGCTTCACACTAAATTCTCTATTCCTTTGCCAAAAAGATCTTTCATGGCAATTTTTCACCCTATTAGTCTTTGGTTTCTAATGTCTTAAGATTTTTTAGTTCTTCATCCCATCCCACCCCATCCCTATGAGTTCACAACTATTTTTTATGGTATTTATTTCTTTGTCCATTTTGGCTATTAACTAGGAATAGGAAAAAACTTCTTATAGAGTGAAGTGCTCCATAATTATTCTTTATTTGGAACATCTGATGATGCCCACTGTGATAGGCAGGTAGTGGGGGAGAAAGTTAGTTATTCATCAGATATCCTGTTGTTATTGCTATTTTGCTGTTGAAAAACATTCTCTTTCCCTAGTTCCTCAAAATTCCATTTCAGTCAGGAACTGTCCCTGTTCAGGTTCTGTATCCTAGAATTGAACAACAGCTGAAATTGTATTCTCTGCATAGACCTTCTAAATCAATTCCTTTTATTTATTTATTTTCAGACCCTGCCAATGCTGTTGAAGGTTTAAGTTTCCAATTCTATCATCACATGATATGGCATGGGAATAATCTGATGTGACTTCATTACTTAAATTTGGACCCAGATAGATACTAACAAGACAAAACTAACCTTTTGTAAAAATCTGACGTACCACCAATGCTCTGAGTCCTGTCAGGACTACTAGGCATGACATAATCTTTTTTTCTTGATATGGGATCTGCCTTTTATATACTGTATGAGTATTGCAAGTGTATTCCTGAAATACATACCTCTGTTTAACAAACTCTAAATGTTGGCAAATTCATTCAATAATTTGGATCCATTTTTTTTTCTTTCAGGATGTTCTCCTCTAAGATAATAATCAAGTACCAATAGGCTTAGAGCTTTAAGGCACTTTGCTGATACCCAGACTGTTGGTTAGCTTAGAAGCAGAGACTCCCCTCTTTTTTTCCTTCTTCAGTTCCAACTGGCTGCTAACAATCTAGACTTCACCAAGACTTCCTTGATAAATAGGTTTGTGTGTTTTATCCATCGTGGAGTCTCTTGTACCAGTCCAAGTGTTTTCTTTATAGAATTTGATTAATAGAATTACAAGAATAATTGGTTTGGAAAATTTAAACCAATTTCAAGAAAACCAAAGTTTTAATTGTCATGTTTCAATCAACTGCTAGATTGATTGTTGAAAGCCTGCTGTCAGAATTAGTAGAAGTAGAAGGCATTAGAATATGTGTGCACTGTTCAAGCAGTAGAGAACAGCCCTGGGATTGCTCATACAGATGCAGAGATTGTATTTCTACACTCAAAAATGCTACGGGGACAAATTCACCTCTTACTATCAAGACAGCCCAACACTTCATATTGCCAAATGGCCTGCAGAAACAGGTAAAGAAATTATTTCAAGTTCTTCATGATTCAAAGTCTTATTCTCCAAGCTATTTATGAGTATTGCTGAAAGCAAGCCAATTCCCATATTCAGAATGCTGTTTTGCTGTTGAGAAAGCAATCAATGATCTCTGTAATTTAACTAGTAAGTACATTTACCAAAGCAAAATAATGATTTTTTGGTAACTACCTTGTATTAAGGATTTTTATTTTTTATTTTTAGCATATTCTTAGTCAGTCTGTCTACTGTGTTATATGTGTGTGTCTTTGTCCCCTGATTATAAACTCCTAGTACTGTTAATCTCTTTTGGAATCAAATAATTCTAGGAAATGAGCAAATTAACAGCCCTTGTTTTCTTGACAGATAGCTTTGATATGTCTTGTCTACTGCAACTAACTGTATGTCTTGCTTAATCTAATAAATACTAAGATGTTTGTCTTACACATCTAAATCACAAACTTGGCAGCAGATCTCTTCTTCCTTCTATTGGTTTTTATCTGCTGGGTTTTTCTCCCCTGAGTAACATTAATATGGTATATGTACTACAATGCCAAATGCAATATTAATTCTTTACCTAAGTTAGGGAATGTAAATACATAGTGGCATTGTCTTCTGCTTATGCATAAATATACATAATACACTATGACCAGAATTTTTGAGGATGAGTGTTATTCCCATTTAAGGACCTAATAGATTTTAAAATATTGATGTTAATTTTATAGTGAACAATAATAATTCTGAAAAAACCAGTAGCGTTTTAGTGTAATTTTACAGGGTGTGTTATGTTTTATTTGAAAGAAAGAGAGCATCTACTCTTTGCTCTTTTCCTCCTGGCTCCTTATGTTGGAAGGTTATTACATTCTTCAGACAAACATTTTCATGCTGATAAACTGTGCTTCATAAACACTTCAAATGGAGTCATGTCTGGAGTCATCTAGTAAAATGGTCAATGAGGAGTCAAAGATGCATTTCAATAACAAGACTTAATTAACTAATTTCTTCTCTGGCCCTCATCTTAGTGTTCTTTTTTCTGTCTTAGTAAATGTGTGCTATGTTTGTTTTCGTGGATGTACGTAGCACAGCCATACTGTTTTACAGACTCATTCCTCTGTTTCTCATGCATTTAAAATCCTGACTGTTTGGGACTGCAGGATTTTCACCATCAGCCCTCTCTCATAGTGAATGTCCTTTTGCTTTTGCTTGTCTGTCACTTAGAAGAGAGTAAGCAATAGTCATACCTCACATATATGCCTGCAGATAACTCAGGAGGGTATGAATTCTAGTAGCTTCTGAAGTCAAGTGACTAATATTATCAGTACTCAAAGATCATTGATTTCCCCTGAGCAGTGTCCATAGTTAGACTTTAATAAATTTGGAAAATGCTGTTCTTACATGTTAAGAGTTCTTCATAGTAATGGCTTGTAGTAGTGGATGTTTTTGTGTTTTATCTTGCTTTATTCTTGCACTTTTAGGAGTAGAATACCTACACAGAAGCTGAAAATAGCTTCTTCCTATTCTTTTGTTAATTTAGTTTTTGGTAACAACAAATTCTAATTTAAGTCCAGAACTCAATAATTAATGTCAAGGAATATGGTGACAATGCCATAAAACTTTATCAAAAGGATTTTATGAAACTTGATTAGGATTTTTTTTTTTATTTGTATGAATTGAAATGATGTTATCTTGCTGAACTGAATGCATAATGAAGCCTACAGAGCCACTTATATGCATTTATTGCTTATTTAGTGCATATGTTATTTAATTTTCAAATTTTCATGAAATTTCAGTGTAACATGATATCATATACAGCCTCCTAGTCTCATGTGATCTTCTTCATAGTCTTGTGGCTTGATAACTGTCATGGTTTAATTCCAGCTGGAAACTAAGTACCCCACAGCTGCTTGGTCACTCCACCCCCAGTGGGGAGGTGGATCAGGTTGGGATAAGAACAGTCTGATTATTGAAACAAGGTAAAATAATTATAATAATAATAAAAAGGAGAAAGAGAGAAATAACACCAGAGAGAGGAACAAGTGAGGCTCAATACCATCACTCACCACCCACTGAGAGACACCAAGCCTGTTCCCAGTAATGATTGACCCCTCCCAGCCAATTCCACCAGTTTATGTACTGGGCATGATGCTCTATGGTATGGAATATCCCTTTTGCTAGTTCAGGACCTCTGTCCTGGCCATGCTCCTCCTGGCTTCTTGAGTGCCTGCTCACTGTCAGAGCACAGGAAACTGAAAAGTTCTGGACTTAGGGCAAGTACTGCACAGCAACAACTAAAGCATCAATGTGTTATCAACATGATTCTCATACTGAATCCAAAACACAGCACTGTACCAGCTGCAAGGAAAAAATTATCTCTGCCAAAACCAAGCCAATAGTATAAGGCCTTTTAGATATTACAGAAAATATTATCTACGACTGCAACTTTAATAGGGAATCATGTAGCATTCTTGATAGTTTTTAAGTTAATTTAGATTAAGTGAGTTTAAACTTCTGAAAATTCAGGAAAATCCAGCATGATGGCTGATGTACAGCCACATCCAGCTGTGATTTACCTTTGGTGACCAGAGGGATATGGGACCTTGGATTTGGTTGGCTGGTTTGCTGAGGCTGGTGCTGCCAAACTGTGTTCCCATATGAATGGCATCATGTATTAGAGAAAATCTTAGGCGAAATTGTTGTATTGATGGAATTTCTAGTTTCTACTACCTTCCTCCTGAGCCCTTTTAATGTTTTAATGCTTTTTAGTCCCAGGAAGATGTGTATGAAGTGGAACAAGATTTTTTGAATAAATAGAAAAACTTGGTTGAGATGAAATTCTGTGTCAAAGAATAAAGCTTTCTTCTTTGTGTCAAAAGAGTGATTCAAGACTGACATACCATATAGCTGCAATTTATTAAAGATCTTGTGCATTGCCTCTGGATGGTGCCATTTGGCATACTTTCACAGAGGGGTACAGAATACTTTTGTCAGTGCTTGAATATAGTATTGATTTAAGAGGTCAATCTTTATTGAATAATTCAGTGCCAAGTTAAAGGCAAAGTTAAAAGCCCTGTGAAGGGACTGTGTATGTGCTGACATGTGGAAGAAAGACATAAGAGCAGGTAGCTGGAGCAAATTGCAACATGCTGCCTACTCTGGAGTAGGGAGATACCTTGGCTTTTCATTCTATATGGTGTTTTTTGATCAATACTATTTTTTCTTTCACTGTATACAGTTCTGGTTTTCTAGGGAAGTAATTCTAGTGTGTTCACACTTTCTGCCTATCCTGTCTTAATTATTCTTAACACATTGTCCAATTTCAAACAAACTAGAGACAATAGAAGCTAAACCTTCCTAAGTTTCTGCAGTTCAGCAACATGTTTTGTTTTCCACCTGAGGCAGAAATTCAGTCTGAGAAACAGAAGCAAATTATCTCTTAAGCCTGTATCTACTCATTTCTTGCATGTATATAATTTTTAAACATAGCTAGAGCTTCAATCAGTTATGGCATATAGTGTCTCTTACTCAGCCAAACAACAAGGAAAAAGAAAAGGGGGAGAAGCATGAAGAGAACCAGAAATATTGTAAAGTGAGAAGTCACTGAGGAATCAGGTTGTTGTGGTAGGTAGATGAAGCAAGTCTGTGGAAGGGTAGATTCATTATTTCTCCACTCATTAAACATCTTGCTTCTGCTCCTCTAAGTAATTTTTTTCTAGAAGAGAAAATTGGATTGTTGCTTACAGCATCTGTTATTGGCAAGGATAATTTCTTAGGACCTTATTAACCTGTTTCTAGCCTGCTATAACCCTGAGTGGCTTTTGAAGAGAATTTATGAAAATATTCCATGACTCTGAAAGAATGTCAGAGAACAAAAATGAATAGAGTTACAGGAGAGGTGATTGAATTCCTTTCATATTCTTTAATAATTTATGGCCAAGATTTTTCAGTTTTTAGTGCTAATATGAATGCTTGAAAGTAGACAACTGTGATGTCTCTACAGGACGTCTTAAGAGTCTTCCAGAGAAAGCTTACTGAAGTCAACCTGTTTGCTTGCTATTCTGTGTATCTTAAAAGAAACATATGGTACCAAAGTCTTGTGTTCCCTAATGGATGAAGCAATTGGTTCACCCAAAACATCCTGTATTTTAGCTCCTACATTGCTCCTGTGTCTTTACATCAGATTTACTCTACTCTATCGCCATGACCCTGTCTTATTTATGAAACAGGGTCCATCTTGGGTACCTCTTCATGTCTTCTACCCTTCCTGCAGGTCTATTTTTGAAGGTTTTTCTCTTTTTTGTATTCTTGACTTTGCACCTGTGTCCAAGTTAACAGATACATTTCTTCATACAGATTATTTTGTGCATTATCTTTCTTTTTAATTAAAAGAGATAAAAATCAAAGAAATACCATCAACGCTGAATACTATATTACATTGGCTGTTTAGGAATTATTTTTAAAATTCTATGGATATTCTTTGGCAAGTTACTCTGAAAAGGTGTGAAAAAAGTAGAAATAACAGCAGGATGGAATGGGATAAAATACTGGAAAAGCATGACACGAACAGGAAGTGGGATGTGTTCTAAGAGAAATGAATGTATATCCTAATGTTATGCATGTTGCTTAGGAACAGGCAATAAAAGTGTGGATGAACAAGTGAGTACAAAAAGTAATTAAAGGAAAAAGGCATGTGCATGGCATGGTATGGATAATAACCAGAAAGACAGAAAAGATGAGAAAAGCAAGGATGGAGAAAAAAACAGATTTAAAGAATATTGAGAGAAATATTGAAACTTTTTTTATTCTTTGTAGACAGATTTTTTTTCCCTGTAACATTAGCTAGAAAAAAATCGGCAGCAACTTCCTCTGTAGTATTGCCTCAGTATAATATAGCTTACTCTAAGGAAAAATAAATTTGAAAATGTGAATTGACTATAAAAAAAAGTAAAACACTCCCACAAAATAATAAATGGAAAAGACAATAAAAGTTTATTTGGCAACATAGAATTATCACAGAGTTTTAATTACTTCAGTTACTTAGGAAATGAGCATTTGAAATAATACCATTCTTTTTTAGCAAGAATTCAATTTGCCTGTCTCTGAATCACTTCTCCAAAGATTGTATCCAGTTTTTTTCTTCTAAAGCCTTATTTCCTAATGCTTAGATAAAATATCTTATAGTTTTGTATATGGAATTTTTATAATTTTAAATATGGAAATTTTTATAAAAAGTCTATCAAATATTAGCCTTTTTTCTTCTCTGTAAACATTAGTGGAAGATAGAGTATTTTTTACTCAAAGGTAGAATAAGAGATGTGGAGAGTCTGATCAGTGGAAACTTCATCAAAAATGCCTGATTATTATATAGTACTTCTCATCAGCACATCATAAATCTCTTTGTATAAGAAGGAGTATCATTCTTTCATTTCATAAAAGTAAAATGTGGTGATCTCGTGGTAAAATACCTGTCATTCTTTTAAGTGTTCTTTAGTTGAAGAAAGTATTTTCTTTTGCCTTGTTTTTTTCTCTAGGCTCTTGTTTGCAGATTTGGAAAGTGTAGGAATGTTATGCTATGAATATTGAAACAAAGTTTCTCCATATTTAAGGATCATAAAAAGTCTTCGAGTTGAGAGCTGGCTTTCAGCTTTCCTGGATATACTGAGAGAATGGCCAATGTCAGCACTGACATAGGTGAGACAGGGTTGTAAATAGTATTTTCAATAGAAAACTTGGTGCAGTTGGAAAACCTGTAGGTTTTCAGATGTAACAGCTTTTATTGAGGTCAGAAAGCCAAGCCTTTATCAGTCTTGTGTATAAATTCAATCTTTATCTGAATTTGTGCCAGAATTAATCAGTTGTAAATGGGTATCTAGTTGCTTAGGCTGTGCTGCCAAACCTTAGCCATCTCTAACTCATGTTGTTGCCTAGAGAAAATAGCAAGCAGAAAACTGTTCTGCCATAATGACCGTCTAGTTTGGGTTTGACTCCTGATCTTGACTTTTCAATCTTTCTTTAAATCTTGTACAAATACATATTCTGATTGGAGGCCTGTATGTAGATAAATCAGTGATGCACTCCTGATTGAGATCCATTGATTTTAATAGCTGCACTGGTACTCCAGCATACGCTGAGTCAAGAATCAATTGGTCAACAAATGCTGCTCTGAACTTTAAGAAACATTAAGAAACACAGGTGAGACTCCATTTTCACAGGTACAAAATACCCAGACCTTTGGCTTAGGTTTAAGGTAAAAACTCTACTGTAAAGTATTAGTTCTTATAGAGTTGACAGGAGGAATTTAGGCTGAAAGCACTTCCAAATCCTCACATTCTTTTTCATGTGATTTCCTTGATAATATATCTTTTAATAGTAAGAATCTCTCCAAAAATAACAAACTTCCTGTTCTAGAAACAGTAGTTCTAACATGACAAGAAAGAGATTCCTTAAAAATATGTTTGTTAGAGCAAACATAGCCATGTGCTTTGCTTGGAGGGAATAATCAATCTTGTGATAATTGCAGCTTATAAAAGTCTTTACCAAAGACAGGATAAGTAGAACTGTGATGCTTGTGTCCATTCCTGGACCCACGTGATGGCTAATTTTTCTGCTGTTGAGTAGGAAAGTAGCCAGTGAAGTTTTGGGTTTTGAACGGGAATCCAATTTTATATCACTCCTAGAGGGTGATTTCAGTATAATATTATCTTAAAGAACTCTACCATGTACATAGTATACCAGGTTGGAAGAGACCTCAAGCATCGTCTGGTCCAACCTTTACTGGCAAAAGCATAGTCTAGGTAACTTGTTCCAACACCCTGTCTGTCTGGATCTTTTAAGTGTCCATCACTGGGGAATCTACCACTTCCTTGGGAAGATTATTCCAAGGGCTGATTTTCCTCATTGTGCAAAAGTTTCTTTTTGTGACCAGCTGGAATCTCCTTAGAAGTAACTTGTACCCATTACCCCTCATCTTTTCTATGTAATTCCTTGTAAAAAGAGAGTCTCCATCTTGTTTGCAGCCATCCTCTCTCTACTGGAAGATGATAATAAGGTCTCCTCTAAGCCTGCTTTTCTCAAGTCTGAGCAAACATGGTTATCTCAGCCTTTCCTCATGTGGCCAGCAGTTCCAGTAGCAGAAGGCAACTAATTCCTTCATTTTGCTTTTAGAAACACTTGTCATTGGTCAGATTAATTTACTAATCTCCGTGATAACCCTCAGACAGCCTATATGGGTGTGAGTAACAGTGTACCTAAGCACATCCATAGGCATGGCTCACCATTCTCAGGGAATGTCTTCAGGATACTCCTCAGGCCCTTTTTGTGGGCTCACAGGATGATGTGGACATATAGCCAAGACCTCTCCTAGCAGCAGCACTGTAAATGATGCTAGTGAGACAGTCCAGTGAGATGCAAATGTATCATTTCTAGATCTGGGTCAAAACCAACCATCTGCTTTAAATTCAAGGTCACATACCAACAATGAAACATAAGTGCCCCTGAGAGTTTCCATTGCATGTAGCTCAAAAGGAATGACATTTAATTATAGTTTTAATAATGCTCTTTGGTTAACAAGTTTCTGAAGTGTCTGGTATTCATCTTTGGCTCAAAACTGAGCTTTCTGGACCATTCTAAAGTACCATTAGTATGTTTTATAAGTTACAGGAAAGACCATGCTTTTTACAGCTACCATTTAGAGGCAATATGAACTATGACAGTATATCCAGGTTCTTTACATTGTTGTATTCTCGAATGGAATTATACCAGAGCTGAGGGAAATGAGAAGGAAAATAAATATGGGGTTTCGTTCTCATTTGACAGATCAAAAACTGAGTCACAGAAATGAGACATACAGAAGATAACATATAAAATCTGTGGGTGAAACATAAACTGAACACAGCGTTTATGAGCATTGACAGATATAGGGACCCCAAAGTCATTCTCTTTTTCTTGGACAGGTCTTTTTTCCCCCTGTTTAACCAACCATTACAACATCCATTTTCAAAGACATTCCATATCATGGTTCTGTTATTCAGCATGCATGGGTCTATGTCCTTTAGTGAAAAAAAACAAATTCAGAGCTACTGAATGGTTCCTGCCATCTTTTCAAAATAATTACATGGGGGTTTGTATTTTGCCTCAGGTTCTGTGTGTGCCTCACCTTCATTAACTCTACTCAGAAAGCAAAGTAAAGTGCAAACTGAAATTACTGCACCATAGTTGCTAGAATTAGTCAGTTTGCAGTTTTGTCTTTGGAGAGCTGATAGTAACCTGCAGTTAGTCTTGCTGCAGTTACATATAGGTGGGCACTGAAAAAACCTTGAAACACTGAATACCAACAGAAAAGGAAATAATTACCCATTTTTTATGCTAACATTGAAGAAGAAGTAGAGCTAAAGCCAGCTGCCTTCTCCTTCCATCTTCTTCCCTCTACAGCAATTAGTAATAAAACACAGTTCTCTCCAGAGAGTCCCAAGTCTTAAAACATGTGTTGGCAGGGTTATAGGTGATATGGTAATTATTTAAAGATGAATCAATTATGGACACTGAAGCTGTAGGCAGCATGTTACTTTGACTCATATTTCAGAATTTTCCCAATTTTCGTTATAACAATTGGTCATATAATGTCCATGATATGAATAGATTCCAGAGTTTTTTAACAAGAAATAAAACTGTGATAACTTGATCTTTGAGCTCTGGAGGTCAAAAACGTAACCTTTTTGTAGAGCTCATTAAAATGAACATGATAGATATGTGCAACCATATAAGAAGTTCAGAAGACTCTGTCAGTAAAAGGAATTTCTTTAACTAGAATCCCCTACCTGCCCTATGTGTGTATTTTTTCATGATTACCTAACAGTACTAATTATCTTATCCACATCTTCTCTTTCATAAACATACATAATCAGTAGCAGGAGTTCTGCAAGATACTTAAGAAAATATGGAGTCTGAAGCAGTTTCTTTTACATATACTTGCTGTGGCTGAGGATCTTAAGTTTAATATGTGAAATTTCTTGGCCACGTAAACCCATTAATATCTTGTATTTATGTTTTTGGTTTTTTTTTTTCTGTAAAATAAAATTTTCTGTAAAATAAGTACTGGGAATGTTAAGGTGACCCAGAAGCATTACAATTGAATTCTTTAAGTGGTTAAAACTATAGAACTTTGATGGACTCAGCTGATCCTGGTAAGAGCTTGAAATTCTGTCTCCAGTTTTGAAAATTAAAAACATAATGTTATTAAAAGTCAGAAGAAGATATTTCAAAACCATGTTCCTAGTATACGTTCCTTAGACACTAGTAATATATAAAAGCTTATTAAATAATAGTTTAAATTGAGTAATATTTTATTGTAGGAATCACAAAATTATTAGGATTGGAAGGGACCTCTGGAGGTCTAATCCAAACAAGGCACTGTCACCTAGAGCAGGAACTCATCCAAGTGGGCTCTGAATGTCTCCAGAGAGGAAGACTCCATGGCCTCCTGGGCATGTTCCAGTGCTCTGCCACCCTCAATGGAAGCAAGTTGTTCCTTGTCTTGAGGTGGAACTTCTTGTATTTTAGTTTATGGCCATTGCTCCTTGTCCTGTCACTGGGCACCACTGAAAAGAGTCTGGCACCAACCTCTTGGCACCTGCCTTTGAGATATTATATGCATTAATGAGATTTCCTCTCTGTCTTCTCTTCTCCATACTAAGCAGGCCCAGCTCCCTCTGTGTCTCCTCATTAGAGAGATGCTCCAGACCCCTCATCATCTTTGTGGTCCCTGCTGGACTCTCTCCAGTAGCTCCTTGTGTTTGCTGTACTGAGGATCCCAGAACTGGACACAGCACTGCAGATCTGGCCTCACTAGGGCTGAGTAGAAGGGCAGGGTCAGCTCCCTTCACCTGCTGGCCACGCTCTTCCCAGTGCAGCCCAGGATATCATTGGCCTTCCTGGCTGCAAGGGCACTGCTGGCTCATGGTCAACTTGTGTTATACAGATCAAGGAAAAATAATTCACAGCTCTTGTTTCTTTGTAATCAAATTAAATATTCAAAAGTAATTCCATAATCCCAAATTATCCACATCAGGACATCTCTGTCTCTTAGATACTCAAGATTTTGCATGAGCATACAGAGATGTCATAAATATATGGTCATGTAGAGAGCGCATATCTAAAATTAGATTAAGTTATGTTTTATTTCACTGAATTATTTACTATAGCTATAGTTCCACTGTGTTCTGTTCTACACTGCCCATTTCTTGTGCTTCAAGCCTAGGCTGGTGGAGCCCATTGCCACAGTAAGAAAAGAATTCCTTTTTGTGATGATTTTATCACTTGATTCCTGTGTTTTCCTGGCTTTTACTCACTAGTTTCTTTGCTGAGACTACATTTAGAGCTATGGTAAGTGGTGGGTTTTTGACAGAGGCATTAACTTGTAAGAAACTAGATTAACACTGTAACTGGGTAATAATTGGTTACGTGGTTTTAAGAATTTTAAAGAACATAGATAAGAACTGGTAAATTGAGGGTGGAGTCCTCTGTCCAATTATAAATCTCTTTGAACAGAGCCCAGTTTATCCAAATATATAGTTGTTCAAAGTACTTACTAGTATGAACAGTAAGAAAAAAAGGCAGAAATCCCATGCTTTGTTGCATTTTTTAAGTTTCTTTGATCAAAATTGTGTTATACACAGCAGTTTCAGAATTTTTTGCTTTTGGAGCAGATTCTATTTTAATATGAAAACATAGAAGTTGTTTTACATGTGAAGAAACGTGCATGGCTTATTCCATCACAATTATTAATTCCTATTGTATTTGTGCAACAGGATTTCATCCAAAGACATGGAATGGAATCACTTCTGTTCTCAGTAACCTCTCTTTAGATAAGCTTGGGAAGCTTTTTCCGATTTGTTTTTGTTTTAATTTCTATGACAGTTTCTAGTGCTTTCTAGGTCAGCTGACAAGAGGGTCTTTCATGCTGGAAATCATGATTAGTGGAGGCAAAATGAGCATGTTCTTAACAGAATCTCTTAGGTGTTTTTTTGGACTTCCTTTTACCAGACACGAAAATGATGTTCCATAAGGTACTTCCTTTTAGTGCAAGTTCCACTTAGATATTTCATTATCTAAGTCTAGATTCATAAAAGAATCCTACATATTTCTGCTATGTAGTTGCAATTATTTGGTCTAGTCTATGCAACATATTACTCTCTTCCTGTTCTTCTATTTAATTTTATTTACTTACTCCCATAGATCTTGAGATTTGACAGGTTTTTTTCCCCTAAAATTTAATCCCAGCTGTTCTTTTATCTTAGTGAGTGGTCTGTTGAAAGTTCCAAACAGCTAAGAATATATGCCTTCAAAAGTAGATTTGCCTGTCCTCCTGTTCAAAAGCAAGAGGCTCCTCACCACACTCACCATACCCCACTTATAAAAATATATGTATAAAACAGGCCCCTTTAGCTATTGCCACATTCTGTTTCTTCCTTGATTGGACATTTCTCTAAGCACCTGAATTTGTAAAAGGCAAACAATGGATTTATATACTATAATGCCTAGAATAGTCTATTTAAAGGCTTTTCCCAAAAACCTGTCTCATCAGTGGTTTAAAACAGGAACCATGCAGTTCCCCAGCATTCCTAAAATCCTTATGGAAAATATTGCTTTGCTAAAATTGTTTACTATAAAATCAGTGAACTCATGTTTCTGGTGAAGCACAGCTATTTACATATAGAAAGACTGGTACATGGTTTATATAGATATTCTACAGTTTGATTCTCTTCCTGAAGGAGCTGTCAATATTAATATCTCCAGAATTTACATAAACAGATACAGGAGTTCTGACTCTTATCCCTACATGTGTAATCTTAATTATATTTTCTGTTATTTCAAATGTGTATGCAAAAGTAATGTTGAAGTGTTCATTTAATTTGTACAGATGTAACTCTGAAAAGCATAGCAGGAATTCAGTTTTTGATACATTAGTAACTTGAAATGATGTATGTTAACAAATCTTATGAAGATTAGAACGTAATTCATTGCCACTAGCTCACTGCTTTTCCTCTTCTTGAAACTGTTTTTTTTACATACTCTGTTACACCCATGAAATATATTTTTCAGAGTATGTGATTCTTGCAACATGCTGCTTTTCCATGCCTTTCTCTTATTTACATCCAAAGTTTTCCCTGGCTTGGGTGTATAAGCCATTTTTGACTAGGTTGGGGGATTTTTTTCACTTAGTTGAAAACACAAGCAACCTGTTTCCCCTGGAAAACATATTTAGTGAAATTACAGTCTTGTTTGCCATATGGTGCATCATACAGATGGATGATTATTATGCAAATCTTTTGATTAGTGAGTTTCTGCCATTCTAGGAATCATTTGCTTTATGTGTGTTGGCTTTGTACACAATTAGTTCCATTCTTAGGATGATCTGGAACTGTGCCAAATCTTTGGTAGTTTTTTACAACTTTATACTTTTTTCTTGTATTTATAGTTTGTTCTATTTTCTTTGTTCATCAGGCAAAAGAAGTAACTTTTACTTCAATTTACCATATGAGAGATATAATGCAAGAAACATCATGCCGTGCTGAATGAAATCAGTAGCAAAATTTGCATCTTTCCATCATAGACTCTGCCTCCATGGTTATAGGCATGTGAGACTGATGAGGGGATCAGTCAAATAAAATATTTCATTTTGTTTGGAACCAGAATCTAATCTGATGATTCCTACTAGCTTTTCTCCAACAAGCAAGTTTTGTAGTTGAGCTCTGGACAGTTTGATATACAGTGCTAATAGTCTGGGTTTTTTCATTTCTACATAGTTCACAAAGATTCTGGGTAGGAATTGTATCTTCAGTTCTTTATCTATGACCATGGAATTCTATGTGAAAAGAAAATGTTACTTTTTGTGGCTAGGCCTGCAGTTAACCTACTGTTAAATTTAGATTTCTTAGTTACAAGGGGCTAAGGTCTGTGAGGGATGGAATGCATTCAGTATATGTTAAAGTAAGTCCCTTACTAACTTAATCTAGTCTGTATTGCAATTTGTTATAGCTCATGGAAAAAATCAGGGTTTTCGACTGTCTCAAGCAGGTATAACATGAATAAAAATTAAAAAGCATTCCTAAATTATATAGTTGATTTGCATGGACAGGAGTATCTGATTTCTTATTTCTTGTGAGAGCTAAAAATTAGCCCTTAGTACAGCTGAGACCCAGGGAGGTATGAGTGGTGATCTGGGCTCTCCCAAGGAATGGTAAACTTCGTCACAGGATGTGTTCCAGGAGTGGATTTTTGTAAATTAGGCTAATCCTTTATCTTTGTCACAGAACTTTCTTAGAAGTGAGTCTCCTAAACTGAAATTTAGCTTTTTAAATGTTTTATTCCTTGCAATATATTGATGTCATGGAAATATTTCAGACATAAACAGTATAAAATGATACTGTTGTAACTTAAAAATATAAAATGTAAAGTGATATTCCTTAACTATATAATTCAAGGTTATAGTGAAGGAGATGGTTTCCTACAGTAAAACAGTATTTTGTGATCAAAGCCATTGCCTTTCATCCATTTATCTAAATCAGCTCATTAAAACATTTAATGAATATATAGATACCTATCCCATGGAAAGCAGCTCTTATTTCTTCAAAGCTTGCTGAAAATAAAGCAATTTTATCTAAGATAAAAATCAAAATTGTCTAGCTGTAAAGCCAAACTGTTTCATTTACTTAATCATAGGTATTATTGGTTGGAAATTTTGGGGTCTAGATGGTTAGAACAAGCCATTTTAGTTTTAATCTCATTAATCTATTAATAATCTGTCTTTAACCAGTTGAATTTTAGATTTTTTTAAACCACTGCAAGGTAAAAGAATAATTCCACTGTTGTCATACAGTTGTTGGACTGTTGTTGGATTTTTCACTGCCTCAAAATAAGGTATATGCTTTAATAAGGACCTTCTAAATATCCTATCCAAACAGTAAGCATATGGAGCAACAACTGATAAATAAAGAAACCAAATCTCTTGCTAAAAGGTTCAATATCAAAACACAGAATTCAGAGAATTTCTTCAGTAGGGAAGTACACAGGCTGGATGACTTTCTCAGCAGATGACAGTCTCAGTTTCTTCTCTGAAGCTTTTAGATCATGATTCCTTATCCCTCCTGGTTGCAAATCTCAGTTCTGCTGTCAGTTTCTCTTGAATCCTCTTGACAGTTCTATCAGTGAGTGTTGTGACCCTCAGTTCTGGTGCGACACGTGTCCTACGCTCACACATTACAGCACCACTCTGTAGTTCTGACAAGGCTTACCTTGAATACCGTGTAGTGACTGTTCAGCCTGTAGTCAGGATTGCAAGGAATTCCATTAGTAACTGAGAATTTCCCCACCAGTAGGATCCTGATAATAATATCCTTCATCAGAATCTTCTGAGAGGGGGGA